>VXCM01000852.1:133804-278713 GCA_014773175.1 Lucifuga dentata
CCCCCCCCCCCAAGTGAACACTAGCACACGCTTCCATGGAAATCCCCACAAAAGTGCATATATGAGTGATACACTGGTGTGTGTGTGTGTGTGTTTTGCTATAGAAAGTTATAACCTACAAAACTATATTGAAGGTTAATTTATGTGTAGGTGTACTGATATTCTGCAGATCCACTGTTAGGTGTGAAAAGCTGTCATATTTATCAGCCAGTGTAAATCCACACAGTGGCATGAACACACACACACACACACACACACACTGTAAAAACCTTAGGTTACAGTTTAAAAAACTACCTGCAAATATGAAAAAAGAGACGGTTACTTGTATATGAGAATTACAATTTCACCCTTCGATATTCTTTTCTACTCTCTCTCTCTTTCTCTCTCTCGCTCATACACACGCATACACACACACACACCTAACCATTGACTCTACTTACTGTAATGTAGGGCCCTTTACCAAACCATCTGGGAGAAAGGGAGAAGGGCATTTATGACAGAGATGATCTCACATATTTACTGTAAATGTGCCTCTGATTGCTGTGAGACAAGCTGTCACACCAGAGCAAATATTTATTATTAGGTGGCTTTTTTTTTTTTTTTTTNTTTTTTTTTTTTTTTTTGTATTTAATATTGGATATCAACCAACCAGTAATTATGTGTCTGATATAAAAGTTCCACTGTGATCACAGCTATGTTAAATAATCTGAAGGACATTCTATGACTTAATAAGGAAATCTATACCAGAGTTTTCCATATTAGGTAAAAATATGTTTTGGATCTCCCTTAAAGATCTACAAGCCTGAAAGGATTTATTCACACTGGGGAGTTTTAGTCTCTTATGGTGGTCTAAATGCTGTTTCAGGGGCTTTAAAGGATCATACCAGTGATTTTGCATGCTTAAGCCCAATAAGTACAACCTGCATACACGTTACATTACTGCCAAGCATTTTCCAAAACATACTAAAAAACGGTATAGTTTAGTTTGTTTTTCCTACCTTCCATTCTGCCACTGATTTCAATTAACTCCACTAGGCTATAAAATCAACTCGTAGAGACTTGAAACATGCTTGAGATAAGTAATATATCATAGTGTACTAAACATTGATCTTATTTTTCATTCTTATTTTTTTTTTTCCCCTAAATTGCAATGAGCTCCACAGAAGAATCCATCACAGAATAAAGTCCCAAGGGAAAGCTGCTTTTATCTGGAAATTAAGAACAATGGTCCCTTCTACATTTGGACGTACATGTGAGCAGGCAAAACATTCGATTTTAAGGTGGGTGTATCATCTTAACATTTGATTTTGTAAGATTAGGAGATCTGGCAAAACAATAGGAAAACTAAAATACAGTTTTAGAAAATGGTTGTCAGTGACGTAACACGTATAGGTATGTACTGGACTTAAACATGCAAAATCACTGGTTTGGTCCTTTAAGGCTTGGTGAATCACTGAATAATTGCTGGTTCTCTGTCAGGATTTTCCAAATGATTGTCTGTAGATGACACTGCAATCATAGTCCAGACTTCAGCACACTCATTAGGTATTAATGCAATAAAAAAGGCTTTCTTTATCATATCCACACAGGCCTATTTGTCTGGGGCACCTGCATGCATGTCTAATGGTAAATATGTAATGAGTGACGTGATCTTTGCTTTTCAGGGCCACTTTTCCCCCCCACCCCACAGTCCAGAGGTTAATGACATCATTAGCATTCTGCCAGGGCTTGCCTGGCCTCTCTTTCCCAGCAGGGCTTGAGGTCTGCTCAGAGGCTGAGTAAGCTAGGGACTTAACACCGGGCAATTCTAAGAGCAGAGATTCTGGTGTGTGTGTGTGTGTGTGTGTGTGTGAGAGAGAGAGAGAGAGAGAAAGAGAAGGGGGTATGTCTGATCATGCTCAAAGTGTCACAGAATACTGGCAGCGTGAGTCAGAGACTGAGGATGAAGGAAGAATGCTGCAGGAGGGGTTTCGACACTGGAGGGGACAGGATGTGCTAAAGGGTGACTGGACCTGTGAGTCAGAGGGAGTGTCCATTGGCCAAGGACACACACACATACACACACACACCTGTGCTTGTGACAATCTCCAATAGATAGCATTCATGACTTAATCTCCAATTAATCAGCATGAACAGAAGAAAAACTGTTATGTAACCAAGGCCGGTGCCTGTGGCTCACCGTCTTCAGGGAAGAGAAAGTGCTTACCTCCCTCACTTTAATTTCATTTTCACATTTTCCATGTGATTCATTTCCACTTTCAATTAGATACGTTCACGCTTTCCCATAACATGCCATAACAGGAGCGGTAGATTTATTGCATTGTGAATTGCGTCCATGGAGAGTGTCGGGCCGCAGATTTGAGAGCATTCACAAATAAAACGGTAGCATTTAGGAAAAGATCGGCTTTGATGATCAAACTCCTCTGATGGCATTTAGCTTCCGGCGTGTTTGACGGGCTGAGCCAGGCACGAGAGGAGGGAGAAATGTCAAACCTCACAGTCATGCTTCTGGAAAAAGAACTGGAGCAATGACTCAGGTGGTTCTGTTTTTCCCCCTCAGGTGGCTCTGCAGGCCGTGTCAACACAGTAACGGAGAAGACAGAGAGAGGAGGAGGCGGCGGGGTTATAAGGGGAAGTGATTTTCCGTACGGGTGAGTCGCACTTCAGGCATGGACTGAAAGCGCCGGTAAGTGAGAGAGAGCAGAGACGCTCGCAGCAGCTTGCCAGATCTGGCAGAATGTGAGTATGTCACACCTCCATGCCAGAGCTCTGGACTGACCCAAATATAACTTGGACACTCTGACCGCGCTGGATTCTGCACAATTTATGCCATAACCGTTTCAGCCGAGCGTGAACATGTAAGTAGCTCGGCTGGATTAGGTTTGGAAAAATAAACCAGCCACAGACATGTAAGACAACAAAATGAATGGAATGAGTGGTTGTATATCCTGATGAGTTTAGACTCGAGTCAGGCAGTGTTTATGATTTTAGGGGAAATGGGCAAATAATAAGACTTAAAAGAATAATCAAGGCATGTAAATAGCTAAGTGGTCAGCTGCATGGATGAATGATAAAGCCAAAGACATTAAAGGACCATACCGGTGATTATGTTTGAGCCAAATATATACAATACATATACATGTCATGTTACTGACAGCCATTTCCCAAAATATATAAATTTCTGAATTGTTTTTCCTACCTTCCAGACTGCCATAGGTTTCAGTTCATTCCATTATGCTATTAAAATCAGCTTGTAGAGACTTGAAACACGCTTGAGATACATAATCCATCAAAGTGAACACAATGTCTATAAGGTTTTTGTCTAAGTAATTTTATTTAACCGATCCAACACAGAGCTGCAATGTATGTCTCCACCAGGAAATATAGTCCCCAGACAAGATGGCTTTTACCGAGAAATTAAAGAGACTGTGCCTTCTGCAATCGTGCATAAGTGTTAGCAGGCGAAACATTGACTTTTAAGGTGGGTGTATCATCTGAACATTTGATTTTGAAAGTTTAAGGGATTTGAAAAAAATAACAGGAGAACTAAAATACGGTTTTATGTTATGGAAACTGGTTGTCAGTAATGTACCATATATGCAGGTTATATATTGGGCTTAAACATCCATAATCGCTGGTAGTCCTTTAAGTGGACTCATTAGTCAGTCCCAAAGGGTCAACAATATTTTACCAGCTTCCTTGCATATCATTTACATTTGTCTATTAAACAGAGAACAAGATAGGTACCTGCCTATTTCATACTCATCATCAAATCTGTAACTTTTCCCAAAAGATTTTTGATTATAAAGGTCCTGGCTACAGAATCAGAACCAGCAAAGGAATTCTAGAACATCTCTGTCAATACTTCCTCTTGAATTACTCCTGAACAAAGCATCTTAACCCTGAGCAGCTCCAGAGAGGCACAGACATGGAGCAATAATTAGGTACAATGTGCTCTGAGCCTTTTCTACACCATAGAGAGCAGCGGAGAACGGCTCAAAGATGATGTATTCATTAAGATCCCCACCTCAGTAATCACATGTAACCCTGGTGACCAAGGATCAAATCCTTCCACGGCCCTCTCCTCTTGTGTTTCCTACCTTCCTCTCCCTTCTTTCACTGGCTAAATAAAGATAAATCTGATCTTAAAGGACCATACCGATGGTTTGGCACATTTGAGTCCAATAAATACAACATGCATCCATCTTACGTTACTGACAACTATTTCCCAAAATATACTGGAGCAGTAAACATTAGAATTGTTTTTCCTACCTTCCAGACTGTCATTGGTTTCAGTTCATTTCAGTACACTATTAAAATCAACGTGTAGAGACTTGAAAGGTGATAGATAAGTAATCCATCACAGTGAATACGACATCTGTTAAATGTTTTTGCACAAAGCCAGTCCAACATGGAGCTACACGGAAAAAAATTATGCCTCCGCCAGGGAATATAGTCCCATGGAGAAGACAGCTTTTACAGAGAAATTTAAATGAGTGGCCGTGCCTTTTACATTCAGACGTACTTGCTAGCAGGCTAAAGTCTGAATTTTAAGTTGGGTGCATCACCTGATCATTTGATTTTGAAAGATTAGGGGATTTGGCAAAATAACGGGAAAACTAAACTATGGTTTTATGTTTTGGAAAATGTTTGTCAGTAAAGTAAGATGTATGTGGTTAGTATTGTTGTGCTTAAACATGCAAAATCACTGGTATGGTCCTTTAAAACAACAGGGAGAAGTTCAGAACACTTGATTCTGTGTGTGTGAACATGCATGTGTGTGTCTGCATGTGAGTATTTCAATAAATCAATAATCAAGGTGTACTGTCTCATCTGATGCAAGACATTGCTGTTTTAAACGCCTCCAGGAACTCAACTTATAACTCAATGTGGGTTTTTCTGCCCCGCCAGGACTCACTCCTAAAGAGGAAATCACTGTGGTGTTCAGAGGAAATTGTATAGTTACTGATGCAGTGGCCTGCATACTGAACTATTGCCGCCATGCCATACCTGTAAATTACAGCCATTCCCTGCCTGTCAGCGAACCAATTTCACAATTCCAAAGTGGGCTAACATTAAAAGCTCCCCAAAACAGACGGGAGGGCGGTGTAATGCAGCTTAAACACTCCTGTGCTAATTGATTCAAGCCATGTAGTGAGAGAAAGAAAGACAGACATGTTTGAGAGAACAACTGCCTCAAAGACAGCAGCATATGTGGTCTGAAGATTTATGCCTAGGAAAAAAAAAATAAAAATACTGGCGCTCTGCCTTTTGCCTGTCAGGAAATTGCTTATGGCTAATGATGTCACGTAAAGGGATGCAGGGGGAAGTGGAGGAGTGTGTGTGTGTGTGTGTGTGTGTGTGTGTGTGTGTGTNAAAAAAAAAAAAAAAAAGCGGGACAATTTGCATGGGATTGATGCACGGCACACTGCAGTGCCAGGAGGGGCGGTACAATGCGGTTGTTAAAGCTGCGTCTCAGCCTTTTGTACGCATGTCTACAATAGCAGACAACTTCTTCAAAACGGGCACGGCAGATCACTCACGTGCATGTTTACCAAGCACAGCAAGAAAGTTGAATGCTGGTTTGAGAGTATGAACTGAATTCATCAAAAAGCAATGCTGTCTGAAACTAGAAGGGCATTCAGAGTTCATACCTCTGCAAAGGTCAAACAAGCCTAGAGAAAATTTATGTTGTTTTAATAATATCCTGGTCTAAAGAAGAAGAAATGAGGATAAGCATAATATTTGTGTGGATTTATCTCTGAGGCTATTAAAGCTTCATTTATGCCTAGTGAATCAGTATCATCTAAGCTATACATTAGTACATATTTCACCCTCTTTGTGACTGTACAGCGTTAAAGGGCCAAAGGGCCATGCTACCCATTTTGCATTTTTGAGCCTAACATATTCAATTTTCATACATGCAAGGTTACTGACAATCATTTCCCAAAGCATACTACTGGAACGATAAATAAAAAAAATTTTCCTACCTTCCAGACCGCCACTGGTTTCAGTTCATTCTGGTACTCGATTAAAATCAACTTGCTGATACCTGAAAGGTTCTTGGGATAGGTAATCCATCATTGTGAACAAGACGTATATTCAGGGTTTTTTTTTTTTTTGAAGTTACATAATTTTAGCATTTAAGTGCTATAAAAAGTGCAGAGTGAATGTATGTCTACACCAGGAATATAGTCCCAAAAGAAGACCTGCATTTATTGAAAAATTTAAATAACCGTGACTTCATAAGGCTGCGTAACTCTTAGCAGACAACACCTCGATTTTTAAGGTGGGTGTGTATCACTTGAATATTTGATTTTGAAAGATTAAGAGATTTTGCAAAATACCAGGAAAGCTGAAATACGGTTTTATCCTTTGGGAAATGATTGTCAGTAACGTAACATATGAAAATTGAATATATTAGGCTCAAAAATGCAAAATGGATGGTATGGTCCTTTAATGTGCCCAAGTATATATTTTAGTCAATCAGATCTGGCTCCTTAACTGCACCTATTAGAGTTTATCATTATAAATATAATAAAATATTATATATTTTAAATAAATAAATATTATTAAATATTAAATTATTATTATTAAATATTATTATAAAATAAAATAAATAATTTATCATTATATATATATATTTTTTTTTTTGTTACTTTTGAAAAAATAGCCAAAAAAGTATCAACTAACACCCTATGTTGTGAGGTCAAGAAGTCATTTTAAAATGTCCTGCACCCTGAATCCAAATACATGCCAAATGTTACGGGTTCTTCCCCGTGCCATGCCCCACCCATCATCCAAGTTTCATCAAAATCTTTTTCAGTAATTCATAATTTGTAAAACAAACCTACCAACAGATGCAGGTGAAAGCATAAACTCCTTGATGGAGGCAGAAAGTCAGCGACGCCGATGTTATTTCGCTATCATTTTACACCGGACAAATCACAATCCTTCACTATCCTATGCTCTATATTTTTCCCCATGAACGGCAGAAGGGCATCCTGTCCACTTCGTTTACTTTGTTTCCTTGACTTTGGCCGACCCTGCAGCATCCTGGCTGCCCAGGAAGCAGGAGCCTTGTAAATTAGATTAAGATACTGTGTGAAACACTGGTTCATTCCATAATGTCGTACTGACATTGGCAGCTGCCAATACAATTCATGACATCTACATCATCATCCGGAGCAGAATGAACAGCCCTGTCAACTCGAGCAGTGGGGTNGGGGGGGGGGGCTGAAAGCAGGAGCAAAAAATGGCAGTCATGGATACATATTATGTACATACAGCACATACATGTTAAACTGATGTATGCTTTACGTTCTGATGTTTTTTCAGCCTAATGAAGAAAAGCGAGATGCCGATATTCCCGGCATATCAAGGTAATTTGCAGACTTGTGTCACCCTGCATGAAGAGGCAGATTCCTGAGCGTTTGACCCTTTTCCTTTAACCCCAGGCTCTGGATCTGTGGAATAGTTTTACGTATCTAGCCGACCTGTTGGTCTGACATGACCTGAGGGCATGGCAGGAGACACAGAAAAGCTTAACCAAATCTCATGCAGCGCGGCTGAAAAAAATGAATCTCCAGGTAATGTGGGCTGGAAATATTTTTTTCCCTTGTCCCAGGTGAATTCCATGGATTTTAACAGGACGCTTTGAATTCAGTCGGGGCTCTGCTCGAGAACAATCAAGGAACATGGCTGGCTGATTATGTACGGTCGGGGTGGCGACATTCTCATTCATGTATTCATGTCGGCGTGTGCAGTTCTTTATATTCACCTTATGAATCTGAAGCTCCTTCAAAGGGACTTCTGAGGAAAAGAACAGAAGTACAGAACACAATACGCATCCAGAGCGTTTACCCTGCAGATGTAGCAGGATATAGTATTTCATATTCTGCTTTAGATGGGAGGTTCCAGATTTAAAAAACAAGGCATTTAGGATCTGTGCAACATTATTAAACCTCAGAATTTATGAGAAAAGGGGTCAAAATGATTTGTAATCTCACTATCAGTGGTGTTAATGCTTTCAGATTCAAGATCATCCTCTGAACCCTGATGTATGGAGGAGGATGATACGTTTGAGTTTATGCAGGAGCAACTTAATTATACATTATCTTTTTGTGCCATAAAGTATTCAGTACATTTGATGCTTGGTGGAGGCCGACAGTCTTCTTTTTTTCTAATGTAACACTTTAATATTGTGTTATTTTACTGTTTTTTTTTTTTTTTNTTTTTTTTTTTTTTGGAGGTGTAGTTTTGCTTCACTTTCAAAGGTGGTTGTCCACTCGGAGAAGACTGCATCTGACCAATCAGAGACGCTCAGGCTTACAAGCTCCACCCAGCAGTTTCCGAACCGCCATAGCTACCCTGGGTTATGAGCTAAAAAACAAACAAACAAACAAACAAAAAAAAAAACTGGCTAAGGAACTATAAGGAGTCATGGTTTCTTGGTGTATAGGGCGTTCATGATGACACACTTGCATAAAGTAAGAGGAGAGCATTACACACATGGATACACACACAAACGAACCGAAAAAGAACAAGTTCGACTAGAGTCATGCACGAGTCCAGCAGTCGCCTTCCTCTGGCTGCACTAATGCAGTCCAGTCTGTACTTGGGAGGTCAGAGGTTAATAAAATTCCTGTGTTCAGTTAAATAGTCATTTAGGTAATATACCGCGCTCCATACGAGCCAGCCATAAATCATCCTAATTTAATAAATGTAGGAATAATGATGAGACGTCCGGCGAAGACATTTACTCACAGACCTCATCCCAGTTTAATAGTTGCAGTATAAAACAGAAAGATGTCAGATAGCATTTGAATGCAGATGCATCACAGGCAATCAGGTCAAATTCTACCTGAGGATTGTTCTCCAGATCACATCTCTTCCTCTTCCTCCTTCCTCTCGCTACAGGCAAACAGAAGTAAATGAATCAACTGCAGCGTGAAAGATAAATGTTGAATTATTTTCTAATAATTCATCAGAATTAGATTTTTTTTTTTTTTTTAAGCCACTTAAAATGGCCCAAATCTGCCAAGTATCAATTTGGACAAATCAGCTACAATTCACTAGCCAAGATATATATTTTACAAGCAACACTGTGCTTTCAGTAGGAGGTATAATGAGGTGTGAAGGGGAAAATCTGGTGTTTTATGAATCCCCCAGTGAATATTATTTTGTTTTATCCAGACAAATAAATGGATGCTGTTGTTCAGGAGAATTTACAGCCTTTTCAAATATTATTAATTTAACCAATGGGGGGCTTTTTGTTTCAGCTGTTCATTTTCAATAAAAGTGGTGCCAAATGTAAAATTTCTGTACAAAAGCCGCCTGCTGGCAGAGTTCAAAGGAGGAATAAATTAAAGCCAACAATGACTAAAAATCTTCTTATTCTTAACCAAAAGGTGCAGGCTTCAAATGGATTCCCCCCTATTTTTTTTTTTTTTTTTTTTTTTNTTTTTTTTTTTTTTTTTTTGTTTTGTTTTGTTTTGTTTCTTTTCTTCATTTGGTTCTACCCTGGGGTCCAAAGAGTTTCATTATAATCTAGTGCCCCCTAATGGTTCTAAGGCTTTGGTGCCTCTGTCACAGCTGCTGAGATTCTATGAATTCCATCGTTAGCATGATGATAAGTCAATCTGTTGTTTTTATGATTGAGCTCAATAGTTGTTGTTTGGAGATATTTGGCGATGCTTTAATGGGCAGGCTTGATTAGCAGGGCTCCGCTCCAAAAGAAAGCCATTCCATTTGTGTTTTTATGAAGCAGGCAGCCTTTGCCTCTCTCACATCACAAAAAAGCCCATTTGGCAGAAGCAACAATAAGAGTCACCAGTGGAAGTGGAAACAGCCAGACAACATCCAGCATGGAGACAAATCAATGAAATCCATTTGACTTTCAAGGCTCAAAATGCCAAAATGCCAGTGTGTATTAAAAAAAAAGCCACCTTTCTCAGTGCCCGATCAAAACCTGCTAATTCTTTGTGACATTTCCCAACAATTTTCTTCCCCATGTAAATGTCTTCCAGCAATCTGATTTAAACAAATGTCATTCATGAGTTAAACAACAATTGAGCGGCCGTCATTTTGTTTTCCGCTCGCCGAAAGCCATGTGTAGTGTTAGATAAGCGGGGAACAGGTGTCCGGGAAGCCATTTTTACAGCAACAGCAGCACTTTTATCACTGTCTGCTGCTGTTCCATGAACATTATGACCAGAGCTGGATGTTCACGATGTCGGGATTAGATATTACACCCTGTTCACGTAGTATTATATTTTCCCTCCGTGTTGTTGCACCAAACTCTAATAGCAACAGAAATACATTTTGCTTGTGTAACACAGCTTTTCTCTCTCTCTGGAGAAGATCCTCTTAAAGTTCAAACAAAGTGGTCTGAACAGCGTGAGGCCTACCCTGCTCCCACACCACCTGTCCGCCTGTCTGGCTGGTGTACGCCAATTTACCTGTGAAAGGAGAGAGAGGAAAGGCAGGAAAGATGTCCAGGAGGGGAAGAATCAAGACAGGTAGAGAAAGAGAGAGAGACAAGTCAAAAAATATTTCCCTGATTCTCTGCAGAGGAATGTTGTAGTCAGTCGTCCAGAAATCCACACGAAACAACGTCTGTATGTTGATGGTGATTCTGGCGTGTGTGTGTGTGTGTGTGTGTGTGTGTGTGTTTCTTGAAGCCTGGCTGGAGCTGCACCCTCCACTAAATGTCAAATATCAAAATCCACAAGGAACTATTTGGAGCTCTGCTGTTCTAATGTGAATATTTCCATACTGGCACCAGAACGACCCTTGAGAACTAATTAATGTTCTGAGCTGACAAATTGACACTGTGCACCGCTACCCTTTCCTAATATGAAATTATAGGGATATGACAACCAGGGTATCATCTTTTGTGGTTCAAAAGAATAGCAGGGAGTTGAAGCAGGAATATTACATCACACCTGACAAACATATTCATCATCAAATTATTATTTACTATAACTGTAATGCTAACTGAATGTAAGGTTTAGGAATTATACAGGAGACATATTAAAGTATGATAGTTATTACTGAGATCTGATCATTCTTGTTGCTGTGCAACAGCTGAGCTTTATTTGACTCACAGTGCCACCTAGTGGACTATATTGAAAGTCTCACATATAAAAAGGAACTGTACTTTACATATCAGAAGGATGTTTTAAAAATATCCTAACATGATCATTAATCAAAAATATCCATTATAACTGATAATGAAAATATAAAACCTATTATGATGCATAATGAGGTCACTGTAAACTTTCCACTGAGGACCGTAAATTGATTATTTCAATATCATTAAAGGGCAGCACAGTGGCTTAGTAGTTAGCACATTTACCTCACAACAAGGTCCTGGGTTCAAATCCTTTCTGTGTGGAGTTTGCATGTTCCTCCCGTGTCTGTGTGGGTTTCCTCCCACCTCCAAAGACAGGCAGGTTACCTGAATTGGACTCTCTAAACTGACCACAGGTGTGGGTGAGTTTGTGTATCAGCCCTGTGATTGGCTGGCGACCTGTCCAGGTGTACCATGCCTCTCACCCAATGACTGCTGGGATAGGCTCCAGCCCCCTGTGACCCTGAGTAGGATAAGCAGGTATGGATGGATGGATGAAATATCATTAGACCAATGCTTCCCTTTTTTTTTTTTTTTGNTTTTTTTTTTTTTTTGGCATTTATTCATTTGGGAGATGCTTTTATCCAAAGCAACACCCACAACACACCCACCCTGAGTGTTTCCAAACTGTGGAAAGAAACTCATACAGACATGAAGACAGCATGCAAACTGCAAACAGAAAGACTCAAGCTGGATGTGAACCCAGACCCTTTTTCTACAGGCAGTGCAAAGCCCTGAGCAATGGCCTTTAATGGAGAATGTTTAAAGTTTCTATGCCAATTCATTCACATTCAATTTAAACTCCTTTTTTTTTGTTGTTGTTGTTTTTTGCAGGGGAAAGCTTGTTTATTCTGTTTCCTCTCTGAGCTCTGCTTGATGTGGGGTAGGACCCAACAAAGTCATGCATGTGTGAAGTAGCAATCATGCGAGCATTGATGTGTAATGGCATAATCAGGGAAGTAAATCTGAGGAGACTGACTTTAGATTTGAGGTTGTGCAGCATTCAAAGAGACATAACTTGCTCCTTTTTGTGCCTGATGATCTAATTTCCCCCTCTCAGAATCCAAAAAAAACCCAAAAACATCACTGCTCTGTGTACTGGGATTTATGTGGCTCAGTCGGTCATCAAGCAATGATTTTGTGGGATTGTAAAAAAGGATTTATAACGATGGTGATGACGATAGAAGTTTGAAAAGTTACAGTGTGCAGAGAGCTTTTTACACGATTCTCATCCTTCCAAGTGCTTCTATCGCTGCTTCTTATTAGCTGCTACAAAAGGCCCTGATCATATTTATGGAGTTTCACTACATTTTTGGACAGCTAAAAGTTGGCTTCTATAATGCTGTGCTGTTTTAAAGAGTCTGGATCTGAACTAATCAGCTCTCAGTTTGTGCCATTTCAAGTAGAGCTTTGATCCACATGCTTAAACCTCTGTTTATTAGCAATACAAACACAAGCGTAGTCTCTTAAATCTTTATGTGTCTCTTGATGGTGAGTAAACTTATCTTTCCCTCGTTAATTAATTTTTTTTAATTTAGATCCTCAAATGAGTATTTCTGCTTTTATGCACAAGATATTAATGGTATCAGAGAGTTAAAACATTTTCTTTAATTAATGGAGATTATAAACACCAAACCCGTCGTGTATCGCTTTTTTTTTTTTTTATCTGACAGCTGGTTAAAAACCAAATTAATTTAGCTTTTATACTATCCTGTGAACTATAACTGTGATCTCCTTCGTATAATATGAACATTAGTCATGTCTTGTTGAAGATCCATGTATATTTTATTATTTTGTCTTTGTTATTATTAGTATGTGGATTTGCAGAGAGGTTCATCTAATGCAACAAACTGCATCGTCAATCACTGATAATAAACACATGTTGGTCTATATTTGGTATTGTGGCCTTCTTAAGTAGTTGAATTATACAGAAGTATATACATGAATTATACTGTACACCATACATTGTATTTTTAATAATATTTTATGAAGAATTTCTCAAGTAATATGCATTGAAGTGTTCAAACAACACTCACTAACTGGTGGATTCATAGATTTATTAATTAAAATATATAAATTAATAGTCGAAACAAAAAGCAGACGCAAAAAAATGGATGGTGAAAGTTTCATGTTGTTCTTATTGGGTAATTTGTCCCATTGCTCAAAAACATAAGGGATCAGCTGGATCAGTTCGGTGTAGATTTTGCCTCTGTTAAGTCCCTCTTTTATTAATTTGCTTTGTTATATTCTGCAAATCTAGTTCCTCTCTGAATGCTGCTACAGCCAGTAAGCTCCACAATAACCCATGAAACTAGAAACTCCACCAAGGCCTCTGATATAGCTTTTTTGCCAATATAAAGCCTGACTGTCAGTATAATTATGTTGAAAACAGACATGTAAAAAGATTTATCTTGCAAATTCATCTTACAGTGGTATTGTGGACATTATCTACTTCTCGATCTATGGCTCAAACATGCAAAATGTTTTTTACGGTCCTTTAAAATCCAATAGAATAGAGATTTTAAAGGACCGTAAAAAACATTTTGCATGTTTGAGCCTTCCATCCATCCACCCATTTTCTAAACCTGTTTGTCCTGTTAAGGGTCATGGGGGATGGGGAGGGGTTTTCACCCTGGACAGATCGCCAGTGTATCACAGGGCTGACACAGAGACAGACAAACACATTCACGCTCTCATTCACACCTACGGGCAATTTAGAGTTCCCAATTCACCTGACATGCATATCTTTGGAGGTGGGAGGAAGCCAGAGTACCCGGAGGGAACCCACGCGGACACGGGGAGAACATGCTAACTCCACACAGAAAGGCCCTGCCCCGGCCGGGAATCAAACCCAGGACTTTCTTGCTGTGAGGCAACAGCGCTAACCACTGCGCCACCGTGCTGCCTGGTGTAATATCAGCTTTTCTGATATTTTGCAAAATCTCTTCATCTTTCAAAATCAAATATTCAAGTGATACATCCACCTTAAAAATCCATGTTTCGCCTGCTAATAGTTCCACAAAATTATGAAGTCATGGTCATTAAATTTTTCAATAAACACAGGACTTCTTTTGGGACTATTCCCCAGTGGAGACATACATTCACTCCGTGCTTTTTATTGTGCTTAAATGCTAAAATTATGTAACTTCTAAAAAAAACCTNCATACATTCACTCCGTGCTTTTTATTGTGCTTAAATGCTAAAATTATGTAACTTCTAAAAAAAACCTCAATACACGTCTTGTTTGTGATTATGGATTACTTATCCCAAGAACGTTTCAAGTATCAACAAGTTGATTTTAATAGTGTACCAGAATTAACTGAAACCAATGGCAGTCTGGAAGGTAGGAAAAACAGTTTTAATTCACTGTTCCAGTAGCGTGCTTTGGGAAATGACTGTCAGTAATATTATGTGTATAAAAATTTAATATATTAGGCTCAAACATGCAAAATGGATGGTATGGTCTTTTAAGTTGCCTTTTAACATCTGGCATGAACAGCAGATGAAAATTAGCCTTTTGAGCTAACTGGCTCATTTACAGATTTCTGTTTTGCTGTTGATCAGTGCGCATTACCCTTAAATAAACTAATAATAAATGAGAACATGGAAACTCCTCACAGAAAGGATCGGGATCGGGGCTAGCACGGTGTTAGAACCCAGGTCTTTTTACTGTGGGACAACCAGTTTTTACTGTGGGACAACCACTTTTTACTGTGGGACAACTAGGTCCTTTTCACTGTGGAACAATAGCTAACCACTATTCCACAGCTGCAACATCTCTGGCTACAGCACAATCATGCACACTGAAATATGTTTACCACTTTGTCGACAATGTTGAGCTTCCTAAAGCTAGCTTCCAAAGTGTCCAGACTCCTATACTATCCAGTATACAAGTCTAGGAGTTCATTCCAGCAACTCACAATTAGACTAGGAATCTAGCAAAAGTGTGAGTTGTGCACCAATTGCTGAGCTGATAGAGGCGACATGTGGTCAGACAGTTGTCAGAGGGCCGACAACAACAATAAGAAGAGTACGATGAGATGGAGGGGAAAGGAGACAAACTGAACAAAACTGGAGGCAGAGGAGCAACGGGAGGTGAGGAGGTGCACACACACATACACAGAGGGGAGGAGGTTTGTTCACATGGCTAAGTCGGGGGGCTAACACTAATGATCTCTCAGTATCTCTGTCAGCGGGGCCTGTCTCAGCAGGTAGAGGGAAACATGTCAGATAGCGAGGCAGCAATCAGGGAGCAACCCAGCAGCTACACACCACTGTCTGCCACTCTCTCTCTCTCTTTATTCCATTCCTCACACACAGACACATACGTGCCCACTCAGACATGAGTGCCTTTAAAAAAACAGATATTTCTTTATCAAATGATTACAAATCGCCCTTCTTTAGCACCCTCTGAGTTTTGTGATATGTGCCATATTTATTCATGTAATTAACCTAAACCCTGCTGACTCCCAGGCCCTCGGAGCTCACCCCTCCTCTCCCCCACAGGCTCCTCAGGTTACAGCTTTCTGACTTTCCATTAGACCCCTCCAACATCTCCAGGCTGCACTGACAGCCACTAAGAAGCTCATTAGCTGCAGAGGAAGAGAGCGAGGGAGAGATGGAGACGAAGAGCAGCAGGCTTAGAGACAGCGGTGGCAGCAGCAAATTGCCACTGTGCTCATTTAAATGCATGGTGGGGTGGGGTGGGGGTNGCTGTAGAGGGACAGTGGCAGTAGGGGTGTGGGGTTGGGTGTCGAGGCCAGGACTCTCACCACTGTCACCATCATAGTGTGCATGTGTGTTTGTATGTGTGTGTATGTGCATGCACACCATGACAGGCTGTCAGAGCCACCAGTCAAGTCTTGCCTCAGCATGTCACTAAACACAACACTGTCTCACTGCTGAGGGCTAATTAGTGGGATGTGGAGCAGGATGGAGGGAGGGACGGAGGGAGAGGGGAGAGAGATGGACACAGGGAGTAGAAGATGTCGAAACCAGGAGGGAGAAGATGCCGTGGCATTTGGTTTTAAAAGTGATCCGTGTAACATTTTGTTCCTGGAAACTAAATCTGTTAAGTGAGATTTTTTTTTTCCTTGTAATAACGTAGTAGAGAAAATGTCTTACATCCACTGTGAGATGAGTTTTACAGGACATTAAAGTAGCTAAAGGTCATGTTAAAAAAACTATCTACAACATTGCAAATACTAATAGAGAATAATAAATCTATGAGCAATGTTAACCTAATTTTAATGGAAACACGCTAAGGATCATAGTGTTATTACAGACGATTTTAATAATTTTCTGTGAATTAAAATGAAGGGGTCATTTAAGGGTCTAGTTTGAAATCTTTGCAATGCTTTAACATACAAAAAACACACTTCTGAGCTCCTTGCTGCAGCACTGCTGTGCTCGTTGAGTGAAAACAGGCAGTTTTAGGTTCTGTTCTCTTTTACGCCCACTCCCTAAAAGACCTAGCTATCCTGATTGGCCAGCTGTATTAGACCTGTGCTGGAAACATCAAAGGATGGCCAAACACTTGTACTGTGTGTGTGTGTGTGTGTGTTTATCCAGGTGTGGAGTTGAGGAATGTAAGTGTGTTATATGTTGATGTAAACAGGTTACAGAAGGAAAGGGAAGTTCAGGACCTACAGGACCTATATGTTATCTTAGCAGATATGCATTTCTATAGGCATGAACCTCAAGCTTTGCTACTTGGACAATGTTCAACACAAACTCCCTACTATATTACACAATAAAAATGAAGGCAAATTTTAAAAAAGCATAATATTTCCCCTCAACCTGTTCAGGGACTACACAGGTTAAAATTTTACCAAACCTTGCACATTTATAGCATATAAATTTCTTAAGTAAAAGAAAGATGCCACAGTTTGCTTGAGCTGCTCAACCTCAGCTCTGATATTGGATCACTGGTGGTAAATATAGTTATAATATAGACACTCATTAAAAATTAACAAACAACTCATGTTTACAGATTACTTTTTAAACTTGGTGCATAGTCTGCAGTTGTATGTACTGCTTCCAGTAAATAGATGCAGCCCATTCTCAGTCTAACAACAGTTTTGGCATTTAACACCTGCTAATGGCTTATGTATATTAGATTATTGTGTATATTGGCTACAGTTTATTATCTGATGTGCTCTGCCTCTATTTGACATGAAAGCATGAAACCTGAATTCAGTCATACAACTCACTTTAAGCAGTATGAGTTACTGTGGTAAAGGGCAGATTACTACGTACTTTCCTCTCCATGTTTAATCAATTACATTTAATTCAATAAATAAAATTCTCTTGCAGCATGCCCACTCAGGACCATTACCATGCCCTACACCCTCTAGTGGCACAAGAGGTGTACAAAAACTCTGTTTGATTCATTTGGAGTGGACTTTTACAGGATATATACCAAATCAACACAATATTTGAACTTCAGGAGTTGCTCAAATGGAATAAAATTTGTAATATTATCTCATATTATTATGTCAATCAAAGTGAGCACATTTCATTTTTTTAAGGACCATACCAGTGATCGTGCATGTTTGAGCTCAATATATACAATCTGCATACATGTTACGCTACTGACAGCCAATATCCAAAACATAAAATGGTATTTTTAGTTTTCCTGTTACTTTTTCAAATCCTCTAATCTTTCAAAATTAAATGTTCATATGATACACTTAAAATTCAATGTTTCGCCTTCTAACACTTATGCACGATTGTAGAAGGCACAATCGTTTTAATTTATCGGTAAAAGCCATCTTCTACCAGGGCTATATTCCCTGGCAGAGACATACAGTCTTCTGTGCAGCTCCGCTATGGACTGTTTAAATAAAGTTCCTTTGACAAAAAAGTTTAAAAAAAGAAACTCACAGCCATTTTGTTCGCTGTGATGGATTACTTATCTCAAGAGTGTTTCAACTCTCTACAAATTGATTTTAATAGCATACTGGAATGAACTGAAACCAATGGCAGCCTGCAAGTTAGGGGGAAAAAAAATCTGAAAATTACTACAGAAGTAGTATATTTTGGGAAATGGTTGTCTGTTATGCAGTGTGTATGCAATGTATATCAGACTCAAACATGTATGATCGCCACTATGGTCTTTTAAAAACACTGTGGAAGCCAGTCGTGCTGCCAGTACTCTCAGTGATACTCCTGTTTTTTGTGGTTTTTATATTTATCTCTAAGCATTAATGTACCAGAGATAAACTCATGTTAGAATGTTACTGAAAGGTTTTATCTGAAAAATACATTTGGGGAAACAACAGGAAAACTAAAATATGGTTTTGTGGTTTTGGAAATAGGTTGTCAGTAACGTAACATATATGTGTGTCATATACATGTGACTTAAACTTTAACAAAATCATTGATATGGTCCTTTAATGTCAATATGAGCTGCCTGAAAGGCAAAACAGACCAAGGCTGGGCCACTTCATCTTTAAATTACAATACCCCATATGGGATGACATCATATCATGTTGGCATGTTTCTGCACGACAAGCTCAATCACAACTGATCAATTATAAGATTTTAATTGTTGTTACTGGACACCAAGCAAAATGGCCAAACTTAAACTAAGAGATGATGATACATGCTGGCGCTGTTTAAAGGAAGAAGGGACCATGATACATATGTTTTATGAATGTGAAAAGATTCAGGATCTTTGGAAAAATATTATCCCTTTTGTAAGTAAGGTGTTACAGGTTAGTTTAACTGATAGTCCAGGTCTCTGTATGCTTGGTATTCTGTCTAAGAATCTACATGCACTGTGGTGTCGATTAGCCATGCTGTCTGGATATAGAGTTACTGTGAGACAATGGAAGTCAGCCTACCATCATCATTTCAACAATGGAATGAATTCATGTCAAAAAATATCTGCAGCTATGAACGGCTTATACTTCAAACCTCAGGAAAAGAAGGCCTTTTTTGAAAACCTGGAACCCCTTTCTTAACCTTATTGCTATTGGAAAATTATTTCTTATACTTTATATGCAAACACGCTTCATGTCTGCTTATGCCTACAGTCAATATGATTTTTTTCTCCCTTTTTTTTTTTTTTTTTTTTTTTTTTTTNAAAAAAAAAAAAAATAATAATAATAATAATTTTAAAAAAAAAACAATACCCCATAAGCATTATCATGCTAAGATCTTCCAGATGTTCAGCTTTATCACAATCGTGACTCTCCCACAGGACTCCAGAACAACAGGCGTCTGGCAACAAGTTGTGATGGATGGTGGAGAACCTAAGATCAGCCTCCACAGAGGCAGAAATGCACAAATCAGCAGGCACAGATGCAAGTCAGTCTGTCTGCGATTGCACGAGCATGTAACGCACGTCTCCTCGCTGTATTTGATTTCTATGTGATTTCCTGTGTAACACCGGCAAAGTATGATATCTGATACTCTGCTGTTTTACGTTATTTATTTTCCTTATTTGCAGACAATGGAAATTTATCAGGCAGTAAAACAGAATGTTAAAATGAATGACGGATGAAAGCCAGGATGTGCATCTCTGCTCCGAGCTGTCAGAGCTTACCTATGAAATATGCAGCTCTTTCCCATAAATAAAACATGTGCCATGACAATTTACCATCAATTACTGTCTCCACGTATTTGTATTAATTTAAAACTTAAATCCGATCCTATAGCTATTTGCTGGCAGATATGTCTGCTCGTTCTGAAGTAATTTTCCTTAGATTTCTTATTGGTGAAAGCTTGTCTGACACCACCTAACAAACGTAATAATCATGATGAACTCTATTTTCACGTTTAGTTTAGTTCAGTTTATTTGACATTATGAGACAGAAAATAAACAAATCTCAGATGACAAGGATAACATAACAAAGTCCAAGACTTATTTCCATTGTGCTCCTTCATATATGGAGTCAGGATGGCGTAAGAGCAGGCGGCTCGGCGGGGTTGTACATTCACTTGACATACAGTTTTAAGAGGGTGTGTGTGTGTGTGTGTGTGTGTGTGTGTGTGTGTGTGTGCGTGCGTGTGTCCTTTGTTGCTGAGACTGTATATCACCATTAGTTGTTTGTTTTTTTTTTTGTTATGTAATTTGTTCTACTTGTGTTCTTAGCACAGAGCGGATCAAAGTTTCTGACAAAAACAGTGAGTCGGTTTAAGAAATATCACGTTCTTTATAAAAGATAAAATCTAACAATGAGATGTAAAAATGGTTAAAACCGGCAGTGAAACCAGATTCTGGGTATATGGACTATATGTGCTGTGGATGTATTTCATGATATCAAAGAGGAAGAGGAAAACACCTCCTCTACTAATCCCCAAAACTCCCTAATCAGCCATTTGTCTCCTCAACTGCTATAACAGAAGAAACCAGGACAGGTTACCATTTCTCTCTCTCTCTCTGTTATCTCTATTTGTCTCTGTATCTCTCTCTCTCTGCTCTTTCTCTCTCTCTCTCTCTCTCTCTCTGTTATCTCTATTTGTCTCTATATCTCTTTCTGTGTCTCTCTCCATCTTTCTCTCTGTCTGTCTCTGTTTTTCTCTTTCTCTGTATCTCTTTCTGCCTGTCTGTCTCTGTTCTTCTCTCTCTATTTATCGGCTCTGTCTGTCCATCTCTCTCTCTCTCTCTCTCTCTCTCTCTCTCTCTCTGTCTGTCTCTGTCCCTCTCTCTATCTTTCTTTCTCTGTCTTTCTGTCTCTCTGTATGTCTGTTTGTTTCTCTCTCTCTCTCTCTCTCTCTCTCTCTATCAGCTGTCTATCCATCTCTCTCTCTGTCTGTCTCTCTCTGTCTGTTTTTGTCTCTGTCTGACACTGTCTCACACACACACACACACACACACACACACCAATCCCTCTCCACCCCTCACAGAGATATAACTTTCAGACCAGGGCAGAGCCAGAGCGTCTGCTATCTGTATTAAGCCGGAGACCCTGAAGAGCTTTTTTCTCCCAGCAGACCTGAACGCAGCGCGTCAGTCCAGCAGAAATATGCTGCCGGAGTTTCAGCTGAGTGCAACAAGTCTCTTCACATTCCACCACCTTTTCCTCAAGATGTGCAGACGGATAAAAGGAACATTTTTAACCGCCAACATGTTGCATCAACTTGTGCACATTAACCCACGTTCACATGTGAGAAAAGTGCACACATGAAAAATCCATTAAAGCAAACAGACATGTTAACAGGTTTGCATTAAGAACTGAAATGCAACACCAGCTGTCACATTAAATAACAGTTTTGTTCAATATAATCATCTCTGATCTGTACTAATGACTATTTGCAAACTGGAGCACAGATATTCAATAACTAAGAGATATATTGTATTCTGCTGTCTACTGTACTGATTCTATTATTGAATATTATCAAGCATTCTCTTCAAATCTAGCAAAGAGAAGCTTGGTATAACTTTCATAATTCATTGTCATTTAGCAAGAACTATGTCGCTTTATGGCCACTAGGTGATAGCAAAGTCTCACAGCAGGATTATTATGGAAGAGAGTTTGCTGGTGTTACAATGTTCAACACAACCAGTAAAAAAAAAAAATATATCATATCAGAAACCTGTAAAAAATATATTCTGCTACTGCTGTCACTTTTATATTATTATACTATTATAAAATGTGTCTAACAACCAACAAAGTGGGTGAGATGGTCACAGACAGATAGATAGATAGATAGATAGATAGATAGATGCATTAATATAACTATGAAGTTGTAATATGTGCATAGTCTAATCTACAATTCTATTACAACAGTGATGGCTAACCTCTGAGTTTACGTGGCTTTACATCACCTAACTAAGAAAAAATAATGATGGAAAATGGAGTCTAGTGGAGCTTTTTGGGGAAAATCACCTGTTTTCAATCCCTCAAAATGTGAATCACTGCCTTTCAGGCCAAAAAACACACATCTCATCAGCGTGACTGCTTGTTTTCATTCCCCCTTCTTTCAAACCATCTGTGGAAAATTGAGTTAAGTGCCATTTGGAGGAGTGACATGCTCGGCCAGTGTATCACATGTTGAAGGAACACACACACACGCTCAGTGCCTTTAACTGACAGATGAGAGGAGAGATGGAGACACCAGGCTTATGTTCCTGTCAGTGTTGTGATTGAACATATTATGGTCTGGACTGATCCTAGATAAGCACTGGGTGTGCAGCCACACTCACACACGTCTGCTTCTCTTCTGTTTTTACACTGCAAATAAAATCTTCTACTTCTGACGCTGAAGTCATTTGCAATATAAAAAATAGGGCTGCGTTTTCCGCAGAATGCTAAAATGTTTCACATTATTCATATACACAGATGGGTGACAAATGAAAGGAAATGTTTACATGAAGTGTCTTAGTAAAGTGCTGAGCCACGTGAAGAGCTAATACATCGGGCCAAAAAAAAAAACAAAAAAAAAAAAAAAAAANAAAAAAAAAAAAAAAAACAAGGTTTAATTAGGTTGCAACAGAAGAAAATGTACGCCAGGAAATATATAGTCCCAGTTTTGTTTTTTTGGAAAATGGTTGCCAATAACATAACATGTATGCAGGTAGTATTTATTGGGCTGAAACATGCAGAATCACTGGTATGGTCCTTTAATGATTCTGTTATGCAATCCACATATATTTCACTAGCAATACTATTAGCATCTGGTCTCATTTGGTCAAGACAGACAAGGGATGTCTCAAAACATAAATTCTACTTTTCATATTTGTATTAACCGCAAGACATCACTGCGACGCAACGAGTCAAAATACTCCACTTTCTCCACTAAAAGCAGCACTCTGAATGTCCGACTGCTGTGACAATGTCTACTCTGCTTTGGTTTGGTCCAATCACATTCAGCGTCCCGCCATCTCCATGACAACGATGGGTTGACAGTGTAGATTGAGAGTTGAGAGTTGACAGTGCAGCTAGTTTCATCAGCAGTTAGCTTGACTCAGGGTCAGATTGGCCATCGGAAGAGGCAGGACTCGACACAGTCCAACCCTGGTTTGATAATAAATGGACCTTTGTCTTATTGAAACTTTTCTTTGTGGATCTTTAAGATTTGCATTTGAGTACCCCTGGCATATACTGTACGGCCATTTGTTTTCCATCTATCAACATGTTTTCCATCTATCCATCCATCCTCTATACCCACTTATCCAGGACGAGTAGATGGCATTGACAGTACTACTAGCCACTCAAGCCATCCACAGCGGCCCGAGAGCTTTTCAGGTTTTCAGTCCAACCAATAAAAGCACATGAGCTGATTTCAATGATCACACCCTCAGAATTCAGCTGGCGAAGGGTTTGGTAGGACTGTGTTTCAGGTCCGTGAACATGATAAAGACAGAGCTTCAATCGATGTTATTTATGCTGCAGCTGACTACCAGCGCTAATTTGAGCTTAATTTTTGCTAGCTGTCAGCAGGAAGACGTGATAAGGAGATGACACTAACAGCCAGGTAAACACACCTGTACACATGGATTCACCAATAAAATCCTCACTCACACACACATCCTGGACATTCACAGTCAGAGAGTTTTAATGGACTACATAAACAGCCAGCATGGGACGAGCGTCCACATAATTACAGTGAAATGCTCCTTTAATCTACACAGATAAAGATCAGCAGTGTGTTATAGTTTCAGCCGACCGACAGATGTGAAACAGAGCTAACGTGAAAGATTAAGGACGCGATCATGTAAACGGCGACACGGCTAGTAAACCACACCCTCACATCCATCACTTCCACTTTGAGCCCGCTGTGATCCATCAAAACAGAGCAGCAGCTCGCTAATGGAGCAGCAGGTCTGGATGGAGGAGGACACCATCCATCAGTCTGAAGGTAACGTGACACTCATAACACCCAGACAGGCTGCGGAAGCTAGTCAAATCAAGTGTTATGACCTCTGACGTGCCACTTCAAAAGCCTAATGATAATAAAGATGACGCTTTATGAAATTTTCTCATGCATTATGAGAGTCCTTCCTTTTTTAAACAATATTACTCATGTTCTGTGTCCTAACAATTTTATTTTTTTAAAGTGAAAATAAATTGAGTTTGGGATAATCTGTGATCTCTCTTTTTTTTTTTTTTTTTTTTTCTCTCAGGAGAAAATTCTGGCATGGCTGATGTTAAATGTAAGTCTAAATGACTTTGGATGTTTTGCCTTTAAAGGAGCATATCAGCGATTTTGCATGTTTAAGCCCAATAAATATATACACATACAAGTTGTGTTACTGGCAACCAATTTCTAAAACACAAAAAAAAAAAAAAATTTAGTTTTCATGTTATTTTTTCAAATCCTCTAATCTTTCAAAATCAAATGTTCAGGTGATACACCCACCTTAAAATTCAATGTTTCATCTCCTAATACCTTACACGATTGTAAAAAAGCATGGTCATTTTAATTACTCAGTAAAAGCCATCTTCTCCTGGGACTATATGCCCTGGCAGAGGTGTACATTATGTTCCAAGCAGCTCCATGTTCAATCAATTAAATAAGGTTACCTCAATGAAAAAAAAAAAAAAAAAAAAAAGCAACTTAATATAGTGCTTGCTGCGATGGCTTACCTACTGTATCTCAGGTGCGTTTCAAATCTCTATAAATTGATTTTTATAGTGTACTGGAATTAATTGAAACAAATGGCAGTGTGGAAAATCAGGAAAAAAAATCATTCAAAATGCTGCTCCAATTTTGGGAAATGATTGTCAGAAACATAATGTGTATACAGGCTGTAGTGGCTTCAAACATGCTAAACATGCTAAATCACTGGTATTGTCCTTTAAGACTACCAAATTCTCTTTGCCTTTGAAATGGAAAGAACAAATGTTAGTTATGAGAACAATGACCTTAATTCAACTCCTTTGCAGAGCACGACCCTCAGATGTCCTCAAGCCCCAGTTCCTTGTAGTTTCCCGTAGAAATGGGATGGGTGGAGGCCTGCTGTCCTGCCCTTTTTAAACCCAAGGCTACTTTCCCTCTGTCCACAGCAGAACACTCATGACAGGCATAGGTGGTATTTTATTATTTCAGTTCATTCTGTCTATTCGGGCTCTATAATTACTCCTTACATGTCATTTAACTCTCCCTTTTTTTTTTCAAATTACATGTCTGACCCTCTCCCGGGGATAGGATTTCCCTGCCATATATTTTGACTTATTCTATTTTAAACTCTTTCTCTGTTATTATTTTTCATTTTGGGTTTTTCCTTTAATCATTGTGCTATGATCTTGCTTTTTGGTATTTTGTCTGGAAGTAAGAAGTAAAAAAGTCGAAAATATGAGGCAAAAGTCATTGCAAGGACTCGGTCCTGGTCATATCAAACCTATTCGGTGCAGTAAAGTGATTAGTTTTAAAGCAGAAATGGTATTTTTCTTGCATTAGGATTGAAAAGACTGCATATCACCACCGTACAACATAACATGGCATTAACACAATGATACCGTGCTCTAGAGTCTTCAAAACTTCACCTTTGGAAATGGTTTTGCAGCACAATTAAACCTGTCAAAAAAAAAAAAAAAAAAAATCAGGTCCCTACACTGTGACAACAAGTGATGTGGCTAGCAGAGACGATCGTTCCAAGAGGGTTCCTCCTCTAATTTTAAACCAAAACATCACATTATTGGACTGATGCCGGTCGAAAAGAAAGGGAGAGAGAGTGACGGGCCTCTCGGACCAATTCGGGGCCTTTGTTTACGTGAGCGTTGCAGGCACGATTCCCACAAATGTGGACTAGAGCCCTTTGTAAACAGGGTTTGAGTGAAGCTCCTGTTCTTCTGCCAACCTAAATACAACAAGGCCTATGGTAAGCTTCACCGCCGTCTCTAATTCTGGATTTAGCTCCGCGGACAGTGGGCCAATGGTTCGAAGCCACACTGGTACATGCAGCCAATGAGGGAGGAACACCACAGCCTGCACAGTTTCTGCAACTGGTGAAAGACAGCAACCACACATATGGATACACACTTTACACCATACACACTCACACACACTCATTTAGGATAGCATAATGCTATAGCAAGAATAGTGAACAGACCTTTTTCATGGTGGAGATTAATAGTTGTCAAAAACAGGTGTAACTAATAAAATTAACATTTTCCATTACATATATACTACAGGCCAGAAGTTTTAGGCAAGCCCCAGATTTTTAAAAACGTCATCAATACATTGTTTGTTTTACAATTTAGTGCACAGGAAATTACAAAAATATATAAAATAAATGTAACTAATTAGTTTTCAAGAAGAATTTGTCAACAAGATCACATTATGTAGTCACTATGGCTTAAGAAATTATTTTAATGAAGGCATTATTCTGTATTAGTGCACCGGCACTCCAGTTGTGTTCCAGCTCTCTTATCCAAACTCCTTTGCTGACGTGTTTTAACAGATTCGGTCCAAGTTAAAGGAATTATGAAGAAAGAGAATTACCATTCCATCCTTCAAAGACATGCAATTCCATCCGGTTTATGCATTATTGGTCAAAATGTCATTCTTCAACAGCACAACGATCCAAAATATTCATTAAAATTATGCCAAAATTACATCTATTCAAAAGACAAGCAAAAGGTTTTGAGAATTATGACTGAGCCAGAGGAGGTTACTTTGATGAAACCAAAGTCTGAGCCTGAAATGACTTCAAGGCGCTTTGATGTTAACAAATTCTTCTTTAAAACTAATTCGTTACATTTATTTTATGTATTTTTGTCATTTCCTGTGCAATAAATTGTAAAACAAGCAGTGTACTGATGATTTTTTTTTTTTTTTTNTTTTTTTTTTTTTTTTAATCTGGGGATGGCCTCTAACTTCTGGCCTGTAGTGTAGGTGTACAGTGCCAAGGCTCTGGTATTATGCATCATGGCTGACTGGATTCCTAAATGGAATGTAGCCATCAGTAATGTCATTAGATGTTTTTTTTGTTGTTGTTGTTGTTTTTTTTTATGTTTAAACTGGTTTTTAACTGGTTTATGACCAGTTAAAATGTCCACAAGGAGAAAAGTCTATTTCAACCAGGTGCAACTGAGTTCAAGTCCAAAGGTCCAAAAACGATCCAGTTTAAGTTAGACCAATAGGAGGAAAGCATGCCTTACTTTAAACCAACACAGCCATTAAAGGACCATACTGGTGGCTTTGCATGTTTGAGCCCAATATATACAACCTGCATACTACTAACAACCATTTCTCAAAACATACTACTGGAGCGGTAAATATTAGAAATGACTGCAATGGTTTCAGCTCATTCGGGCACACTATAAAAATCAACTTGTAGAGACTTGAAATGTGCAGGAGATAAGTAATCATCTCAGCAAACAAGATGTCAATTAAATTTTTATTTAACTGGTTTAACCACAGAGCTGCACAGAAACAATGTATGTCTCCAGCAGGGAATATAGTCTCAAGAGAAGAGGATTTTTACTGAAAAATTAAAAAATGACCATCCCTTCTACATTCAAACTTAAGTATTAGCAAGTGAAACGTTGAATTTTAATGTGGGTTTATCACCTAAACATTTGATTTTGAAAGCTGAGAGAAAATGGGAAAATCACACTTTTGTGTTTTGGAAATTGGCTGTCAGTAACATAACGTAACGTGTATGCAGGTTGTATTTATTGGGCTTAAATGTGCAACATGGGCGGTATTGTCCTTTAAACTACAGCGCGAGAAGTTTCTGAAGGAGTTCGGCATTAAACTCTTGAACACAAACTCTTGAAGATGATGCAAGAATTTATCAGATGAATCAATGAATCTCTGTCCACAATTAATTAGCCCATAAAGTAAATAAATAAATAAATAAAGTAAAAAACAGTCGGACATCGGAAAATGCTCTGGAGATCCTGCTTATCAGTTCGATCTTTGAACCAATTATTACCCTAAATAACATAGTGTGTGATAGTTTTTGTTTTCTAATATGCCAGTAAGGAAAAAAAGCTTCACGACATCAGACTGTAGCTTTGCTGATGTAATTATGTGGATCGTAGTATGTTTAACTGAGAGAAGCAACAGTTGAGTGTTTTCATCTGCATGTTTTCCAGTAAGAAAGCTACGAACAATTCAAAACCTACAGGTGTGTCTGCTTTAACATAGAGATTACCTCAAACAACACTAGGGGGAGCCAAGCCATAGCAGGAAATCACAACTAAAACCCTTTAAAAAACAGTTCATCCCCAATCCAAAGTTTCACTTCCAAGGATAAAATGACAGTCCTTTGTCTTTCCGTCTCTTGTTAGCGTTTCCACTGATGTGTGACTCGTTCTTGTCTACCACTCCTGCCACAGCCCTGTCATTAAAGTTAGAGCTAAACTTTAGTAATGGAGGCCCTGTTCATTAAGCCCATGGAGTGAGCTGGGGACAAGCTAATGAGAAAGGCGCCTTTGACAGACCAGCGCCGGCTGTGTAATAATTGGCCAAAGCTAAAAAGAGTCACTAAAGAACAAGGAGTTAAAATGGACAGAAACTCTGAGCTTTCCAGCTTTCCCACTTAGCCGCATTTTGCTCTTTTCCACAGATTTTTTGGTCGAGTGGCCACACATAAATTTAAAAAAAAAAAAAATCTCTATCCCAGATGAAAGCTTAAACTCATCTTTCTCTCTCTCTCTCTCTCTCTCTCTCTCCTGGTTTTCCTCGCGGGAGAGTGGTAAGTATTGAACCGAGCCTGAATAATTGAGAAGCTTAAGTTAAGCAAGCATGTGAGGGAAATGGTACTGAACAGCACATCCCAAAATTGGACATGAAATTTAGAGTTCACAGAGCTGCAACCTAAGTCAACAGCAAATTGGGGCTTTTTGGTTTTTATAAATGCAGACCTTTAGAAACCACTTTCTTTCCTAGGAAGGACACACTGGTAATTTGGCCACAATTGGGGGCCTTTTCCATGACTCAGTCTGCAGAATCTGCATCGTATTAGGTTGGATGTAGTTTCAGAGAATATGATAACAGAGGAGAAATGAAAGAAGGATTACAAACGCATGCATCATCACCATCGATGACATTAACAACGCAAATAAATTAGTTTTCAGCCTAATGTAAATCACTGCATGTTTGTCATGATGAAACATTTAAAGGAATCCAGTGTAACACACAGTACACCTCATTCGGAATCACTTTCCCAGGATTTCACTCCGGCCTGCTCCTGAAGGGACTTATTAAAATCCATATTTTTCCACCAGACCACGTAAAAGATTTAAGAAACAGGTTGCACCTGGTGCTGTTGCTAGGGATCATTGTTAAGGATCACATTTGGTTATGTGCTAAAAGGACCAAAATAAATAAATAAATCATCGCCATCTAGTGAGCATACTAAAACCAAAGGATCTCCTGAATATCTAAAGCATTAAAATTATTTTGTTTTTATATAACATATACATATGAATGTGATTATGAACATATGAAGTTTGAAACTTTCTCATTTTAACTTCTGACATGAATTGCATTTGCCAAATGCTACCAAAACCTCCCATGAGCCATTATGAGAACCATCTGGCAACATGGAAATCTGAAACTGTATGTAGCAAATTTCTGCTAGAGAGAGAGAACGTTTCTGTAAATGCAATGCTGGAATTAATTATTATTTTTACAAAAATGGCCCAACTGTTTTTTTGAGTGAGTGACTCAGTCAAAGACTTAAAGCATTAAAGTGATATCATAGACTTCATGTGCTAATATATGTAACTACAAAAAGAGTGAAGACCTCACTACACATACGCTACGGTGTACAGTAGTGAAGTAAAAGTACTTTGTTACGATACTGAAGTACTGTATCTTTGTTGAGCATCTATTCTTAACTTGAGAATTTTTCATAAACTGTTTACTTTGCTACATTTCCAAAATAAAATATATACTTTTACTCTATTACATTTTTATAAGTTCATTACTACAAAAAATAAATTCTTATAATGATAAAAGTGTTTGTTTTGAATTCTTCATATCCAGAGACAGCAGACAGGCTTAAGTGTATGGAGAATTATCACTTGCTACACTAACTGCGTGCATTAGCGGCATAAGATAGCATATATAATATATTGTCAGATATTTCTTTCACCACGGCAGATAACTGCACAAATTGGATGATGAGTTCATAGAGAGAGAGAGAGAGAGAGAGAGAGAGAGAGAGAGAGAGAGACAGATAGACAGACACAGACAGAGACAGACAGACAGATAAAGAATGATTGAGGTTGATGCCTTTATTTGCCTCAACTGCAGAGAGAACTCGGCCAATATAGGAGACAGGCTTTTATAAGAGACAGGCCTTTATTTCTAATTTTGCCGATGGACAAACCCATAACTGCATAAAAAACACACCGCCACAAGGAGAAGGCGCCAGTGTTAACACGCCTCCAGGCAGTTTTTAGAAAGGTTTATTTTCATCCACTTTTCCCGGTTTGTGATGACAACAACTCGCTCCTCGCCGGGGAAAGGCTCCACGTCCCCAGCGAGGAGCGGTGACCGCGGTGACAACGGGCTCCATGTTTACGGTTTGTTTCACATTGAGCCCGGTCGTGCCTTCTGGCTGAAGGGACAAGGTTTGGTACTCCAAACACAGCTGCTGTCATCTGTAGCAGCACATTACATAGTAGTTTCCTGGGCTGTTAGAGGGCTGAGCTGGGCCTTTTATTTTGTCCTGCTGACTCCGCCCCCTGGCTATTATTAGATACCGGCTATTGTTTGAATCCTGGCTTTTAATAGAGAATTTACAGTATGTGAGTTAAGTGTCACATTTACATTGTTAAACATCACTGCTAATAATTTGATGTTTAGTTGACAGTGATTAGCGATAAATCTAAGTGCTTTCTAAACTATGGCTGAGTTTAATGTCGCAGTCTGAGCAAAACAAATTTACTTTTACTTTCAATAATAATACTTATAAAAGTAAAATTAATAATCACTCTTTAATTACTTTTGCTCAAGTATTTGTTTATTTTTTAATGGGAAAGGTAATATTTTTAATGAATTATTTATGATTTTGCTCAGGTGCCACTTTTGGGTCAGGGTTAGGGTCTTGAAACTGGTATCCGTGCATCCTTCAGGCGGAAGGCTCTCACTGCTTTCATTTGGGTCGATCCAAGTGTTCACGACTTGACATATTCTGACTGCGATCGCACTCCTTGTGAAATGTGTGCAATGTTTTCTTTCACAGCAGAAGCCACTCATGTCATGCAAGCTTTCTTTCTGCCTATACAGTATCTCCTTCTTCTCCAGTGCCTCTCTCTCTCTCTCTCTAAGTCACTGCTCATATCTCACACTGGGGAAGACAGGCGTGGAACACACTAGCAGCTGATGATGAAATATAACCCAGTGACTTGGATTGTCTGCTGTTCAAGTCTGTAAAATACAGCGAGTCCTCAGACTCGTAATGGAGAGCCACAGCAGATGGAAGAACAGTTTTAGTTTTTCTATTTTCTTTCTTACATTGCATAATGATACACAGAGCCTTGGAAAGCCCTCAAATAACTCACATTATGGTAGAAAATTTAAGAGTGTTTCCTGTGCTGGTTGGAGTAATTGAGTAATATTTTTATCAATTTTACTACCATTTTTGCACACTTTATTGCCTCTATGTTGCTATAACTATAGCTAAACTTCATATTTGCCATTTTAAATATCTGATCTAGTTGATATAATGGACTCCTGTGGTGAAAACATAACAAAAAAAAAAGTTTAATAAAAGCATTGAACCATCAGGATGTCTCCAAAAAATAAACTCAGCAAAGCAAACTGATGGTTTTATGCCTCACCAAAGAGTTTTTTGTTTTTGTCATGCTTCTCTTGAAGAGTCCCACTAATGCTAACCTAACAGCCATGAAGACACACGGCAATTCATTTCATCTCAAAACTTACCATTTGCAATTTGAATCCATGTTATTTTGTTTTTTTAAATGGGTTTATAATGGCAGCAGTGTGGTAATTACTAGGTTGTCTGTGTGCTTGCTTGATTGCTGAAGCACTTTCATTGCTTCTTCAAAAGCCCTTAACTCTTGTGCACTTAAGCGTAATACTTAATTGACAAGAAGCCACTCTGAGAGCATAGATCTCTGCCAAGACCAGCAAAATCCCTTCTAGATGCTGTAAGATCTAGAATATGATCTGGATCAACACCTAAATAAGCAGATTTCCTTTTTGTTAGAAAAATGAGCCACCATGATAAATTTCAATGAAATTGACCCATTAGCATTGGTTTTATAGGCTAAAAACTTGTGGAGCTCTAAAAATTATGGATGTATGGATGAATTATGATGAATTCTGGGGACAGATAGATAACATCAAAAGGAAAAATTGTTAAAATTTTGGAGGTTGGTTATCGTGATCATATTTTTGAAATGTAGCACAGTGGCTCATTATATAATTTTTTTTTTTTTTTTTAACAAAAAGAAGGTGTGCTTATTTTGATGATGATCCAGGTTGGGGGGAAGGGGAGGTTTTTTAAATTGGGGATTTTGTTGGCCTTGAGGTATGGGCTCTTGGACTGCCTACTTTTAAAATGTTTCAGTCCACCTTAAAAATGGCATAGTGCCTGTATATCGTGCTGTTTTGTTATTTTCAACCTCCTGTAGAGTCTTCTGTACAACTTCGCATTTTTGAATGAAACAGTCTTCAAAATATTAAAAAAAAAAAAAAAAAAAAAAAATCAGAATATATCACAATAAAAAGTGATATATTCTGATGTCTTCTCATTCCACCAGGAAAATCCTGTGGCAGGGGAACATTTCACAGATATATTTAAGAGGGCAGTTCTGTTACTACTGCCCTCTAGTCTAATTCTAGTCTGTGTAGAATTTTCCACAAAATATATTTTCCCAATGTAAACTCGTTGGCAAGAAACCAAAGCTACATCTTTGAAAATCTGAGCATTATCCTTGATTCTTTGAAATGTGACTTTTCCTGTAGATGCGACAGATGGTTGAAAAACTTTCTCTCCTCAATGTGACATCATCCATATTTGTCCACTGGAGGGTTTTTAGGAAGTATTTTTCTTTAAGTGCACCTTCCAGATATCACGTTGCAGCTCTTTTCCCCTCAATTCATGTTCCAGTTGTCTGACAGACTCAAACATCCTTAATTGTCTTCTCCCTCTTGTACACATTCCCACTCAGGATGCTGTCTAGACTGTAGTTTAGTTATGGATAATGGCAAGGTCCCACCTGTAAACTCATTTTGGTTTCAACTCCAAAACTTCTTTTGTCAAATTATTATAAATAAGGCACATTTTTTTGAAGCAGAGGTAATTGAGAGGTGACTGGGGACGTAGTATTGACTGTGATAATGAGAATAACATTGTTCTGAGTATTTTATAAACTTCAACCATCTTGACAATCAATTCCAATCTATGTGATTTGTATTGCGCTGTTAATGGATACATAAATGTTGTTTTTTCCTTGCAAAAGAATGAAGCTCCTTGCGTTCTTGCACATGCACAGCAGCAGAAGTAGAGAGTCTCCTAACTGTACTTAAAGAACAATATCTTTGGGGCTTTTTTTTTTTTCNGAAGTAGAGAGTCTCCTAACTGTACTTAAAGAACAATATCTTTGGGGCTTTTTTTTTTTTCTTTCATGTTTGAGCCAAATACACACATACACGTTGCATTACTGACAACTATTTCCCAAAATATATGATTGGAGCAGAAAAATTTTAGAATTTTTCCTACCTTCCAGACTGCCATTAGTTTCAGTTCATTCCAGTATGCTACTAAAATCATTTGTAGAGACTTGAAACATGGTTGAGATACATAATCTATCACAGTCAACACTATGTCATTACATTTATTTTTTGTGTCAACATTATCGGTCAAATTCTTAATTAAAATAATTAAGTATATGACCGATCCAACATGAAGCTGCACAGTATGGTCTCCGCCTGGGAATACAGTCCCAGGAGAAGATGACTATTTTCCAGAAATTAAAAATGACCGCCCTTTCTACATTTGGACATACATGTGAGCAGGTGAAACATTGAATTGGAAGGTTGGGTGTATCACCTGAAATTTGATTTTGAAAGATTCGGGGATTGGAAAAATAACAAATAAACTAGCATGTTTTTTGTTTTGTTGTGAAAAATGTTTGTGAGTAACCTAGCATGTACGTGGGTAGTAGTTAATGCACTTAAAGGACCATACCACCAATTTTGCATGTTTGAGCCTAATATATTTGATTTTCATACAGTTAACGTTACTGACAATCATTTCCCAAAGCATACTACTGGAATGGTGAGTTAGATTTTTTTTTTCCTACCTTCCAGACTGCCATTGATTACAGTTCATACTGCTATGCTATTAAAATCAATTTGTTAATACTTGAAACATTCTTGGGACAGGTAATCCATCATTGCCAACAAGACGTGTATCGAGGCTTTTTTCAAAGTCACGTAATTTTAGTGTTTAAGTGCAATAAAAAGCGTGGAGTGAATGTATGTCTCCACTAGGGAATATAGTCCCAAAAGAAGACCTGCATTTACCGAAAAATTTAAATGTGACTTCATGAGGCTGTGGAACAATTTGCAGGCAAAACATCAATTTTTAAGGTGGGTGTATTGTTTGAATATTTGATTTTCAAAGATTAAGAAATTTTGCAAAATACCAGGAAAGCCAAAATACGGTTTTATCCTTTGGGAAATGATTTTGTTTGCAACATGTATGAAAATTGAATATATTAGGCTCAAACATGCACAATCGTCGGTATGAAACTTTAAACGTGCAAAACATGCATGCGTATAGTCCTTTAAATACAGCAACTGCCATTTACTTGTACAGGCAATGTTTACATTCCTCGTATGTGTGTCAACAAATTGCTGTTCTTTCAGCATCCACATGAACACTGGGTTTAAATTGGCTGCATGAGGAAGACTTCCAGGTTTTATTTTCTTTACTGATTGGAGATCGCTGATTTAAATTCATACAGGAGGGAGAATGCATGGTGAGTGTCGGAAGACTCAAACTAGCGGAAAAACGGGTCACAGAACACTATCTCGCTAGTTATTGCACACCAAATAATTGCATCTGCATTTCCCATTCAATTACCAGATTGCAAATGTGGTCCTGCAGATGAAACCTCCAATCCAAGTATGAGTCAACAATATGGAAATTACGTGAATATGGAGCCTCTTCATCGTGTAAACAGTGATGGTAATTATTCCCGAGGAAAATATGCAGGAAATGGACTGTGGCCTCCTGCCGCTCCTGCTCTCCTGCATAACCAAGACATCAGCTCCACTGGAGGAAACTGGGACTCTAATTGCAGGCAAGTCTGTGTTTACTTAGCACTGACACCAGCAGCCATTGAACCTGTGTTTATTTTCAACTTTGGGTGACTTTAGAGGAGAATAAATCATCCCTGTGCCACCACATCATAAAAAGCACTCAAAAGAGATGTCAAGTTAAAAGGGACCTGCATCCAGTGGAAAAGTAAACCTTTTTCCACCTTTCTTTTTTTTTTTTTNTTTTTTTTTTTTTTCTGCAGCAGCATCTTTGAAAAGCGAAGCATTAAGCCCCCTTGGCTAATGCATTAGCACATAATTGTTTTCTTCTCTTTTCAAAATGTAAAGTAGCCATTTGTGTGCATTAATTGTGGATGTTCAGGTATCTGTAAAATGATAATGCTTTACGCTGTGCAATTTTCTACCGAGTGCCTCATTATAAAACGCTATGATGGCCCATTATGTGAGATTCAGAGAGAGAAGTAGGCAGAGGGAGGCTGAAGATGACTATATTGCAGGTCCTCTGTATACTCCAGAGGGGGAGGAGGGGGGAACTCACGGGATTCACTCGCAGTGTGAAGTGCTCCCAGGGGTNACTCCAGAGGGGGAGGAGGGGGGAACTCACGGGATTCACTCGCAGTGTGAAGTGCTCCCAGGGGTACGTGGGATAGCCGAGAGGGGAAATGTAATAACTCAATGACGAGGAGAGGCTGCCAATTACAGTCAGCTCAGGATAGAGCAGCAGGATCAGACACATTTGAAAACGGCTGCATTTCTAGACTCCCCGGGGAAAGTCCTCCATCAGCGAGCTGCCAGTCCGACAGAAATATGAGGAGGATTGTGGGAATCCAAACAATATCGTAATTGTGAGCGATAACAGCCAGCTAAAGAGTATAGCTAAACACAAGCATGGATGCTAATGTTGTCTTAAGGCTAAATGTATATACTGAGATCTCTTCTGTCTCTCTCACACTTTGGTTGAACTCATACAGTGTTTGGATTGTCCCATGAAATATTTCTTCAGATAACGTGACAAATAGAACGGTCCATATTCTCCACATTCTCAGACTCGCGTAGCAGATAAGCGGCTTAACACGAGACAAACTAAACAAACTTAACAGCAAACTTTCTAGCTATTTCTATTTTGTATTACTTCCATGTATTTAGGTGTTAATACCGAGTGAGAAAGTACTTAGAGATACATTTTGTTATTGCGTGTTGTGTTTTCTGTGGTTTAGACTTTGTTGAATTGGGTCCTCAGGGTCCTTGGTTCAGTTCAACCAGCATTCTGAAAGGTCACAAGTTGCTTCCATCAGCAGGTCGTCGAAAAAGTGAGTGTCAGCAGACTATGCAGAGTCACGAAGAAAAACAATACGGGTAACAGAGACATTCACAGCGTTCCGTTCCAGCTCAAATAAGCACAATAATTAAACTGCTGCATTTCATTTACAGCAGTCAGTCAGTCTCACGGCTGAAAATAAAGACAATCTATCGCCTGAGGGGAACATCAAGCTATTTCAATGAACAAAAGACACATTGTAGAGCGTAATGTGATAGATCATATCTTGGATTTGTTTTACAAGTTGAATGACAACCTACTTAATGCAATTTGAACTGCATGTCTCAAATACTACGTAGATGAGTCAGAGGCACCGTGGAAATATGTGGATACGTTGAAAAAACATTCTAAAAATAGTTTATGTACTGACTGACAGATTGTGTTATTGCCAGAATGAATAAATAAATAAATTTAGAATATTGCAATAACTTTCTGTTGTTACAACAATGCAGACAGCAACTTACAAAAATACCTACAGAAGTTTTCACACACACCTGTGCAGTCTACGGTCACTTTTGTACATTTACTTTTCATTAAATTTGCCACTTTAAAATATGTTCAAAAATAACTCTGTGGGAAAAGAATGTACAAATAAACCTTGAAAAGAAGCTAAAACAAAAAAGTTAAAATAATTTTTAAAACACTGAAAATAAATTATTTGTATTATAGTTTTTATTATTATACAACAATGGTTTGATATTGATTGTTGGTTCTAGAGCATTCTTGAGAATAAATGAAAGTCAAAATTTTTTAAAAATATATAATTATGAATATATTTAAATAAGAATGAATTCTAACAGATCAAAATAGACATAATTCCATAAAATCTGAATGGATTACGAAAAAATCTGGCAAAAAAAAAAAAAAAAACNAAAAAAAAAAAAAAAAAGCTGTGAAACTTGGCTTTCATTTAACTGGTTTTTGATTGAGTCGATCACTCGCCATGTAAACAACAAATGAGGAAACGTTTCTGAGGCCTCATTTCCTGTTTACAGGCTTGGCAGAAATGTTGAGGATTTCACCATCCTGTCTAGGAAAAAAGTTTTATTTTAACCATGCAGCTTTTTAGGTGACGAGCGAAAGATTAGGTGAAAGGTAAAATAGCAAAAAAGGATTTTAGACTACAAAGGAAGAAAGTCAAAAACTATTAATGCGTTGCTGCTACAGAACTGCAACGTCTTATGAAATGTGGGCATAAATATTAATGATACATAATACGTTTAAGGTCGTTAGTGATACATGTCAGGTAGAACTGTGGCTGTCTTTGCACGCCAGTGTGGTGCCTCTCAGTGGTGGTGAACATATTTTCGTGTTATGGTGAAGAGCATGCTGACAAAGTGAGTGGGTGCAGTGTCAGGATATCCCGATGACCCACTGTGGCAGCAGATTCTTTGGGAGGCCTTCTCTGAGGATTAGGAGGCGCTGGACTCTGAACCCGTGACCTCTGCTGTTTGTTTACCTTTTCCTGCTTTAGGTCACTATGACTCACTACTGTATTGTTGCGTCAACATCCCATGTTCCATTTGGATCTGTTCAAGTGTGTGTATGAAAGAGACAGAAAGTGTTTTTCCTGCATGGGGGCGTGTTTGTGAAGCTGTATGTCATGTGTATTTTGGTATTTCAGTGTAAAATTACAGTGAATTCATAAGGAATTTGGTGTGGTTAGTCAAAAGGTCACGCTGAAGCCAGGAAGGAAAATGACGTGTGTCACTACACTCGGACATCACTTTCAAAATATAACAGAGCTAAAGAGAGGGCTTGTTGATTTAGTGGGAAACGTGGGACGTACTGTATGTTTCAATCCCATTTTATTAAACTACAAGAAAACAGACATTTTTCCTTAAAAATATACTATAAATAACATAATTGGCAGATGCTCCTTGCATATCATTGTCGACAAACAGTTCAGCTTTCCTAACATTCATTCATTTCCATTTACTCTTTTTTTTAGAAATGCCTATTCATTCACATCTAATTAATTCCTCCATGCAGCGCAGAGCAAAATCCTTCTAACTCTCTCAGTCTGAAGTAAATAAGACCCCGGTGGGGAAAAGCCTCTTGTCTTGGCTGGCTGACTGACTGACCCATTTTAATAAATCGATGCGCTAATCATCGGACGTGCCCTGGCCGCGCTTCCAGCCCCACTCCCTTTGAGGTTAATTTAATCAGGTTCCAGTGCTGAAAAGCCAATCACATGCACACAAAGTGCAAGGTGTAATTGATTTTTTTCTCCCCAATATTCTTCTGGTTAAAATGATGTGAAGGTGAAGGGAATTTAATGATAAACACATTCAACAAAGACCCCCATTTCTGTGGCTCAGGGGATGTTTAGTTTATGATACAGCAAAGGGCTAATGAAGGGAGATCAATGCATTGCTAACAGGCTGAGGAGATTTACAAAGAAACTCTTTTATAAAGAGATTTTTCCTAATTTGGCAACATATTGTTAAATAGCACAAAAAAATAATGTAATCTAAAAAAAAAAGATTTTAAAAAAATTTAGCTGAGCTCATACAACCATCCAATCCAGCAGAAATAATATTCTGTTCTTAAAAAAAACAAAAAACACTATTGAATATCAGCATTAAATATCATTTATTGCTCAATAACAGCAGCTTGAATAAAAGCAATCTGAGCTATATGGAGACGCTAACTTATCTGGTGAGAAGAAATTAGACATTATGATGAAATTAGGGCAAAATCAAACGCACCATCCCTTTCCACACAATGTCACATTCATTGTCTGGCCCATTGATGTCTGGCTCTTCCTCTTTGTCAGAGAAGTTGTCACTGTTGGCCCTATCCTGTCAGTGTCCTCGCTGTCACTCGGAGCTCATCGTAGCTTCTCCTGTCTCCACATTGCCATTTGTGGTTTGGGACAGAATGTCAATGGCTAAAAAAAGTAGCCATGACTTTGGTCACCTAGCGAGCATGAAATCAGTTCTTTTTCCAGTGTTTAAAAGTACCGTAGCAGGAGATTTTCAGCTGCGTGTGTTACATTTGCCAACTGTATTGCTCTGCATATTCTCCAAATCAAGATTTAAACAAATCTTGTTGTAGATCAAACCTTCCTGAGTGAAGACTCTCTGTCTGAATCATTATCAGCCTTGAAAAACCTCCATTTGTATGTCTTTCCCAAATAACTTATTTGTTAAGAAAGGGAAATGTCTACCATTCTAACAGTCATACCCTCTCTCTCTCTCTCTCTCTCTCTCTCTCACACACACTCACACACACACACACACACACACACACAAACACACTGAGGACTGAAAGACTGAGATCCTGAGGCCTGTACAGGCAACATGACTTTTGCACTTCATCTGGACAAATCCCTGGAAGCCATGGTTTAGGCCTTCACACTGCATTCCCTCACTCCACCAACACCAGCTCTATATTCAGGGGACAGTCCATCAGCTCTCTATAAAGTGAAAATGATATATATTCTGACCTGACATCCGGTATCCACAATGCCAACAAGTGCTGCATGCTCTGTAACTCTCCCTGTTGTCCATGTTTTGGTTATGAAGCGTGCCCTAAAGGAACGAACATCCAGCCTGTCAGCAGAAATGATCTGGCTGTTTTAAGTATTGCAGGTCAAGCTGACCACGAGCAGGAAAAAGAAAAGAGTCAGAGAGATAAATAGTTGGAGTGAGAAAGGAGGACATCGGAGGTTGGAGGTTAGTGGGGAGGTGGAAAGGGTTCTGGTTCTTTATCAGGTCGTCTCCCACTTCTGCTTAAATTTCATGCTAATTGCCCAGAACTCTGCGATTGCTGCAGCACACGTATTAATAACTAACTCTGGCCCGAATGTGCAAGGATTACATATAATGTGCATTCCGTACTGTTGATAAGACGCAGTGTTCTTGAGCAAGGCAAGGGCAAAGACATGCGTAATTATGATTTTTTGTGTTGTAGAAATTTTTCCTCCAGACGCTGATGAGGTTACGCTGAAATCCTCGGTCAGGGTTGCGCTCGTTGTACATTGGCTGTTTCATGTCAGAAACTCACTCCAAACCTTTAAACTCATCATTTATTTAGGGGCTTCTTATTTGCCTTGTCAAGCTGCGGCCTTGCTTCTGGTGCCAGCGTGAACCCCGGTCTACATTTTTGCATCTCACAAGGCTAACCCGTATTAATATTTCAAATCAGGAAGGCAAACGGGCCCAAGACCATCTTCTGAGTGGCAGCTGAGGTGATGCAGCATTGAGAGGTTATTGATGTATTATGTGGTTATGCTTGTAGCCGCAAAATAAAATTAAAAAATAAAAATTGGCAAGCATTTGTCCATTAATTTTGCACATTTAATTGAACAATTCTGAAGTTCTGAAGCTTCAGGCTGATTCCAACCAGTACAGATGTCCAATGAATAAAACATAGACTCTGTGAGTATTAGTACTTGCAGTTATGATTATTGTCTTGTGGTTGGAAATGTCAAAAGGGTGCTTTTGGGGCTGCTGTGAAATGAAACCACTAATCTTAATTTATTCATTTCATATAGATCAAATTCATACTCATTGTTGTAATAATTCCCAAAGCGCTAACCTGATCCACTTGTATAGCATCAATACAGCTATGAATATAGATGAGAAGCCAAATGCCAAACTGTGTCTGTGAGCATTTCTTAGAGGTACTGTTACAAACAACTTTGAGTTATTTCCTTCTTAACTGTCTTTGCTGCCGCAATCCTCACTTTGTCAGGTTAGGTAATCAGAACGATGAAATGTGTTTGTGCATCCTCGCGGTTCAGCTTAAATTTCACCTTCCTGTCACAACTTGCAGGTTATTGGATATACAGCTAATGCAAGCATTATTATGTTTACTCTGTCATGAGAAGGTTGAGTTACGGCTGGGTGCTTGTTACCTTTCCAGTCAAAATATCGCCTGAGAAATGATGATGATATTACAGAATAAATTGTTTTCGGGGGAAACAAAACTCTCAGAGGGTTCGATCCAGACGTGACTTAGTTTTAATGTTGCTGCTCTTTAATATAAGGTCTGCCAAAACTGGGAATTACTTTCAGTAAGTACTGCATTTCTCATTGATTTGAAACCTATTACAGCTAAAATTTCTGTTTATAGTAAAAACAGAGAGAGAGAAGACATTCTGCATCGTTTTAGCATGTACTTGTTGGTTAGCTGTAGCCACTCTGACTAGACGTTATTTGCAATTAAAATGCATTTAAAACTTCATATCTGAGTGTAACACAACCACTGACATTCACTTTAATTTCAAAAACACGAAGGGCGGGACTCATAAAACACAGTGCCACACTTACTGTGTCAATAAGGCCAAATAAAAGTCACACAACCATGTTCCTTCATTCATTCATTTTAGCATTTGGTATTTCCTTATTTACATATCAGGAAAGTATTCATAAAACACAGCGTCGTGCAAAAATTAAGACCTGTTTCAGTCTGGTGGAAATTTTCAGCAGTACAAACTCTGAGTGACATTTTAAACTGTATTGTTTTATGCATTAGTGATCACTAAATTTGATATTTAAGACCACTCAGTTTTTTTTAAGTGGAGAGTTTTGATTCAATCTTCCACAAATTCTCGTGGCACTACACCTCTTCCTCAAGCCTCACACACACACCTATGTCCAGGAGTTGTGTGCGTATGCGCTATTGCTGTCAATCTCTTAACATGCAGGAAAATTTAGGTTTGCTTTGCTGATTTAACATGTCAATTCAAGCCTCATGTACCGTTTCACTTACAGTTTCTTTCATCTTTGTAACATAAGTAAAATGCGGTTCTGCTCGATTGTTGCCATCCTACATTATTGAATGTAATCTCAGATGTGGGAAAACATGAGGCCAACATCTAAGACCCGTTTCACATGCTAAGCATTGAGCGCTGCCGCTGAGCTCAGCATCCAGCACTCTGCTTGTTCATGAGCAGAGTCTGAGCAGTGCCGTTCAAACAAGTGCTGACAGGAAGCACTGGTTGCTAATGACATCTTGACAGTTACCATGGGTGATCTTTGCACATTCGTGGTCCAAATTGTGTTTCTGGGTCAAATCGGGTAGCGACATGGACATCACAACAAAGAAGGCTCTGGCTAGTCTTGTCATTTGGAGAAGAAAAGTGAAAAAACGGCAAAGGTTGGTGCATGAAACCTTGTTGAGTCACTGTTCTAAACTGCTCTACACAGATTATGAGCTTCTCCTCCATCGCTGTAGCACTTTTGCTTATGGGAACAGCTGTTCTTTGATTGGTTGCGCGTTGGAAAAGTCAGCGTCGGAAAGGTCAAAGTTGAATTTGGTTTGCCAAATGTGGAATGCCCAGGTCAGTGCAACGCTCAATGCTTATGTGAAACCAGCCTAATGGGCAGGTAAGGCATGAGACCATTAACACAAAAAAACATAGATACAAATATGAAATGGAGAGAGGAGGAGTTACAGTATCCAACAATTTATGTTTAGTCCGTGTATAAAATCTGAACAGAGCCGTTTATCTGCCACATAATTTTCAGCTCAAACTTACTACATAAGATGAAGATTGGTTAGCTGTACCATACCATTTATCTGCAAGCATCCCCCCTCTGTTTCTTATCCTTACTGAAGTATAAACTAGTCCAGTCTTATTTATATGATGGGTGTAGATGTTTATTTTGAATAAGCTTTTTTTTTGTGAATGCAGTTCATTGTGAATAGTGGCTGCTGTCTCCTCTCGCTTGGTGGTCCTGCCTTATAACAGCATTTGTATATTGTGTTTGCCAAGAGGGCATGAGAAATGACGTCCCCCGAGATGCCTCAGCATCGGCCAGAGAGCACGCACGTCTGGCCCATGATGACGGATGCTGTTAACATGTTTGGTGCAGAACATTAAAACAAAAATCTTGAATGTAAAATTTCAGTACTATTAAACATATATGTATGATAATCTATGCATTTCAGATGAGAACTTAAAGGACCACACCGGTGGTTTCGCATGTTTGAGCTCAACATATACAACCTGCATACACATTACAGTATGTTACTGACCACCGTTTCCCAAAACATACTACTGTAGCAGTAAATATTAGAATTGTTTTTCCTACTTCCAGACAGCTATTGATTTCAGTTCATTCCAGTACGCAAGTAAAATCAACTTGAAGAGATAATTAATCCATCACAGCAAAAAAGAAGCCTGTTAAATTTTTTTGTCAAAGTAGCTTTATTTAACACGTTCAACATGGAGCTGCACGAAAGACAATGTAAGTCTCCACCAGAGAATATAGTCCCAGGAGAAGACAGCTTTCATTAAGAAATTACAAACACCCGTGCCTTCTCCATTAAAATGTACACGTTTGCAGGTGAAACAAATTTAAGGAATTTCATTGAATCGTGGAACAACTCAAATCAAAATGGTTGTAACATGAATTATCTTTGTATGGAACTGAACAAAGTGTTGAAATTTATAATTCACAACAGTCACAATATGTCCTTGTATGGTGGAAATAAGCATTTTGATTCCAACTTAAGTGAATTATGTATTTTTATCACATCTTAATGCCAATATGGACATGTCTTATGGCTTATTGTCTTGCCTTATCTGCCACTTTGAAGAAAAAGTCTTGAAATTGAGTATAAGGAGCCTTGAATCAGGGGACGGTCATCAGCTTGAGCCTGGCTGCTGTCAGAGATGGATGAGGCTGACATGGCCTGAGGTTAGCAGAGCCCCGTACGCACAGATGCTGTGTGTGACTGTGTGTGTGCGTGTGTGTGGGGGCCTCACTAATGAGGGTCACCAGAAGTCACACATCAGTGTGTGGAGTTTGTGCATCTAATTGTTATGCAGAGTGATGTCACGGTGATTATGAAAATACATCACCCTGGAGCTTTTCCTGCCCAGGGAACTGAATACATCAAATGAGGTCTTTATATAACAACTGATGCTTGGTTAAAAGCAAGATTATACAACAGGAAATGGACAAATAAATCCAGAAATAAATTCATTAGAAACAAAAATTACTCTATGAAGACTCTTTCTCCCTCAGTTAATTGTGCTTTTGAACCAAAACACAATCAGTCGGCTTCCCACTGACTCGGACAATCCAAAACACAAAAATCTGAAGTCTTATCACTTTTTTTCATTAAGCAGATGCCATCCCAAGTTGTCCTTCACCTCCATTCCAGTGAAAATGTTTTCCTTCAAGTTCTCAATAGGAGGTCTTCCTTCACTGTGCCTCCCCCTGTCTCTTTCTTTCCATCTTGCTTTGACACATCCTGAGCTTGTTTTTACGTCGTGTCTCCCATGATGGGGATGATAAGAGTATTGTGGCAGGAGCGGGGCTTTTGGAAAATGGATTAAATTACCCTCTCCACAGAGCCTCCGTTTCCTCACGCTGTGTTGTCTTTATCACAGCAGTGTTTACATTCATTAGCACTTGTCTGAAATGTGTCACAATCTCTCCCCCCCCCCCCCCCNCCCCCCCCAGTTTGCTGCCTTCTCCATCTTGCCAACCATTCTTGATATCCGTTTGACTCGTATCGCAAACTGATGCTATCGAGCAAAGAAAATGTTTTGTCTGCCTTCTCTTCGCAAAGCCGAAGGTTCTGTCAAGACTTTACTTGTCATTGAGCAGAAAAGGTATTGCAGTTCCTAAAAAGCCAAGTATCAGCATGTGTATGAATCTCTCCTGCACACAAGTCTAATTTGTAATGATGATTTACATTAGCTAAGAAACAGACTTTTAACTGATTTTGTATCTTTAAACATCCCTTAAACCAGTCATCCTCAAAATCCAGACTCCGGTCCGGATCTGGACCGCACCACAACTGTCTCCAGACTCTGAGCAAATTACATTTTTCATATGTATTATTTGTATTATTTGCAAGATATTGCTGTGATGCAACAAGTCAAAATTCTCCACTTTCTCCACAGCGGAGAAAGCGAAACCAAATGTCCGACTGCTGTGGTTTGGTCCAATCACATTCAGTGTCCCTCATCTCCATGACAACGATGGGTTGACATGGCGTTGGGCTCAACGAGAGTGACAGCACAGAGTGACAGTTGATAGCGCCAGTTTCATCAGTTCCCCCCGCTCAACGCCTTAAATTCCTGATGGACCTTTGTCTTATTGAAAATATTCTTTGTGGACCTTTAATATTTGTATTTGAGTACCCCTGTCTTAACATCATACATCATACTTTACATCATAAGGTTCAGGTATATTGTGCACAAAGGAACTAATATACTTCAAAACAGAGTCGGACAGTTACAGAAGCTAATGCTAATGCTGCTAGCGGATGTGTACACAGTTCCATGCATTTTGTTGTCTGCTGGGCAGACGCGTTCCAAACATACAAGATTGCAAGAATGCATCAACAGTAAAATGCGTTCTGCACAGGTGCACTAGAAATAGCAATGGCAACCTATATACAGCAAGAAGAACAACTCCTTTGTTTACTGTAATTAGCAGAAACAGAGAACAAAGTTGTGACAGCTAGACAACGGTGTGTGTGCGAGTGCTCAATGAGAACTGGACCAAAGATGGCGAGTTTAGTACGCTCAGTGTTTCCCACAGGTTGAAATTTTACTTGTGGCGGTGGGTGGTGCGGCGTGTGACGGGCGGGTTCAGTGATAACCTTTCTGAGAATTCAAGGTGTCAACCAGGGGAGCCGCAGATGAAACGGGGTGCACACAGATAGTGGAGCAGTCGGATATTTGGGTTCATTTCTCGCTTTTGTGGGGCCGCCCAAGTACAGCCTATGCGTGTCAGTGTTTGTGACAGCAGTGTCTGAGATGTATTGTTTTTAAAGCTGGGTCGTCCCGCGAAACCTGGGCGGGTCTTCAGAAACCTGTAAAGCTATGTATGGGAAACAATGGTACGCTGATGCAAGAAATGCAAACACAGCATCCATGTTTGTTTTTCTAACGCATGCGTAGTCAGCTATAGTGGGCATGGTCACAAAAAATTGAAGGCATGTGGACATCTGCATATACATCCATGCGTACACGAAATTTACAAACGGATCCTTGCATCCTCACAGACTCATTATTTTATTATTTTGCTTAAGACAGAAACCTAAATCCACAATTTAAAGGTTATCGGACCCCCTACATTTGTGCAATGATCTCTATAGCTCCAAAATCCTTTATAAAGTTGTTTTCCCATCCCATGACCATTAACTTAATCTGCCATTTAAAAATACTGGAATCTCCATGTAAATATTAAATTAACACTGCATTAGCTAAAAAAAAAAAAAGCACACAAATGTAAGTCTATCGTCTTGTAGGGAGACAATTTTCTTTGAAATAAAAATACATGCACAGCTGAATACAAAATACACACCTTTCTTCCCCCTGCACACACACATGCATGCACACACACACACACACACGCACACACACCCTTCTGCCAAAGCACAATCCCATTCCAAGCATACCACTGCCATACACCCTGTATTTGATCAGACAGATTGAGTCATTAAGCCCATCTGACACGAGCAATGGACCCAGGCTTCCACGATAAGAGTCCAGTGCTCAATGTGAAGAGACGTATGGGCCTCCTTGATGAAGGGGCCGCCTGATGGTTCAAGCAGGGTGGTGGAGGTAGGGGCTGAAAGGTGGGGGGTGGTTTTGGAGGCTGTCAGCAGGCATGGACAGGGGTCACCCCGTGCCAGGCCTTATTAGGTCCCCATCAGTGAAATGCTGGCTGTCAGGTCACGCATTGAAATAGAGGAGGGCTCCCGGTGTGCCTGCTGCTGCTCAGCATCAACTTTCTGGCTGGATGGTCACGATCAAACCCTTCTAGCCCAGCCCACAAGGATGCCTTGTGTCACTCCATTAAACAGAATGTATTACTAGCTTCACGCCACGTTAAGGAGGTGACAGGGAAAGTCAACTTGACCTTGAACGCTCCAGTGGCTGTAATTCCTTCTTAGATGTGTTAATCAACAAACTAATCAGGTGTCTCAATAGTCCGCTTTTTTTTTTTTGATAAATAAAACGATACAAAGTTAATGAGGGTATGCCGACCAACTGAAGAGTGAAGAGTCTGTTGAAAACTATTTGCGGATAAGAACATATATTGATCTAAAGTGTCGGTGCATTCAAGCTTTAATTCCTACCTGTCTTAGGGTTTCTGTACCCAATAAAAGTGGATAAACTCTTCTTAATACTATATTTATCAGCTGATGAAAGCTGTACTGCGGCTAAAACAAACTATACACAGAAAATAGTCTGTCTCTTTAGTATCTCCAAAGAGAGCCAGGTGATGAAGGGGTTTGTGTTTTCCTCAAGGGGCTCTGAAAACAATTTGGCATGATTGTATAATAGAGAAATGACGATTTTGCTTATTAAGCTGTTATCTAAATGCCTTCTTGTGCAAATAAATTTCTCATTTACTCACACAAGAAGGCATTCTGAGAGGGCATACCTCTGCCAGGGCCAACAAAAGCCCCAATTTAAAAAAAAAAAAAAAAAAAAAAAAAAACATCCTCCATGCTGAAGTTAATTGAAATCAGCCCATTAGTGTTGATTTTATAGTGTTAACCTCTCCTGCTTCAGCCTCCAAACCATGGTCGAGAATTATTGCTCCACAGCTGAAGTTATTGTCAACATCAGGGTAAAACCCCCGTCGCTATGTTCAGCTGCTGGCACAGAAAACTATGGGACTCGGCTTGTTTCTTGAGGAGCTGTAACTTTTTATTTTACAGCAAACTCAACTTCATACTGTGATTTACTATTACAGCAGTTATGCTAACCTGCTCTGCTCCCATCGCCAACATCAACCCACTCCACACACTACCATGCACAGTTAATCAATTCTCTGTCCTCAGCGGTTGGACAGTGAAGTAAAGGAGCAAAATTATCGTGACTCTTTTAATCACAGCCATATTAGAGCTAAACACCTAAACCACAAGTCTAGAAAGACAACTTGACTGCTTTTCTACCCTCTCCCAGGATCCGATAACAAACTCACTCTGCAAATTCCCCCGATGACAGCAGGGTCCTGATAAGTTGATGGCCCCGCTGCTTCTGTATGTGGGCTAAGGCAACGAAACTAGAGAATGCTGCATCTTCTCCACCAGTACCAGCTCAGGCCATCACCCTCTTGCCATATCTCGGGGTCTGACCTCCTTCACCATGATACTACAGTTTACTAGCATTTACCCTCTAAAACGTGCAGAATCCTTTCCAACTAGGACCACCAACTGAGAATGTTTTTGTGGTTTTATCATCTAAACTATACTGTATCTGTGATCTCTATAGAGGCAAGATGTTGCATATCTGAATATGCAACATGTTGCCGATTGCATTTTCAATATTTTGAATAATTTTGCCATTTTAAGGTTCTCCATTGTTATTATGCATATGCTATTCATGCAGTGTCTCATGTCTCATATACAGCATAGTACTGACGCAACATGAGACTGGTATCTGTTGAAATATGGGTCTAAAACCACTTTCATTGACATTTGAGAGGCTACAGGTTTTCAGTTCAATCAAAAACAAAACAGAAGTTGATGCCAATGATCAGCACAATATAATCAGAGAAGAGGAGCTGATCAGTGAATTCAGATATCAAAGTTTGGACTGAAAATCTGCCGCTTCTCGACCCTCCATGAAAAGCGAGACTCATGTTGAAACAGTTGTAGCATTTTGTACATTTACCCTTTTCTGGACTAGACTTGATTAAAACTTAAAAATATAATGGTTTTATTTTACTCCGCTCATCACCAGGTTTGTATGAGACATTAAAGGACCTTTCTGGTGATTTTACATGCTTAAGCCCAATAAATACTACCTGCATACATGTTACATTACTGACACTATTTTCCAAAACATAACCATAACCAGGCCTCAGATGTAGATAGATTAAATGAATGAATCATTGCATTAAATTGAAATTATGTGCATGACACATATTTTTCTTAAATATATATTTTCTATGCAACCTGGGTGGTGACATTTGTGAAAAAAAATTATAACACGTGTTATAAGTTACGCATTATGACGGCATTGGAAAGACTAAATTCTAAACATAAAAAAAGCTACTCTAATGACAAATGTTTGTTCATCTATAATGTCTTTTTCTGAAACACTTTATTGTTGATTGTGACACAGTGTACCACACTTACACGCAATCACTTCAAGCAGCCTCCAGCTGTTTCACGTGGTTACCGTAAAGTTCAGAACAAGTGCACAATCAATTTTTAAGTGGGCTAGCTATCCTTTGGTTGCATCATGTTTATAATTAAGTCATTACCACGCATGAATAAGTCGTGACCATGCATTATAATAGCCATAATTTTCAATTCTTGCCTGACTGATTGAAGTTCTTTCAAAACTAAACATTCTCACAATAGGATCAAGTGCACAAGATTCTCTGCAAAAGTAGCCATTTCTAACTTCGATCAGCTTACCTGGCTCTACGTGTGCATGAGGACCTGAGTTGACAAACAAATTCGATGCAAAGCTGTGTACACTGCTCAAACCACAAAGCGCTGAACACAGAAGATCTCTTTTTTTAGTGCATGATGAAAGACATGATTAATACGATCTGAGGCTAACTTGGACCGGCTCCTGTAACCATACCTTGAACACATGTTTTTGCTGAGAAGTTGAAAGATGGCACTCCCAGGGCCAGAATGGACTGCCTCCAACCTTGAGGAGACATTACTCTGATTTACTTCCCCACTCGATTCAGCCGCAACTGTTTTATGCATAGAGACCCAAGCAGAGGGTTAAAACAGAGAGTAAGAGGGAGACGCAGAGAGCAGCCTGAGCATTGTTTATTTTCACAGGAACATTCCAGGAGTTGACAGCTATTCCCTTGTCTGGCGAGCTGAATCGCAATGCAATTTTCCAGACTCCAGACACAGTGTGTGAACTCCCACTAAGACTAGTCTGGGACAATGAAGAATAAGCCTCTTTTCACACTTCCACTGTGATGATAGTTGTTGAACACTGTCTAGGAAGTATTACGGAGCTTAATAACACATTCATGGAAACCCGCAAAGCAAGATGAGGTGACCGGGCAAAGTTCTCACTTTCTTATTTGAGAATCATTCTTTGAAACCGAAACATTCATTTACTTTACGTCTTTCCCTTGGCTTTAGTCCTGCCAAAGAGAGTTGACTTGCTCGAGATCTATATTTGAATTCTAGGGAAACATTCCCGTGTCCACTCTCCACGTGGTTGCACCAGTCTCTCTATGAAATGTCAGGGTAACCAGATCATTACACACTTGAGTCCAGTTACACCTCCATTAACGACTGTGAAAGGGATCCACACGCTGACCCCAGAAAAAGAGCCCCAAATTAGCATACGTATTTAAAGCCCTGGGTTTTTAGTTCCAGGAAGGTGTTTCACAAGGTTCACGAGGAAGCTCTCCTGCACATTCAGTCGTGAGTGTAAGACTGCAACTGTGAACAGCTGAAGCAAAGGAAACACTCTTGTTGCTGTTCAATTAAACAGATTCTGCTGTACAATAGCAGCTATTTTACATGTTTGAGCCCAAAACCTGACAACCATTTCCCAAAACATACTACTGGAGCGATAAATAATAAAATTGTTTTTCCTACCTACCAGACAGCCTTTGTTTTTCAGTTTATTCCAGTACACTACAAAAATTCAATTTGTGGAGACTTAAAACATGCTTGAGATAAGTAATCCATCACAGCGAACACTGTTAAGATTTTTTTTTTGTCAAATTAACTTCATTTAACTGGACCAACACAAAACTGCACGTTAGACAATGTATGTCTCTGCCAGGAATATAGTCCCAGAAGAAGATGGCTTTTACCAAGAAATTAAAAATGACGGTCCCTTCAACTTTTGGACACAACTGTGTGCAGGCGAAACATTGAATTTTAAGGTGGGTGTATCACCTGAACGTTTGACTTTGAAAGATTAGGAGATTTGGCAAAATATTAGGAAAACTAAAATAGGGTTTTATGTTTTGGAAATTGGTTGTCAGTAACATAACAGGTATGCAAGTAGTATTTATTTGGCTTACACATGTAAAATTGCTGGTATGGTCCTTTAAACTATGCTAATGCTAGCATTATCTGCATTTGTGAAAATGCTTTATCCTGAGGTGAAACCAGGTTTAACTCATCCTGGGCTATCAAAAATTTCACACGTCTATACTCAGATGTGAGTGAGTAGACATGCAGAGTGTCGCCTTGGGTTTGCACAATGACTCTCGTGACATCCTCAAGCTAGGAATGTGCAGGCGGAAAAAAATCTGTTATTTTCTGAAAATTTCAAAGCATCTTCCAATTTTAAGGTACTTTTGAGGCACTTAAAGGTAAAGTAGTAATGTGGAGTTGCTGGCTAAGTAATGATGCAAACATGATGCAACTTAGAAAACGGTGCAGTCTCACTCATGCAGTCCCCATAAGGAAACTCACTGTTCTGTCTGTTCTGTACTGTTCAGTCGCTGAAGTTGAGAAGGTCAAACAATTAATCCACATCTCCCTACGGGCTCAGTGTTTTTACAGAAAGAAGCCCATGCCCTAGAGTGTCATCTAAATGCTCCCCCATTGTCTTGAACTGCAGTGACTTATCATGAGGGACATAAAAATTCTGACCTCTGCACTCTCATGTCTTCTGGTCAATCACAGTATGTCTAAATATATGTTTCAGCCTTCAGCCATTATGGCAACCATCTGGAAATTAAAGTAGCATTTGTGATTTATGCCTCCTATCACCAAACTCCTCTCCTCTTCAGTTTTAGTAACTAAGGCCCTCCCTCTCCCTGACAGGAATGGTTGTGTAGTCATTCTACCAACGGAAAAGGAACATTATCAATGGACTATTAAACACTGCTCTGCCTACAGGAGGTTGCTAAAAAAAAACAAAAAACAAAAGCTTGTCTTAAGGTTGGCTGGTAGGAAATGTTTTCCTTTTCAATGTGTGTTATACCCCCTGATGATTAAAAAAAGAAAAAGGGACCAGAACGAAAGACAGTAAGCTTTTGAAAAGCTTGAAAACGTTTGCTCAGCCCCAGATGCTGGGGTGTCCCCTGCTGATGTCTTTTCACAAACACTTTGTTCATTTGTCTGGTTGATGGGGTCGCCAGACAGTTTACTGGATAACTGCCTGGTCACTTGGGCCAAGTCCTGGGTGGAACATCAGACTGTTAGCCATGTAAAACACACCTCCAATTCGTATGCCCCTCTGCTCTCGCTGTGTTGCCAACAGGATGATTCCACCGGGCTGAGGTTTATGCATAGAAAAGCAAAATGAGGCTATTTGTCACCAGCATCTGTTATTGCACCATAAAAGTGTGAGTTCTTTATTTTGCCATTGAGAGAGGCCTGTCTTCAACATGCTTTATAAATAGCTGCTAACTAATCCATCAACCGCCACCTCTGAACACTTTTGCTCCATTTACACCTCACTAGCATGCAATTTGTATCTGGATAACGTAAAGCACACGTTAATGCAAGCCATAAATGCTCGCAGAACACATTGTGACAGAAACTCTGTCTGATCCATTTATGATCAGATCAGATCTTCTTGTCTCAATAAAACAAACCCAGAGCTCATCTTTTTTCTTTTTTTGTTTCTTTTTTTTTTTTTTTTTTTNAAAAAAAAAAAAAAAAAAAGTTATTATTTAAAAATTGGATGAAACTCATCTACGGAGCAAGGAGGAAGGGTAGACTTGAATCATGTAACAACCCGCCTTCTGAAATCTGATTGCAATGTCCACCCTCCAGATAACGAAGATGGATTTCGATACGAGTCCCGTCATCAGACGTCATTATCCAGATAACAAATTTGAGATTGAGTTTTAATACAAGGTGTAAAAGAGGCCCTTAATTTGGTTAGCCAAAGTCCACGGGGCTCAGCGGGCACCGCCTCTCTCTCTGTTGGCACAGATAAGCAATGCTGGGTTTGATTCTTTAGTTTAAAAGAGGCTTGCTGGTTCATTGTTTGGCAATCTTGTAGGGGGTTTAGAAAAGTGTGTATCTGGGTTTACCAGCCCATCCCCAGCACCCCGCCACAGTTAAAGCTGACAACAGCTCCAGCAGAGGGGCTGCTGCCACCTTCATTTACAGTGCGTTTGTGCATGTGAATGTCGCATAGTTAACAACCCTCCATTGATGGTTCTGTTCAGCGCAGATCAGCAGGGGTCAATTAATGAGCGGCCCCTGACCATCAGATCCCAATTATGGCTTTCAGAGCTCCGCACCAGACCCATTTGCCTGATAATTGTGTAATTAGAGTGTGTATCAATAATTGAAGCACCAACAGGGGCATGTATTATTCTCCTGTTTGCCTCATTTGCTAAATTGCAGCAACATCTTTGTTAAAGACAGATGGAGGCGTGCACCTACTGTATCTGCATTATTTATTAGAATCACACAAGACTTTTATTTCATGAAATATTATTACTGATTGCTAGCAACTAGGGATAGTTTATTCGACATCATTAATGGCTGCACTGCCAGTACTGAAATCAATATCCCCTTTTTGTGCACGTTTGTTGACAATGCAACAAACTTCTCATTGATTCTTTAAAATAATATGCTGTTTTGTTAGAATCAAGCAGGTACCATAACTGTGTCAATCTTTCATATTATATGACATGAACATGCATTATTATCTCTACTTATACACAGTACATGTATTTTAAGTAAAATAAATAATCATAAAATCATGATAATCTCAAAATTATATGTCAGAACGGGCTTACATTTGCTCATAATACTCCTTTATTTATATGTTACATTACTAGCAGTCATTTTGCATGACAAGGCATCCATTTGTTTTCTTTTCATAAAGTAGATATCAGGTATTGCAGTGAAACTCTCATATTGCAGTTTCTTGGTAACAGATATGGATCAAATTTTTCACCCCCACACACACCCAGAAAACACATGAAGCAAAGCCTGTTGCTCATATGAAAAAACCTCGGGGGCAATCCAGTGATAAGCACTTCCTCCAAACACAATGCTTGATTTTTCTTTGGTTCTCTGCCTAACCTGTATCCTATGACAGCTTTCCCCAATCATCATGTCAATAAACGAATGCCTCTGCCCTTGTTTTCTTTCTGTCCCATAAATGTTTGACAAGACAGTCTTGTTAAGGGAGAGGAATGTTATTTTTCACTTTTCAGACTTCCTCAGGTACATTGTCTGTCACCATCGCTTCAATAAATAATGGGTTGCACATCGTTTCCCATACAGTGAAGCCTCATGACATAAATATGAATAAACCTTTGACTTGACATGAGGTAATGAGAAATTTGACAGTTATGACAGTCATATAGCTGATGGTGGTACAGTCTGCCTATAGTTTGGTACAGTCTGCTATGTTATCAAAATGTTGAACGGACATGCCAGGAGACTGATTTCCTCAACTTTCTCCATTGTCCATAACAAACTCCATATCTTGTGCTAAGCTAACTTTGCGCATATACAGAACTCAAACTGCAGCCTGAAATGAGAGAGTAATTAATTCTAATTGGGATAATTTTGCAGGACTTGGGAATGACTGACTAAATGCCACTCTGGAGCAATGTTTTGATGGAGCCAGAGCTCCATATGCTGTACTCAGGAGCACATCTGTGCCCAGTGCCGAGAGAGAAATCCCCCGAGAGAAAACACTTCAATGCTGGAACGAGGGAGGGAGAGAAAAGTAAGACACCACAAGCATTATTATCCCAACCCAGCAACAAATATCCATCCTAATTGCTGCACAATTGTATTAAACTAGCTATTATGTAGCAATTAAATTTGTTTAAGCCTCAGCTCCAGTTACAGGTTTCAGTGTGACTAATTAAAAACAAGGGAGCAGGAAAACCCCCGGCTGGAGCTTTCCCTAAGCTGACGCTCCAGCTCCCCGTCATGACTGTATTTAGGCTGTCAATCAAGGTAGAGCATGGTGCATTCAAGTGATTCAACCTATTCACTCCTGTAAGCCCTTTATCCAGACTGTCTCTGTACAGTTCAATTATCCAAAAGTACCATGCAATTCCATTTAATCACTAACAGAAGGAGAAGGGGCCAATCTTCCCTCTGCTGTACGTTGCCCAAGGTACAGCGTAAGGATCGGTTTAAGACATACTAATTCACATGCTTGGTGACTTCAAATTATTTTCTATGGTTGAAAACTGCCAAAAGCGACACTGAGAGAGTTGTCTAGCTGTTTGCCATTTCCTCTAAGGCCACCATGTGTATTCTGTCTCGTCGTAAAGGTCCGTTTAATGTATACTGGCCAAAGCCCAGAAATACTGAGGTTGTTTTTTTCTCTCTCTCTCTCTTCTTGTTCAGATCGTTGGAGGTTATTGGCATACACAGTGAGTACAATGAGCTATGAATTGACAGGGAAATTAATACCCAAAAAAAGAAAAGATTAACAGAGGATAATCCAATCTATCCAACTGGTTTTGGCAGCTTTTAACAAAATATTAATTGCAGTTACATTAATAATAATTTACTGAAACCCATAGCAACCATACTTTGCCTAAAGCTATACCTTCACACAACAGCACTTTGCAAAAACAATGCTGTTGTATTTTTGTTTGTCTATGGTGACGATCCCTCAGAATAATATGTGGAATGAGTTCCTGCAGCTAAATGTTGACACGAGAGGTAGTGAATCCCTCCCTTCTCTCAGCTCATCCTACACTTCTTAGAGGGGGTCTTTTATATGAGGTAACTTCCGTTCCTTAAAGTTGCATTAAATTAATCTTTGGAGATCTGCATTTTTAAATTGTAAGTAGAAGTACAATTCACAAATCTCTCTCATGTTTAAGAGAGTCAAGTGGCTGCACCGATTGGCTCACATGGGTCATCACAGCAACAAGGAGATTAAAGACAGACGTGCCATATTTAAAATAGAATCTTTAGCTGATGGGTGCAGGAAATGTCTTTCGTTGTTTATGAATGAGGGAACATGGTTGCATGACATTATTTGTTTGTTTGTTGTCCTTTATTTATCCAGAGGAAGTTCATGGAGTCTTTTGCAGGAATGCTCTCACACACTCGCATATAGGTTCATAATTGGAAGCTGCCCAGTACAACTACAGGCTTCTCTGCTCGCCATTGAGCAACTCTACTGGAGCAACTGGGGATCAGGTACCTTGCTCAAAGGCACCCCAGTAGTGATAATAAATGCCATTCACTTCACCAGATTTCTCCTGCCAGCCCAGGACTGAACCGGCGACCCTTCTATTATAATACTGGCACTTTAAATCTGGCACTGTGTTTTATGAATCCTGCCCTTTCTTCATTTTTACTTGATGACTGTGTGTATGTGGAATATATTTCCTTTCAGAGTAAATATCTGACGCCAAAATTAATGTGGACAAAAAGGGCAAATCTGTGACCTCTCACTTAAGAATAAGATTACCTCGTCAATCGTGTGATGTAGGCTGATTATACAGGTGTGTAGTTCAATGACTGAAGTGAAGCAACACTCTTCTGACATTTCAGTTCATGATTTTAGTCATAATAAAAAAATAAAAGATTCAAATAAACTCAAACCTGTTGTTACTGTTATTATATAATATCTTAGACAGCATTTTCTGTTAGGGCAATAATGAGTTCAAATCCTACTAATAAAACCGTCATTGTTTCAAGACATTTGGACAGCTCCATGTGGGGTTAAGGAGTACGTGCTGTGTGTGTTTCGTGTGTTTAGTTCTCCATGTGTGCTGCAGCTGTCTGCCAGGAGTAATAACACGAGCGATTATATCTCATTACACTAACCATAGACGCTTGTGTAGTTTCCTTGCTTCGTCCTTGAGTGGTTTGGCTCCCGATTACCAAGTTTGTTTTTAGGGAATATGGGAAGAATGTCCCCTTAATCTTTAGAAAAACCAAAGTTTCTCTGCATCCGAAGTAAGAATGACAGCGAGGAAGTATGAGAATGGAAAGGAATTTGTTAGGAAAAAGGAGACGTCAATCACAAATGGCAAGTTGAACATGACAAGCATGAAAAAAATACATTTCCACTGGATTTTGTAATATCCACTTTTTTCGGGCCAATTATTTCTATTCTTACTTAAACGGTTTTTAACTCAATGAAGTAAAAAAAGACCAAGTTTCATGCATGAAAACTTCTGTAAGTCGTTGATTTTACTCACAGTCAGTTAATTATCTACACTGATACCGAAAGGGTCAGTGGTAGAAATTGCACCCGTCTGCAGCGAGATTAACGTGAAACCACAATAAGAGTCTTTTCTACATTAATGCCCAGGAATCAGATGTCAAACACAGAAGCAGGATGAAAATATATCATATTAACCCCGGAAGATCGATGCTGCTCTGCATGAACTTAACTCCTGAAGGGGATTATTGTGCTTTGCAGAAGTTTCCTGTCAAGTAGGGAAATTCACACCAGGATTAGAAGTCAATGCTTATGACTGCTGCTGATAGACATAGGTAAGTTTACATGGCTTNCCCTCTCTCTCTCTCTCTCTTTTTCTCCTTCCCTCCTTCTCTCACTCATCATTTCTCTTCTTCACTTCCCATGTCATTACTGTTTTTTGGTATTGATTGTCTGCCGCTTTTAAATAATGCATTCTGCAGCTCGGGTCGGCGAGATCCCAGGTGGTTTGTCAAAGGGAGAAGACACGTGTAGTCGGGCAGTGTGGCTGGGAGCGTCAGAAATCTATACAGGTCAAATTCATGTCACCCCATCAGTTTTAATCAGCCGAAGCTGAATACAAGCTGGTGACAGGGCTTAGAGGTAGAGGATGTGCCTCTGCTGCTCCCTCGACACACAGGATCTGGTTCAATACTGCTGGATGCCACTGACAGAGAATTATTATCATCATGGAGCTGGTGGCTGGGCTGGATGATGAGATGTGCTCTGATCGGGGGGCCTGCTCCACAGCGTGTTCCCGCACCACGGTGCAATTGGGGATTGATAGGTTTATCACAGTGTTCATCATCATCATCACCACCAGCTGCAGATTTTGCACTGATAAAGTAGAAATGGTGCAGCATGTAGTAGAAATAGTGCAGTTTGCACACCTGAGCAGTGTCGTATAACAGCTCCTGCCTGCATAAGCGAGACTGTGTCAAATATAAATCACTTTCATAAACTGGATATCGCGTTTTCTCTAATAAAACATCCAACTTCTAAGGGACCAAACCAGTTATTTTGCATGTTTGAGACTAATGAATACTACTGCATACTTGCTACATTACTGACAACCATTTTCTAAAGTATAAAACCCTATTTTAGTTCTCCTGTTATTTTACCAAATCCCCTAATCTTTCAAAATCAAATGATCAGGTGATACACCCACCTTAAAATTCAATATTTTGGCTTCTAACTCAAATGTCCAAATGTAGAAGGCATGCCCGTTTTTAATTTCTCAGTAAAAGACATCTTCTTCTGGGACTATATTCCCTGGTATCCACATATATTTTCTTCCATGCAGTTCTGTGTTGGACCAGTTAAATAAAGTTACTTCAGCAAAAGAATTAATAGAAGTATTGTTCACTGTGATGGGTTACTTATGTCAAGCACGTTTCTGGTGGATTGGCTGCTACAGAAAAAAAAACAAAAAAAAACGATCATACTGTCGTGGCCAATCAAAACAGAATGACGTTTCAGGAAAGGCCTCAAAGAGACATTGCCTCAAACTGTTTTCCCTGAATGTGCCTAAAACTGTTTTCACTCAGTGTGCACAGTCGTGCTGCAGCAAAGGAGCGTAATATCTCTTTCTAAAATAATTCCAAGATACTTAAAATGATCCATAACTTTTATGCTTTCTCCATCAACTTCTACGGGAGGTTAATAAACATGAATCCACTTAGAGAAATACATACAAGCAGTTTTAGTAATATTCAGATGTAAGCAGGAGGCAGCCAAACATTCAGAGATATTTGACATAACCTTTGATAATCACTCAGCTACTGCTTGCTTTGTTTTACCATCAACACACAGAACAGCATCATCTGCGTACATTTGTGTTGTCTCAGGGCACACTGTGGGCATATCATTAATATACACATGAACAAGATAGGACCTAATATAGATCCCAACATTAAGCATAAGGTGAGTCTGATAAACTGTCCCCAAGGCACACTTTTTGAATGTGGTCACTTAAATAAGACCTCATCCAAGAAAGTGCTTTGACATATTTAGTTTGGAAAGTTTTGTGAGAAAACCTTGATGATTAACAGAATCAAAGGCCTTCTTCAAATCCAAAAATATTGCTCCAACAACACTGTTTCTTTGACTTTAACCATTCCAGATAGTTTGCTGTTTCAGTCGAATGATTACTTCTGAACCCAAACTGTAAAGTCAGTTACTTGTGTTACTTGTAAAGTCAGTCAGTCAACAAATTACCTACCCATTAAAGAATTGCAAAGATTTCACTAAAATTAAAACATTTAAAAAAAAAAAAAAAAAAAAAAAAAACACATGGAAATCTGTATAATATGTTCCCTTTAATGGTTAAATTTGTTTTAATCTTCCCAATTTGGCTCGCTGGACCATCAATAGAAATACTCCAACAAACAAATTCCATGATCCGCGTGTACAAATGGTGGATCATGACATTGCAATCAATGGATGCATAAGGGATCGTGTTGCAGCCACGTCTGGCTGTAAATCTTCCCACGGAAGGGCGAGTCTCCAAAGGATGCCAGTGCTCTATTGATGAAAGCAGCCACGGAGCTCAGTGTGTTGCAAACTTAAAGGAGTGAAAACACCACGGGGTCAAAAGAGCAAATCCGGCTTTCTGTTCTCGATGCCTTTTATTGTCAAGTTTGCGCAAGGCACGGTGTGATTTTCTGAACACTGCCAATGAAAAGAGGCTTGATTTTCACAGGCCAGCGGACCTGCTAAGAGCAGGTGTGTCTCAGATACAGTTTCACACTTTTTTTTTTTTTTNTTTTTTTTTTTTTGTCTTCCCAGTCCACTTCCCAGCTGACAATACTGCTGCCGGATCCAACTCCTTATCAAGATCGAAACAGCAAATCAACAGTCCAGCTGGGTTCATTCTTTTTTTTTCTCTCTCTTTTTGAAAGAAATCTCACTGTATTTGAAAGTGGCTATGACTAAGATAGTTACAGGAACACAAACACCAGTAGCTCAGATTGGAATTACTTTGGAATGTTTTTTTGTCACTCTTAACTGTTTCCGTTTACTATGTAACAATATGTGAGCACAGCAATCAGCAGAAAAGCATTCTCGTGTTTCCACCTTGGGCTTTGGAGGAAGGGAAATACCTGATCTCTTCCTGTAAACGGATACCAGGTGAGGAAATCACCATTTCAGCCTTTTGTAAAACTAAAATCAGTGACAGAGTCTTTTTTCAGGCCTGGGGTAGTTCTGCATGTTTAGAAAAAGCCTCGCCACACACATGCTGGAACAAAAGCTATTTTGGCATGCCTTTATTTACATGTGTTTGTTTACTGCTTTCTCACATACACTACAGGCCAGAAGTTTGAGGCCACACCAGATTTAGCATGACCAGACTGTGTAGCAAGTTAATCCCAAAATGATGTGGGAGAAGGCAGACAGCAGCTCTTGAATAGAATGTTAAAATACATCAGCAGGGAGTTGGAACACAACTGGACTGCTGCACTAATACAGACTGATGCCTTCATTAAAAATCATTTCTGTAGTCATAGTGGCTACAGTGTTAGCAAATTCTTCTTGAAAAGTAATTAGTTACAATCATTTTAGATATTTTTGTCATGTCCTGTGCAATAAATTTTAAAACAAACACTGTATTTTTTTTTTTTTTTNTTTTTTTTTTTTTTTTAATCTGGAGGTGGCCTCAAACTTCTGGGCTGTAGTACACACTCAAGTTACTTTTAGTTAAAAGCATCATGGTAAACGAAGAGATGGGTGGAGTGTCACTAATTCTGTTGATCATCATGAGTTATAGGAATAAAGAAAACATTTAATATTAGCTGTTATGCCGTATCAACATTTACACACATGGGTGTGTTCCTCTTCATCACTGACAAACTTTCTCAGTGCAACATGCCAGAGCATGTGGAGACGAAAGGCACCTGCTGGTTACTTTCATCATATGCTATCTGTTGTTACACTTTACAGAATCAGAAACCACATACAAATTCCTAACAATAAACATATATATGAGCAAAGAAAAACTTCACCTCAAACTGGAACCATAATTTTCTTAAGGCATGTTTTTTTTTCATTGCAACTTGTTTCTTTTAGGTTATGCGACAAGCTCTATAGGTTTGTGTGTGTGCATGCGTGTGTTGGGCCTGTAGGCTGCATCATGAAGCACTCAGGAAAAGGTGAGCAGTTCACTTCTCTCTGCAGACTCTAAAGACGAGTTTACGAGTGCAGCCAGCCTGTTACTTTAATCCAAGTCTGTTTGTTTCCTATGCAAATTAATCTATAGTGTCTTTCTCGTGGTAGGAACTTTTTCAGGAACTCAAGAACTTTCTTTTTGTTTTGCACTGAAGAACCTGGACCCATTTTGGTACCAGAACAAGGGTTGTCAAACATTATATTTGCATCCAACTCCAGGGAAGGTATTCTCAGATGGTTCAGGAACCGCTGGGTGGAGCTGGCAAGATCGAACATTGCTGATTGGGCAGATGAAATTTTCTCTCAGCCCAAAAAAGGAAGACAAATACCATTTTGAAATACTTTTTTGCACACAGCAAGAGTAACAGCGAGGTTTACGATGTTTGAGGAGATGGAAATCTACATGAAACATTATTTATGTTTTAGCCCATCAACATCTCATACATACTTAACATTACTACCGTTTTCCAAATCATATTTACTATGTTTTTTAAAATAAATTTTATCTATATCACACGCTCTCATGAATCTACATTCATTTCAGTGAAACAGAGACTACAAATCAAGTAATCTGTCATATTTTGCAGACATTTATTCTGTCAGTTACTTTATTTTTGTGAAGTGTTACAGCCCCACTTTGGGATTTAGCCTCATAAAAACGGGAGTATCTTTCCAGAAAAATCTTTATCATTTTCTTTAATGTCAATAGCAGACATACACACATACATACATACATGCACGTATACACACTCACAGATGTCTATACAGAGCAGCAGCATCTCTGTCCCACGACTGTCAGCTATGACCTTATTCAGCCTGAGCCGAGCTCCAAGCTGCCTTCTAGAATGTCTCCAGGCCAGAGACCAGCGGTGCCAACCATAATCTTCCACACCTCCAACCATGTCTCCTCAACTCACTCACACTGTCATCACGCAACCGGGAGACACGCCCAGAGAAGGCTGGGTGCAGCAACATGTTAGTCACTCTAATAACACAGCAAGACAAAAGGGTGTGAGAAACTTAAAATCCTTGAGGGGGAGGATACTCAAAAGTAGTTTGCCTAAAATGCCTATAAAGCCGTGTCATAATAATAATAGAAAAACTAACATCAATGAATTATGCATAAGCTACTGTTGCCCGGCTATTAAATAGATCTAGCAAGCAAATTTTCTCCCCTTAATATTCAAATGTTTTAACAACACGGTGTCAGCAGCCCAGAAATTACCTCAGTATCAGAACTGAATCCACTGAAGGGCCATAAAAGCCTGAAGTCATTAGTAATAAATGGGATTATTTACTTTGGCAGGCTAGCAAAATACACAGAAAGGTGGTTTTCATATTAGTCATGTCACTTTGATAGGTAAACAACACAAGGTTCGGCTCAACCTAATTGCTCTTTATTGAACACTAAATCTTTTAACAGTCGGGGAAAACAAAAAAAGCTCTGAAAGATTAACTCCAGCGTTCCCAGTTAATGCTTTCAAGCGTAAACATTTCCAGTCCATGGCGGCGGTAACGTCACCGTTAGCTCCAAGTGGAAATCGACCACAAGTTAAGAACGTATTGTGAAATTATAGGATTTATAAACATTTACAGGCAGGGTGAAGAACACGCATCAAAAGATCTGGAACGCAGCCATTCGCTTGTCCACATCATGTTTCAGATAGTGAGTAATCCTCTCGTCTCATCAATTCTCAGTCTGGCGTTTGCAGCTTCAGTGAAATCTCGCTTTTCTTGGCGAGTCTGCCTGCTGTAGAACAAACCTCTCTCCTATTACAAAAGGCTGTGCTTAATAAGCATCCAGGCTGTATCAGCGCTGTATTCAATTTCCTCAGATCTTAAAAACGCCGCCGTAAAAGTAGCTGAAATTTACTGCTTCGCCCCCTCAGGTTTTCTTAAAGGGAGATTCCCTTGTGTTAGTTCTTCTACTCCTGCCAGAAATATTGCTTTGCACTTTTCAGCAGCCCTGTGGGGAAATATGAAAATTTTACAGTAAGAAGTTTAGAAGCAGGGTAATTGGAGTTGTGCCAGGGTGAGACACCCTCATCTCCCCCAACCCCAACCAAGTCCGGCAACGTTAGAGGGCCTGGAGTCATGATCGAGCCTGCATATCTCACATATAAGCTCTTTTAATTGGCCCCAGCCTCAACAAAAAACAAAAAAAACAAAAAAACAACTTATACACAAATTAATGAATATTCATGGACTACTGTAAATTACAGACTCATTCTCAACGTGTCTGATAATTAATTATATATTTTGCGCACTTCTCAATAGCAATTTTTCAGTGTAGTACATTTGTTTAAATTTTATAGTGTTGTGACAATTGATAAAAAATATCCTGTAACATATTTCAACATGTTTCATGTTTTTGGAAAAAAAGAAAAAAGTAGGTATCCAGAGGATTAAATGCTGCTCCCTGCTCTTTCTGGAGGCTTATTAGAAAAGGAAAAGACACATCATTGATGACATTGGGGCAAAATCAGATAAGAAAATTGTTATAAGACTGAAGTACGTGCGGCTCATTAAGCTTTGCTTGCAGATTCCTTTGATAGCTGCAAGTTGACCTCTGATAACATTGCTTCACTAAAGGACCATACCGGTGATTTTTCATGTTTGAGCCCAATAAATACTACCTAAACATGTGTTATGTTACTGCTAACCATTTTCTGTATTTTAGTTGTGTTATTTTGCCAAATCCCATAATTTTTCAAAATCAAATGTTCAGGCGCTACACCCACCTTAAAATTCAATGTTTCACCTATTAACATTTATGCATGATTGTGAAGGCATTGATTTTAATTTCTCTGTAAAAGCAGTCTTTTCTCCTGGGTCTATATCCCCTGGCGGAGAAATACATTTTATTTTGTGCTGCTCATGTTACATCAGTTAAATTAAGTAACTCCAACAAAAAAATTAGGAGACATTTTGTTTGCTGTGATGAATTACTTACATCAAACATATTTCGTGTCTGCAAGTTGATTTTAGTAATGTATTAGAATGAACTGAAACCAATGGCTGTTTGGAAGGTAAGAAAAACAATTCTAAAATGTACTGCTCCAGTTGTATGTTTTGGGAAATGGTAGCCAGTAATATCACATGTATGCAGGTTCACACATGTAAAACCACTGGTGTGGCCCTTTATGCACTTTGTAAATATGTAAATGAGCTTCGTGACAATAATGAATTCTGAGATCAAGCCTATATTACAGTCTTTTCCAGGGTGCCTCTATGTGCCCCTCTGGCTGATTCATGGTAACACTGATCATGATGCAATGCTCTGCAAAGTGAACTGCTGTAGGAGATCATTTCTAAGACTTACAGTACTAGAATACAGCAGAAACTACTCAGAAAGTCTCATAACCCATAACTTTGTTGGCTGCATGATTCTGTCCGTGTGACTTCGGCTCTGTTGTGCATAATTGCTGCTCCGTCTCTCACCACTTGCTTGACATCTGCTGTCTTGTTTTCCAGTTTGACACAGGAACCACAAAACACTGGAAGTACACTTTGTAGAATCCAAATCCACCTTAAGCTCAAGATAGCTAAATGGCAGAATGAACCCGCCAAACAATCAGCCACAGTTAAGGTGGAATGAATGTTGCTGTCCGTCAAAAAGGTTGAGTCATGAGCTCTAAGATAACAACGTCAAGAGTGACTCTGTGCTGACTGACATCATGAGATTCTGGCCAAGAGGATGGGAAGGTTAGACGAGAGAGCGATCACAGCATGTCAATCAGCTAGTAGCGAGGGTGATCAGGGTCAAAAAGGAAGTATTTCCCAGGCAACTGTTGGAAGACAGGTCAAGTTGTGATGCTATCTCTGGGTCGTGCTACATTACAGGATGGAGTTATCATTCGTTTCCCATCTGATTGTAGGAGACACATATCAGCATCCCTGACAGGAAGCCTAAGGGGACAAGCACAAGGATCCATCAGGAAATAAGTATATGTCTGCCGGGCCGTTTTGGAATGTAATCTGCTGGGTAGTGTGGCCATACAGTGAGGATGCCAAGAAGGCAGTGCTAATGTAATCCTTGGATAGGGTAATAGGGTGGAATTCTTTTTTTTTTTTTTTTTTTTNTTTTTTTTTTTTTTTTTTTTAAATCACACTATCTACATAGCGTCATACTAAATAAGCACTGCAATAATTGAAGCTCATTCATAAAGCTTCCCTAGTAATCAAAACTTAACTAAAACAATGATTAGATGAATAAGACTCAATTTTCACTTCCTGTTGAGGATTCCAACACCAGCAGGTGTGAATGACCTTTTGCAGATATTTTTTTTTTTTTTTNTTTTTTTTTTTTGCCATAGGCATCAAGTAGCACCTCCCAGAAGGCAACAGAACAAATAAGTCAGGGTGAATCTCAACTTTTAAAATACACCTGGCTTTGTTTTCAGTTCTGATGGCATACAACTCTCCCAGCTGAGTCTGTGGTTTGCCAGTTATTTTATTGGCTATGTTAACCACTCTAGCCAAGGCGTTTTTGTTTTTGTTTTTTTTTATTGCAACTAAGATGCCTATACCAAGATGTTAGATTAAATGTAAGCGTTAACCTGCATACAGGTGTCCCATTAATGTAAGGGTGACAGGTAAAAACCAATGACGATCAGCGTGTTAATGAGCTGCTTTGTATTTAAGAGCCGCGCTTCATAATGTTTTATCCGGTGTCAGAGCGCCGTTGACACATTAAATCAGCAAAGGAAACAAAAATTCTCTACGTAAGAGCTCCATATTTTAGATTGACACTAAGATAAGACTAAAGTAGATCCACCCTAGTGTCTAGTCTCAGTGCGCAAGGGGGTGGAGGGTGATGTGGGTGTGGGAGGGAGAGAGGGGGAGAGAGAGAGAGAGAGAGAGAGAGAGAGAGAGAGAGATGCAGAATGCAGAGGACGAGGCTTGATGAAGAGGTGCAGTGCGACTAGAATGTGTTGAGATCAGATCAAAACTCATTTAAATAAACTGATCAGCTGAGTGGACGTATCTATCAAATTTATTGATCACTAACACTTCAGGCAAATACAGTTTAAAACGGTGCACAGATTTCATAGCACTGAAATTACCACGACTGAAGCAGGTCTTAATGCTTTGCATGATGGCATTCTTTATGAATCATTTCCCCAACATTTAAATAAGGAAATACCGCAGTAACACCTGTTTCAAGGCAAACACTAAAAGATGCCACTAACAGGTGTTTATAAATCACAGAACAAGGTTATGGATGTAAGTTTTGGAACGTAACATTCATTGAAGTTTGAGTGTATGAGTCAGGTAGTGAGATTAGTTTGCAGTTAGCTGCTTAGTTTAATTAAGGTGTCAAAACTACTGAATATATTACAAATTGATAATCAGAAGCAGGTTTATTTGGCCAAGTATGTTCTCACACAAGGAATTCATCTTAGTTAACAGAAGTCAGACAAAAAAAACTAGTAATAAAATATTTAAAAAAGCAGCATCTGAATAGTTGAAGTCATGTATGTCACCACACTCTTCATATTACAAGCTCATTCTCACTCTGACATACTAAAATATGACTAATTTTGAATCTCTACCAAAGTAACTAAAAGCAAAAAAAAAGCACCGTTATTATTTTTGTTAACTGCCTCTGTGTGCTCTGAATGGAAGTAAATGGCTCTTAGAACTTCTTTTTTTTTTTTAACCGGTTGAACTTTTGCTCGTGGAAAGAAACACGACGCTGAGGACGGGCGTTGNTTTTTTTTTTTTAACCGGTTGAACTTTTGCTCGTGGAAAGAAACACGACGCTGAGGACGGGCGTTGTTAAAAGAACCCCTCGCCACCAATCAACCACACATGCACGCAGCGAGCACTCCAGCAGGATGTTGGTGCTCTTTCTTCCTCGCAGATGGGTGGACGGCCAACCTATTTCTCTTTCACGGTCCGCACGACAGCCTGCTGTCCAGGGAGCCGTTACTCCAACGAGTGACTTTTCTTTCCGGTCGTTTGTGGGAATAATGGCACAGAGAGGCCAGCGCTCCACAGCGACCGATGGCCTGTAATTCCTAGCAACCGCCTGAGCTGCTCGGGAACATTGATACTCAGAGTTTTGGAAGCATTTGAATCGCTCATCTGGGGAGGATTTTTTTTTTTTTTTTGNTTTTTTTTTTTTTTTTGGTCTTTGGTTTTAGGAATTAAGATGCATATTAAAGTGATTTAGTTACTCAATGCCACTCGATCTGCACTGAGAAATGTCTCAAGGAAAACAAATGTTGTCCTGTTGATTTGCTGTTGAAATGTCTTTCCTTGACTCTATTATGAAAAATCAATTTATGTAAAACTTAAAACACAAATATTTCATTTAGCACAATTTCTCATTTGGCTCAGCATTGACTTTCCAAAAACAACATTTTGAGGGCTAACAATAATACACCCAAAGTCTGGATAGTCACCTTGAGAAAGATTGATATGACTGAATACTAGAGATTCCAAGCTTTCGTTGGACATAAAATAGGCCCTGGTTGGCAACAGTGTAATGGCTCAAGAAGACACACACATATTTTATTGCAAAATTTGACCAATGATGTAGCAGAAAATTTGGCTTTTTAGAAAAAGTATACTAGGAATGACTTATTTCACTGTTACCACTCAAAAGTGTATTCAAGTGTGTTCTTAAGGCTTAAAAAGCGTGGTGCACTCCCGATGCCCGGTATATATTATATTCAAATCCTCCATTAGCCTTGCAACAACACTTCAAATCAGCTAACACTGTCATTTTTAACTCTGTGAAGAATGTGAAACTTAGTGGCAGAGTGGGGCATTGGCCAGGAAAGAACCCAAAAATTCTGGTGTAGATCTGGATCCAGGGTGGATCCAGCAATTTTCTAATGATTTCAAAACAGTGCGAGATTTTTCGGTATTTTTGTCAATTTCTTCAAAAGTAATACACTAGTCTCAAATTTAAAAAAAAAAAAAAAAAAAAAAAAAAAAAAAAGAAAAAATCAGGCATTTATCCCATGAAAGATTATCAATAGATGCAATTTGATACAATTTAAAACTTTCTTACGTTATTGATGTTGTTTCTTCTATTTTAGGTCAGTATATTATTAGAATAAGACTAGCTTTATCTAGTTGTTTGGCCTTGACAGAGGCATGCTTTCCAGTTTATTATAGAAAAAAAAATGCTGTGGAAAATAAGGACAAGTCATAAACCTAAACATTTCTTTTGTGACTTTGTATGCTAGTTTTGTGGCATTCAACTATATAGTAAAGACAGAAATCTCTGCACCTCTAGAACCCAGCACTGTATGAAGTTGAAATTTGGCAGATTCATTACTCAGGACCCAAGGACTTGCAGTGTCGCGTGTGAACACGACACTGCACTATATGAGCCATTCTCTAATTGAGCTGTGTGGTAAAAAGTAGTCCACGAGGCAGGATATGCTCCAGGGGCAGTAGCATATGCTCTGGTCCACTGCCAGTCTCAACCCAACCCCGTACAGCAAACAAAGCTCATTCACGAGGATGTGCAGAACTAAATTATGGCAGTCTACAGCACACACCATAAAGTCTTGCCTGATCCAAACAGGCATGTTTTGAATGGGCACTGCACTAGTTTTAGTAAAAACAGTTTTGTATGTACATCCAAGTAACTGCGTGACAGTCTCTACGTGTCATAATCATAGGCAGGTAATTTTCCTGTCTATGATTCATGCTTTCATGGTGTAAGCTGGTGTCTGTTACTATGTGTGAACACAATAGGTGCATGTGTACTGTACATTCATATGTACATACCAGTATACATGTCTTAGAAGAGTTAAAGTGAAGCAAGTCTGCAGAGTTCCAAACGTAACAATCCATCATACTCATCTTCAGTGCTGATAAGAACTCGAGAGCAATCTGCAGCATTTATCATCACTGACTTCGTAGCGCTTGTACTTTTAAAAATGTCCGATAGCCATTTCGGTCACGGTAACTTGATATGTGTTATAGTGCTCGTGTGGAGCTCAGTAAGGGACTTCAGTGGCAAATCCGGTCCTCTGGAGTAAAGCTCAGGGGGAAACGGTTTACAATTGATTTACAGTCTGTTTGACCCCATTAGGCCCTGGAGCACCTTTATATACATAGCTCTAGGGAGTGTGTGTGTGTGAGTGTGCATGTGTGTTTATGTATTACAGAGAGATAGAAAGAATGAAAGAAAGAGAGGAAGGGGGTGGGGTATGATACAGGAGGCTTCCAAGGCCACTGCAGAGCAGGGTTCTGAGCACTGCATCAGTCCCATGTTTATTTCATAAACATTCTCCCCCAGCTGTCAGTCTGAGAGAGATAGTATACACTCTCAATCTCCCCCTTCAGCTACCCACCGGGGTAAATAAGCAGCAACACACCTGCAAACTGGTGTCCTCACATGAAATGCGCAACTCTGGTTAATAATAAACAGCTGCTGGGGTTAGCATTTGATATCAAATTCAGATACCATAAAATGCATTCTTTTCTATTCTGTTCTTCTCTTATTTCCAAAGAGTGAGAATTGAAAGTGGCGGTTTTTGTATCTTTTAAATCGCAGACTTGTGTATTTGAAACAAGGCCAAAGACGTGTTATTAGAGCCGGAGAGGTCAGCGCTCGCATCCACATGAAAGGTCAGGGAACCACATTTTTACTAATACAACAGCTAAACATCAATCAACGGCGCTATACTTCACTCTGCTCTCCTCGGTATCTGGTGATGAGAGACGTATGACTGGGGCGGATATAGAGGTCTAAAGGGCCTCCATCCCCTGGGTCCCACCACCCTCTGCACTTGTGTGGAAAAACTCCAAAAAACAAATGCTTGGATCTTTGCCCCGGGGCCATAAAACCTATTGGCTGTGCATCTCCCGTATTTATTTGGAGCGAAGCATTCATTCTTTAAGTAACCCCCAACTCCACCTCATACCCCCACCAAGTGTTATTATGACATCTCTGCCTTTCGCACTGGTATGTGTGTGCGTGTGTGTGTATTTGTGTGTAACTTAGACTGGGTTGGTTCTCTGCGCTGCCTGCTGGTCTTATGTAAATAGAGCTGTCAGCCACTTGTTATGGCCGGGCTGGGAGTCATCAGGAGGCCCTGGCAGCCTCTGGGTCCCTGGCCTCCATGTGATTCATAGCTGGCTGGGGGGACAGAGGGGGAAGTTCAAGTCTGCCCAAATCCAAACAGTGAAGGGGGGGAGAGAAATGGAACAGAGGAAGGAGGGAAGAAAGGAAAATGTGGTGATGGTGGTGGTTGTGAGTGTGCGGGGGGTTGTAAATGGAAGGATAAAGAGCAGAAGGGATGATGGAGGGAGGAGAGATGCTCTGGATTGGCAGTTTGTAGGAGACGAGCGCTGCCTGGGCGTTTGGATAGATTTAGCTGAAGATGAACTCAATGAGTTAAGTTTCTTCACTGGTGATCCTCCCATCTCTCTCTCTCCCCTCCTCTTCCTCTCAGTCACTGTCATTCCAATCATCATGGCAGTTTATCCTTCCTGCACTCTTGGCCTCATTATTTTCCTCTTCCTGCATCTCTCCCATATTTTGCCTCCCTTCCTCTCCTGCCTCCCTTCCTCGCACATTGATTGGCATGAACCAATTTCTAAAACTTTAATTTCCACTAAACCCAGAGGAACACATTGCCTCCAACTATTCTCATGTTTGACTCAAAGTTGCCGTGCTGTGAGGACTCATAATGATACCGAGGAATAGAATCCATGGTGGTATTTGAATATTATAAACATTAGCTGGAGGTGAATGTGGGCTCCGTTGTTGAACATCCCCTTAATTGCTTCATAGCTGAATTTTTATATTCCGGGGCCTAAATTATGAACTACCAGATCCAGCAAATCAATAAATAATGAACTTCTGGCTTAAAATAATTGAGTCACATGCAGGCGTTATTCCCAGGCAGCCATGCTATTGTTTTTTACTGCCATCACTTGTCTGATTTAATCTTAAGGAACATCATCACAATATGGTGTTTACGTCCACTAATGTATTGGGATTTCATCCACAATGCATGCATCATTTTGTAATACATGTGGTACAAATAATGTTTCATCGCAATATTTACACAGAGCTGGAGGATTTATAGCAGCAAGGTCTTCGAAATTTATTTTTATATTGCCGTTTTCTATTATTCCTTCCACAATTTTGCCTTTTGAAAGCACATTAAAATGGCGAAAACCTACAGTATGTATATTTTTTTTAGAATTGAGATGTAGTAAAATATTACCAATGTAAATATCAATACTGAAATGCCAACAAAATAGTCCGCATGTATTCAACAACAGCAGCTTACTTTTCCAAATGCTAATTGCTACGCATAATTACAGCAAGTTTCTTTTGCATTTTGGATGTGACCTTGTGCTTCAAGCTGCAGAAAAATGTATGCTTCTGCGTTGACCTTGAGTCATTATCATTTGCATACAAGAGTTCTGATAGCTATCAGCATTTCAAGCGCATCTTTGCGAATATTCAATTTGGCGCGATGGCCAAAACAACCCACTTTATCTTCCGTTTGATAGAATTAAGTCACTACTCATTATTCTCCATGATGATAAAATAAAACTTCATGCCACAGAATGTGTGTGGGTGGAGATACCAAGATTCTGGTTAAATTGATTCCTCTGCCAATTGATTCATCTCGTCTGAAATAAAGATGGCGATAACCTGTCTTAGCCTTTCCAACTGAGCGTGTTTGACGGCGTGGCACATTGAATGGAATTCAGGCCGCGCATTAAATGCAAACTGACGCCACACTCGAGTTCAAAGAGCAATGAATTTGCAGAAGCAGGGATTTATCTAGCACATGTTGAAGTGCTGTTAGGCTGATATCTGCATAAGTTACACCGTAATCGTCCCACCTCTGTAAAGACTCGAAATCCGCAACTGAAAATAAGCATGAAGATGTCAGACGTGGCCTTGAAGAAGTTTGCTGATGCCATAAAAACAAGGCCTTTATGGGGAGGGAAATTCAAGATGTGAAACACTAATAATCACATTAAAATATGAGTGGTACATGTCAGCAAAGTCTAAGGAGATTTTCTTCGGTGTATTTATTTGTTTTGGAGACACGCTACCTTGAATATTCCCGCTGTCTCCTTCAGATCAGCATTATAGAGTGGTGGAATAAATTTGGATTAATTGCAGCCCCGGTGCCAGCTAGCTCCGCTCAGCTCGGCGGCTGCTGGGATGCGAGCAGAGGAATCATCTGCCACCTCTTCCCTGCACTGTATATCCCTTGTCACTGCACCGCAGAAGTCTTGCCCGCTAAAACAGAGGTAATTAAATCTCCCCGCTCTCATTAAAAATACAGCTGTCTACCACCGAGCGCCACAGCTCTGCTAAGTGAATGTAAATTTTCATTTCATGGTGCTGAGAGAAAGAGAGGGAGGGGGAGGGGGAGAGAGAGAGAGAGAGAGAGAGAGAGAGACAGAGAGAGAGACAGAGAGAGAGAGACCCTGCCCTGCCAGCACTGTGCAGAATAACTGCTCCCCTGAAATAATTGTCCTTTTGTTTCCTGCAGAATTACATAGGGAAATGGCCTGTGTGTTATATAATTTGAGGATTAGGTGCAGTCATGGGTCTCTCAGTTACTGCAGCAAACAGTGCAGCTATTCAGATATATACACATATATATCTATAGACATATAGATATATATATATACAGACATAGATATATATATATCTATAGATATATATAGATATATATATCTATAGATATAGATTTTTTTTTTTTTTTTTTTANTTTTTTTTTTTTTTTTTTAAAGTACATAGCAGGATTGAGAAATATTAACTGATTTTTAATTGGCTTTTCCCATTATAAAGCTCAGATGCTCCTCCAAGATTAACACTGGGAAACTTATGTGAGGTTAACCACTCGTTGACATGCCACGCACATTTCCTCTCCATTAAGAAGAAGAATGGCTTTGCTGATTTGTAAAGATTGGATTAAATTGAATACTGTATGCCCTGCGGAAGTGCGATGCACTCGGTGAGGGAGGGAGGGAGTTGAGGAAGTAGATTTACTGAACTTTAGCGATGAATATTCTTCACAAAGTTCCACACATCTGTTAGTAAACTTAGTGTAAGAAACCAAGTAAAACTGAATATTTTTCAACAATGGCATTCTAACTGTATGTGTTTGAAGGGCGATACCATCAATTTTGCATGTCTGAGCCCAATATGTACGACCTGCATACACCTGAGAACCATTTCCCAAAATATGCTAGTGCAATCAATGGTAAATATTACAATTGTTTTTCCTACCGTCCAGACTGCCAATGGTTTCAGTTCATTCTAGTACACTGTTAAAATCAACTTGTAGAGACTTGAAACAGGCTTGAGGCAATTAATCCATCACAGCAAACATTATGTCAATTAAAGTTTTTTATCAACGTAACTTTATTTAAACAGTCCAACATGGAGCTTCACGGAAAACAATGCATGTCTCTGCCAGGGAATATAGTCCTTTTGCGGAGAAATTAAAATAACCATCCATTCTACAATCATGCAAAAGTGTTATGAGGCAAAACATTAAATTTTAAGGTGGGTGTATCACCTTAACATATGATTTTGAAAGATTAGGGGATTTGAAAAAATAACATGAAACCTAAAATATAGCTTCATGTTTTGGGAACTGTTGTCAGTAACGTACAATATATGTGAATTGTATAGTGCAGTGCCCGTTCAAAACATGTCTGTTCGGAACGAGCTGGACTTTATGGCGTGCGCCGCAGCCTGCCATAATTTTGTTCTACACGTCCTCGTGAGCTAGCTTTGTCTGCTGTATGGGGTCAGGTTGAGACCGTGGCACTGGACTGACACATATGTTGCCGCGTTCGGAGCATATCCTGCCACGCGGTCTATTTTTTTACTGGCACACAATTCGAGAACCACTCATCCAAACAACTTCACACGACACTGCATGTTCTTAGGTCCCGAGCAACAAACCTACTTCATACAGCGCTGGGTTCTAGAGATATTGGTGCCACAGACAGAGATTCTGTCTTTATAGTTAGATTGGGCCCAAATGTACACAATCGCTGGTATGGTCCTTTAAAAATACAGGCATTACTCATCTATCATTTTCAGTCCAAAACTATATATAAACTATGCATAAATATGAATTTTTCATTCCGTTTGTAGTTAACAGAGATATTTAGGCTTCACCATTTCCAGGCAGTCTCATGTCAAATTAAAAAACTAAATCTCGTTCTGTGAAATATATCATGAAATGTATGTGAATGTATTCACTTAGCCACAGGAGGATTTATTAGTATGTGAAAAATTCTAAGACAGGCACAGAGAAACATGCAGTGAATGACAGTTATACATAGGCAAGGAGAAGCATAAGGACCTTTTCCCACGAGTGCAACGGTTCATCAGGGAATAAGATTATTACTGCATGAAGCCACTATGGTCAAATAAGGAGATTTCATTGCCTATCGCTGGCATTGAGTCAGAAATGGAGATGCTGAGAGTTGCAGAGCTCTTGCGGTACATTCTGAGATTTCATTTCACTTTCATGGCAGGGGCATGGGGTCTGAAGATGTGCCTCCCCCTTCTGTCAATCATCCAGGCAAACACACCAAGCAGATCTATAATTCAACTACAGGGAAGCTCATACAATTCATAGGGCCAGTGTTTTCTTTTCTCATTTTTGCCTTCTTTCTGCTTCAGAGTCTAATCCTGTTGCATTTACTCTTTAATGTCACAGTCAAGATTTCCACCTGAAATCTTGACCACCCACCTGACCTGACTGCTTCTTGACAGCTGAGCGGCAAAGGTCGTGGCACTGGCACATCGCAATTCAATTATCTCACTGACTTACAGAGGGAAAAGAAATACCCGGTGTTAATTCAGCTGTCCTCAATTTGTCCGGCACTCCCTCTGTGTCCACAGATTACTCAAAGGATGAGAAACACCATGTCCTTCAACAGATCTCTGCACGAAGAACTGTTCTAAATCAACTTTGGATGGCGGTTTAAATGTGCTGCAATACAAAGACATGATATAAAGTGTAAAGCCTAGCAGATATTACACGTTTCGATTTGACCTCGATCTGGTCGGACCAAACTTATTTTGGAGTTGGACCAAATTTCCACCCGACCCACAGCCACTACATGTACTGCATAAGCAAGAGTTTTACTGTTGAATCGAGGAACAATATGGCTGTTGGACACTCGGATGGATTTGTGGCATGTCAGAGATTTTGGGCAATCTAATTAGTGCAAAAAGTCACCTGAGTGCATCTGCGTGAATGGAAACGAGGTGCAAGAAGCAGACTATGTGGACAAAAAGTAGACACTGAGAACAGATGACTCGAGTTGTGGCAAAAAAGCAGAATGGCGTAGAACAACTCTGCCTTTTGTCAACATACTTTCTTCTTCATTTTCTCTTTTTAATCCTTTTGTTTCCTCTTCTTCTTGGGTTAACATCTCGTTCGAGGATGCATTACTACCCTCTACAGTGTGAATTACAGGCACAGCCCTGCATTTCCAATGAAACTTTATTGAAATTGTCAACGGACAAAGCCCAGAGGAAGGTCTGTTTGAACATAGCGTAAGTACCCCAGTTAAGCACAGAGATCAGGGGCTTTAGCCATGAATGATCATTAAATTCTATCCATGCAGTATAGATAATACAAAGCTGAAAGTCATACAGTCTCTGTCTGGATTATGACACAGCAAAATCAAGCCCAAATGCTGACAGGATCAATGCAAGGTAATGTGTAAAAAAAAAAAAAGCATGCACATTCTCTGCTGATTCGTCATATCAGCTTTTATGAGATGCAATGCAAAACAGAAACTGAAGCAGAATAGTATCTCAGCAGTTTATATGTGTGTCAGCTTCTGGAAAAACATCAACTGAATAGGGAAGATCTTCACACAGGGCCAACTTATTGTTTCTCTTTCCACTCGCTGTCTCACTCCTTGTGTATTTAGTATGAATCTTATTTTCCTGGTGTGTGCTGTTGGTCTCGTTCCTTTGGTTTCATCAGGGTACTGCTGGTTAGGTAAGACACCACACCGTGGCCACACACTTCGCTTTCTAAACAGCAGGCATCTCTCTATGACGGAGTATATTACATGTAGAGCTCCAAACAAAATTACAGGAAAATATACCCAAGTACCTACCACAGACGAGTTATTTTTAAAGCCCAAAAACCAAAGTTCTAATGTCATTGTACTCAACCATAACACCAAACAGCCGCAAGCTATGACTGCAACAGGCTGGAAATCTCCGCCTTTAGGGAGCTCTGTTAAAATGAGATGACTTGGCCTTAGTCCTCAGTCCTGTTTCATATTTGTCTCTCTGTTCACAATCATTTTTTCAAAGTGACACATCTTAAGTCAGGCAGATTTTGCGTGTTGCTCAAGTGAAACATTTTAATAGCTTGTGGAATAAGATCTTTTTGTTTTCAGTTAATCTCAAACTAACTTAATGAAGTCAAATGAATTGGTGTCTCAACAAGTTTTGGTTTTTGCAATTTTCATCGATTCAAACCCAGTAAACTAAGTTTAGTTGTTGCCGCATTTGGCAATTTCTCTTCTTAAACTCTTAAATTATATCTCCAGATTAGTTTTAATAGAGCTTTAAATTCTGATTTGCTCCATATAGTGACATAAAAACATGAATTTTGATCAGACTGACCACATGTGCACAATTAGACATATCAGGATTGTTCGTGACTGCATCTAAATATCATCCACCTCGCACATAAAAAGGTTGGATTTGGTTGGTTGGATGGGAGTTTTTTTCCATCTTTTTTATTGTTCATGCCACTTATAACATCAGAACTATTGTATGTTACTCTGGAAGTGGAAAATTCAAAAACAGGGACACTTTCAGCTGCATATATGTGAACTTATTTGTGGAGGTGCTTCAGTAGCTTCTCTACAAAATATCCTTACAGAGCAGTAGACTATAGCTCAGATGTTAAACAGGTGGGACGGTCCCGTGTTGGTACACAGATGCTTATTCATTACACATTTCATCACATTTAACTGCAGCTTTATCAGATGTGGGTCTGGCAGTTCTTTGAACTCTTTTTTGTGGTTGTGTGACTGGCAGCCGTACATAAAGATCTGAACATACACAGCAAGTTGCTTTAAGTCTTCTTGAAAAGTGGTGGTAGGTCCCATATTTGTAGATGGCATGAGCAATTGCCCTTCAATTACCATTGTGAGGGCACGATGGTATCTAGACGTTACACGCTCTGCTGAGGCGCCAGCAAATCATGTCAGCGTCAAATGTTTGATGATGGAGCACTTTGATTAATCAGTGGGAGACCAGTGGGGGAGACTCCCCGGATGTAAAGAGTAACTAGGGAGGCATCTTGAAAGGCGAGTGGTTTCACTTCAATGCCTCTGGCTTCCGTCGGAAAGAAAGCAGGAAAAGGACAATCAGCGCTTCATCTCTTTTCGCACTGGCTTCTGCTCAGAGAGAGAGAGAGAGAGAGAGAGAGAAAAGCAGGTGCCAGGTGTTCCAAAAACCACAGCGATATGGATGTGACGCTCCAGAGTTGACCCTGCTGAACTCTTCCCTTTATGAAAAGCCCGGAAAGTCTCAGAGAAAGGTGACGGGCATGGGGGACTGGGTTCTTTGAAGATCCTGTACATTTTAATAATGACTTCCTAATTGAAAAGTAGAGCATATTGAAAGGTGAGAGGCTGCAGCCACACGTTATTTAGCTGAGGTTTGCACTAAAACTTTCAGAAATTCTCTCCTTTATTCTGCACACGCTCCAAAAACCTGTCATAACAATGATCCAGCTCATTCATTATCAAGCACCATAACGTAAGTCATAAAGCCGTGTCATTCAGTGGTCGTGTTAGGTTATGGGTGAGTTTATAGTTTTTTGTTTTTTTTTTGTTTTTTTTTAATCCTTTTGTTCTTCAGTTTGGTCTCCGAAAANTAGTTTTTTGTTTTTTTTTTGTTTTTTTTTAATCCTTTTGTTCTTCAGTTTGGTCTCCGAAAATGCCACGACACCGGTCAATACGTCACTCTTCAAGGTGAACGTTTTCAACATGTGGCAGTTTGGTTTTCTCTCTTCTTTTTTTTTTTTAATTCCAGTGCAGTTAAAAAGAAAAACAAGGCCAGTTTTTCAGCGAGGGAAAACAAGTGGCCTGACTTTGGCAAACCACGTAATCTGAAAACGCATTTATCCAAACAAAGACTGGTCCAATACCATCCCACTGTGGCTTTCCAATGGTTTCTGCATCATCCACCTCTATCCCTACAATAACATGAGGAGCCTCGGGGCTATTTTCAGATTTCCCAGATTTCCGTGCAGGAATACAACACTTAGTGGTCGAGGCTGATCTTCCTCACCGAGCTGTTTGTTTTTGCAGGTAACATCTGCACTGATTTTGGCGTCTGATTGCTAAGATTAAGTATAGAATGTACAGTAAATTTGAAGCTGTCAGACATTGTACATTTCTGTTTATGGATACTGAAGTAGTAGAGATCCAAAATGTGCCATGTTGCGCAAGTAGATATTTCAGTTGACTGATAACTGCAGGAGATTTTATGTTTTTAGCAATTTCCAAATGTTGTTGTTTTCCACACATAACACACATTTTAGCCTAATTTGCAAGGAACTATATAACCTGGATAGCCCAAGATATGCAGATTGTCTCAATCATAGAATGCCACATCATAATTTGACTGGAAATATTCCATCACATAATTATCTACTATATGCTGCTATAAACAGCAATATTTTGTGATCTGAATCAAATACATATAGCAAAATTTAATATCTGGTACTAATATTTTCTCTTCCCATTCATCTTCATTTTTTTTTTCTTCTGTTTAGTAAATTTTCTTTTGTCACCTAAAAACATGCACTTTAAAGAAAAATCCTTAGAACAAAAAAATTCCACAACTTTTTCTTTTATAACTTTTTCTTTGACTTTCTTAATTTTTTCAATTTTCCAGAATCAAGTACACAATCAAGAACTTTTAAAAATGGCTATATCAAAAATCAATAGTTTTCAAAAAATCTTAATACGAATAATTATAGTTTAAAATTTGTTTTAAATTATAAATTGTCATATCTTTACTACATATTACCTAAACATTTGATTTATTTCATTTTCCACATTAGCTTCTTCAAACTCTACTGCATGTATTGCCATTTGACTGACCTGCAGTTTACCAGGTTTTCATTTAGCGCAGAAAGTTGCATCTGTGAAGGAATCTTTCCTAAAAGTGTTTCAGAGCTTTTGGTTGGAACTTGCTGAGATTTTCACTTTGTCACTCAGGGCTGTTTGGTCATGTTGGTGGAAACTTCACAGCTGCAGCACAATGTTATGAGCTCTTATGTGGTGCCACGCCAACATCAAGTCACAGAGGACGAAAGCACAACTTTGACAGCGAATGGTAATTAAGATGTTTGGTGGCTACTGTATATGAAGGCCTGTGTGATGTATTGTGGGCGTTAGCTATGACTGCTGCAAATGACAAAATTTTCTAAAAAAAAATGCCAAGTACAATCAGTCCTAGTTTTTGTGGCCTTGTTTGTTGTTTTTAATGCCATTTTGCTGTTTTTGATGACTTGTTTGTTTACAGGCCTGGCAGAAACGTCAAGATTTTCATAGGATAGCGTTCTTGTCTAGTGAAGAGGTTTATTTTGCAGAGCAGATTTTCAAACGGTAAATAAAAGCCAAATTCAATGCAAAGCATTACAAACCTGAAGCTTAATACAAGAGACCACATGCTAAAATCTGCTTTTCTTTTACTTCTCTTTGAGGATAGAAAATGCGGCTTCCATCACAACCCGGGACTAAACCTGAAATGAGAGCTTGTAACTCTGTCAAGGCCTCATCACCCAGGTGTGCCAACAAAAGCTCCCACAGATCCAACCAGTGACCCCTGGGAAAGGTCATGTAAGACTCCAATCTAAATTCCTGTCTGACAAAACCCTGAAAAAGCTGTCTGAATAGGCTGTCTATCCACAATGCAGCACCCAAAAAGACTATTCAGCAAGTAAGGCTTCAATTGAGACATTTGGAATGTGTTGTTCCTTTGCATAGAGTAGTTTGAAAGGTGGAGCTCTGGGTTAAAGTTTCAAAATTAAACCACGGTCTATAACTAGGTAGATAACTGGCTTTGCTAACTGGCTTTGCATGGCGCTGCCGTCAAGGCCTCAGCGCGCGGCTGCCAGAGAAAGCCCCCGAGGAGGATTTTATTCTGGCCTATATCCTCGCTCAGAGGTGCCCACAACCCGTCCCTCACAATTATTCAAAGTGTGACAGTGGGTAGGGTTTGGTATCAGTAAAATGCAGACTCCCTTCACACTGCCCTTGTCCCTCTGTCATCCTCCCAGCCTCTCCCTCTCCCTCTTTTTTTCTCTCTCTCCCTCTCCCCTTTAGCAGTTTCACCACATGCAGAATGGAGGAGCTAGCCAGAAGGTGTTTGAAGGGCTCAAGCCCTTTCAGCCTTTGACAACCATGGCTGTGCAAATGCAAAGCTGTGACCTTGGCAACAGCTCTTATCCCGCTCTGTATCCAACCACAGAAGCAGGAGATGTTGTGCCTGATCAAAGCTCTCCACATTAATATCGCAAATGAAAGCTTAAAGGGCCAGACCAGCGATTTTTGCTTCAATAAATGCATGTTACCAAAACAACCTCCAAAACAACCACATTTAAGTTTTGTGCTATTTTGCTAAATTTTTAAAATCAAATATTGTGGTGATACACCTTCCATAACATTCAAAATTTCACCTGCCAACACGTACAGGTCATCCAAATGTAGAAGGGATGGTCGTTTTTAAGCCATCTTCTCCTAGGACTATATTTCTTGGCAGAGACACAATGTCTTCTGTGAAGCTCCCTGTTGGACATGTTATATAATGTTACTTCTACAAAAAATGTAACAGATATTGTGTTCAGTTCACTGTGATGGATTACTTATCTAAAGCATGTTTCAAGTCTCTACAAGTTGATTTTAAAGCATACTGGAATGAACAAGAACCAATGGCAGGTGGTGGTGGTTGGGGGGGNGGGGGATCTAGAATTTAACGCTCCATGGTTGACAGTAATGTAACGTTAATGGGGGGTTATATACTGGGCTAAAACATGCAAAATCGCCAGTATTGTCCTTTAAAATGTCTCAGAGACAAGTTCTCAGAGATTAAAAAAAAAAAAAATTCAAAAACCAGCAAAGTCCCATGAGACTTACATGTTTTGTAAGTGAAATAAAAGCAAATGAGAATGATCACAAGCTGAACTGAATTTTGGCATTATTGCTTTCTAAAACTTAAAGTACCTCATGCAGTTCTGCAGATGAGCAGCTTCTTTTATAACAAAACTGAAGCTGAAAATTGCTCATGCCACTTTCCAGGCAAAACTCAGGATTTATTACCACTAAATTGACAGGAGAATTTGTGCACCTGTATGGAAAAAGTGAACATTATCCTGATATCAAACATTTTCCTGACTACATCTCATCCGCAATACCACCAGTTCTGCCTCAGACATTTTTCTTCTTGGTTTTCACATCTTCTCTCTAAAGAGCAATGACATGCAAACTCATTTACATTAATATGAGTATCTGCATATTAACAAATGCCTTTGTATTGACATATTTTTTAAGTTGATTGTGACTATTATAAAGGGAAAACTGTGTGGAAGCTTGCATTTGCACAGCTTTAAAAACTGAATATTTTTTGGCAATACCCTATTTTCCTCTTTAGAGCACACAGAAACCTTCAGTATCCATACAGTTTTGTAAATGAGGCTTCAGAACTGTCAAATCCCCTAACAGAGTTTTATCAAGGTAAACTGGACTTAAAATTTAGTCATGTGATTCTTTGTAACCCTGCGGTCACACTAGGAATATGCAACGCAAATTTAATTTGCGCAACCTCACAAATATCTGCGTCCTTGCATGTATTCGCATCCAGTTCTGGATGCTTGGCGAAGTAGTCACTTCTTGCAGGTCTAATAACACAGTAGCATGAGAACAGAGTTGCTAACTGATGATATGCAACAGTTAGCTTGCTAGTTAGCTAACTACGAGAAAGCTCGCTAGCTTGGTCTCTAACTACACAATAAATTGACATAAAGTCATGTGTTTTTACTATCCCCTCCTGTCTCAAGCTGACTGTAAGCAGTGCTGCATCTTTTTTGTAGAGCAGTTTACATCTGGCAGAGCAGGACTGTACAAAAGTGGACGATGAGACACAGCTAATATGGCACCTCCCTCCATTTTGGACTACAATTCCCGAACTATCAAAGGTCAGCAGTATCAAGACAGCTTGGGATTGAGAAGCCACACAAATTTGTGTCAAAGTTCAACAAAGTTGAATTCTACGCGAAAGCATCGCACAGATTTTTTATTTTGCCACCGCACAAATTAATTTTGCCGTTGCGTGAATTTAGTTCGCCCCCGTGAGCAAATCCAGTATTTGTGCAAATTGCATTGAAATGAATTGATTTTGCTCTGAAATTTCACTGTAAAATGTGCTCATGAGACTGCAGGCTAAGGCTGTGAGAGTGCCTACACGCAAGGATCTTTGGTAGCAACATGCTTTCTCACTGGCTCAGCCTGAAAAACAGAGCTGACAGTGTCTCTGTGTTACCCCAGCAGAATAGAGTTACACTGGCATATAACCAGACAAGCTTCTCCCTCCCTCCCTCTCTCTCTCTCCCTCACTCTATTGACTCTGTGGATAATCTTGACTCCACAGAAAAATCCTTAAGCAGCTGGCCACAAACCTTGTGTTCGAGTGCACATGCATACAATATCTCGCTCCAGCCTGGGGCTGTCCCCCCCCCCCCCCNTTTTTTTTTTTTTTTCCTTCTCCCCCAGCTCTCCAGTGAGTTTCTGAGCCAACATGTCTGGAAAAAAAGGCAGAATTTGTTGGTCGGGACTGGAAGCAAGTGCCAAAATCAACACCGCTTCTCTCTTCAGGGAGACCTGCAGCAAATTGGACTTGAGTTGAATTTCTGCATGTAGGACCTGCATGAGGCTGTCAGCTTCCAACTGCTGAGTCCTGAAGTGAAACCAGAGAATTTTATGTCCATTCCTGGTCAAAAATAAATAAATAAAAATACAAGCAACCCGCAAGTAAGTGGTAAGGTAAGTGGTGGAGCAAATTGTACCAGATTCAAATGCAGTGATTTCCTGTGTAAACAGATAGGCCATTAGAGAGTTGGTTTTGATTTGCGAGCACGTTCAAGTTGTATTAGTGGTCGTGGTCTCTCTCTCTCTTTCTCTCCCTCCCTCCATCCCTCTCTCTCAGGTATGGGAGCCAAATAGGAAGTGTGTGTACATCTGTGAACACTAGAATAACAACCTGAAGTGCTGATTCCTAATGATACCACAGGCAGGCAATGAGCATAATTTCAGATCGTTTAGTTTGCAGTAGGAAGACATACAGATTGGTCCTGAACGAAACGACTGAACAGGGCAGTGTACGCTGTCAGATCTCATTTGGTTTGATACTAGAGATTACATTGAGATATCAGAGACCAGGGAGGGAAAGCCGCTTCAAAGAGCAATATCTCATATAGTTTCAGCACATCCTCTGTATCATTACACCTCCTCACATCAGATCTGACCGGACAGCTGCAGATGACACCTTGTTTGAAGAGTTTGACGTTTGATCGGGAACTGTTTGATGCGAGAAGAATAAAAAGTAACACCTTACCTTTTCAACCTGGGCTCCTGCTGTTTGAAGTATCAGGACAGAAAAAGGAAAACCCAGGTATGTTCTGGTCAAATGATACTGACTTTTCAGGAAATGAAATGTATGATTTAAAAGCAACGTCTAGCCAAAACGGAATTCATATATCTCCCTGCAAATGAAGAGGAAATAAAAATGCAATGTCCTACTCTTGAAACACATTTCTTGGCATCAGAATGACATACTGGGATGATAATGAAGATGATGAAAACAACATCAAAATCAAGCTTTAAACAATATCCGATCGTAAGTACAGAAACTGATATCTAATTATATCATTTCAAAACAGTTACCTAAGCTATCCAAAATATCCAAAATACTTATTTCTTTATCCTGAGCTGTTTTAATATGAATATGTACTGTTGTACATATGTATTGTATTGTAATATTATGGTAAAAATGTAATTGCCAATTATGGAGAGATGAATTATTTGTAACATATTTAAGCAATATCACACAAGAGGAAGTGCTGTTATACTGTATATCAGCACGGCTGCGGTTCAGTTGTAGGGACGAGGCTGCAGGCCGAGTGCCGAAGATAATCGCAGCCGTGCTGATATTCAGTATAACAGCACTTCCTCTTGTGTGATATTGCTTAAATATGTTACAAATAATTCATCTATACTATACAACATACAACAACATACTATACAACAGTTCTACAAGCGCCATTTATTAGTTAACAATAATAAACAACAGCAGATTATGATTTGTTTGTTTATTTAATAATTTATTTGGCTCTGCCAACACAAATAGTTCCGCAACTGGACTAGGACTGGACTGTTGCTAAGCAACACATAAACATTTTAGCTTTGGTGCCATGTCTGATCGAGCCCTGCACGGGCCTCGGGATGCATCAGGCCTGGAGGCAATTTACAAATCGGGCCAAGTGGTCAGGCTGAATTTCACAACACTGGTTCAGGCTTTTTTCCCCCTTTCTCTCCACACAGTCATAACACAACTCCTGGGGAAAACAAAAAAAAAAAAAAATNAAAAAAAAAAAAAAATGGCATCGGGTCGGGCTGGGGCCAAGAATTTCATTCAGTATGACTTTGGGTCGACTACAGGACTCTGATTCCAATGAGTTCACATTTTGATCAGACAGCATGTTGCTCCATCGATTCCTGTTCTCTGTGGATGGTCTCCAGTTAATATTGGTTAATTAATGGTTATTAAAACACCTGTAAAGAGGAGTGACACGTATACGTACACATGTTATACTCTATATCAGCACTCCTGGAATGCCTCGTCCAATCAAAATGCTTGGTCGGAACTAACTGTTGTATAATCATCAATGACATCATACTGACAATAGATTACATGATTTATGTCAGTGTTGCTCAAACTGTAGTCTGAGTACCAGCAGTGGTACTTGGAGCACCCCTTGGTGCCAAACCAGGTGACTCAAAACAAGCAGAGAATCAAAACAAGTGAATTATGTGGAAATTCTGTCATTGGGGGAAATTAATCACAAATAAAATGGCTTTCATTAATAAATGATTTTAAAGTTTATGCATAATTGTCCTTTAATTCGCAGCTAGGTTTTTTAAAAATTGAAACAGACCAAAACCACGTGCTCGTTACAGTATGTTTGTGGCTCAGAGGGTTGTTGGTGAGGTGGTATGTACATGTTTGGATTTGCTCAGAGGTGATACTTTGTTTGAAAAGTTTGAGAACCACTAGTTCATGTAATCAGTGTGCAATTATACAAAGATGCATAATAATGTAAATGCAGCTAGGTGATGATTTATAGAAAAAATACAGAAAGTAGTCCCTTCCATGTTGCTGCGTCTGACTATCATAGAACACTAGAGGACATGGAATCAACTGAAGACATTCTGGCTGAATGTAAACACAGCTGACCAAATCACAGATAAGGTGCAAAGCAGACCGAGTGGAGTGGAATGAACCATTTTTCTTTCTCCGTGACATCCAGCGTTTGAGATGTCATGAGCTCAGGCGAGGTGCAGATAAGCTGTTTTAAAGATTACACACAGGCTTTGTCTCAGCACGTATGGAGTTCTAGAAATGTTCACTCCATGCACAGCTGTGGGGAGGATTCCCACAGGATGTGCAAACTTTCTGCGCTCCACTGAAGAGGAACAGGAAATGGGGCCCGACCATTTTAAACAACTGAGGAACTCAAACTTTTTCTAATGTAAATACTTTTATGTAAGTTTGTTTTACTTTACATTTGAGTATACATGGAATATACAAAATATATTAAACTGGATCAACCATCAGTGTGAACTAAGTGCAAACTACTTTCTAAATTTTCAACAGCCATAACACTGGTTTTCATTATATGAGTAACCAGCAGAAGATGTCATGAGATTTGAAACTGTGGTGGCACAAAATCCAAAAATCAGCTTTTAGTCGCGGCTCTAGTTTGTACTCTTGTCCTGATATTTGCCTTTATATAATTACTATATAAACTATGTGGAGGAAAAAATGTAGATAAGATGTACAATATGGGTTGATTATCTAAAATATAATTAACCCCTATGATATATGAGTTCTGGGTAGTGACTGAAAGGACAAGATGGCGGATCCAGGCAGCTGAAATTTGGTTCCTTCGCAGGGTATCTGGGCTCACCCTCAGGGATCGGGTAAAGGACTCAGAGTAGAGTCGCTGCTCCTTCACGTCAAAAGGAGTCAGCTGAGGTGGTTTGGGCATTTGATAAGAATGCCTTCCAGCCGTCTCCTAAGGGAGATGCCAGGCACATCCAACTAGGAGGAGGCCAGGGGGCAGACCCAGGACCTGCTGGAGGGATTATATCTCTTAATTGGCTTGGGAACATCTTGGGATCCCTCAGGTTGAGCTGGAGAACCTGACCGAGGATTGGGACACATGGGATGAGTTGCTCAGTCTGCTGCCACCGCGACCCAGATAAACGATAGAAAATGGATGGATGGATGATATATGAAGCATACTTTGATGATGTAATATTATTATTTACTAAACAATACGCAATAACTGAAAATGTTTCATAGTTTTAAAATACTCATATCACTGTACGTGCTGTAAATATAAAATAACATAATTTAAAGTTAATGAAGCAATCTGATGTTGTTACACTCCAAATTATATATTGCTTTGTTGATCATTTTAGAAGGATCATTGTTAAAGTTTGACTTTTTTTTTTTTTAAAAATTAAAATTATGACTTGCTGAATAATTAACATTCCTCGTCCTGCACTCTCCTTATGTCAGATACAACATTACAGAAGATGCACTGTTTGAATGTATAACAACCATTTCTATCACCTGCGGCGTCGTAATGTTGTAGTTCAGGAGGTTTGTCCCCGTTATGAAGCTGTAGAAGAAAGGCATATGATCCTAGCTCAGCATGGTTCAGCACGGTGGGGTGTGGCTAAAGTGTGCTGTGCCAGGCCAGAGGACAAGGCCATGAATGTGGTTTATAGCAGGAACTGTAACTGATGCCTGTCTGACTTTACACACACGCTGCTTTTCTCCTTTTGCCCAGAATATCGTATTTTTATGCCTCTTAGCTTCTATATGTAATACACCTTAACAATACATACCATCTCCTTTAAATCATGGTCGCCTATTCTCTGTGGAGCACATTGTGTTTGGAAGCAGATTTTCCCACATCCTGACTCGCCTCTGCTCTTTCCCCTTCTCCTTTCAGTGTTCTTCAAAGAACAGGTATCCACAACCCCCGGGGCCCGGTGATTGAAAGCTCAGAAGGAAGGACCGAGTGCCAAAGCCGTATAAAGAATGCAACAGAGAATACATACATTATTCAGATTACATTCTAATGCCGCCGGTCCGCTGATGCAAATACGATCCAGAAATAAGTTGTTATTAAAGGATTTCACAGGTTATATTGAGCAAGCGAGGGGGAGAAAAAAAGAGGCTTCTATTAAACCATGTGTTAAATTCATTAACTTCATAGAAAGATGAAAATCAGCGGGACTGATCTGGCAAAGGCCCAGCTTCTTTTTTTTTTTTTTTTTTTNTTTTTTTTTTTTTTTTTTGACCAAAGATGGCATGACACACTTCTAACAAGCTCACCATGTTACGCCAGGAAAGAGGAAGTGAGAGAAAAAAGCCACCCTCGCCGTTTAATGGTTTTCATCTCTGTAGATTAAGTGTGACAACTTCAAATATTCAGGACACGTTGGCGCGGAAAACTAGCGCAATTTGCCCTCCACTGGGAGGCTTCCAGATGTCAGAGCACCAAGCGATTAGCATGGCCCCAACATTAAGAGGAGGAGAAAACTCTGATACAAACATATTCATAAACCTCTCTCCCCGCAGGCCTCGGGCCACCCCACCGCCGCTATTCCAATCCGGTCCTCGCATAGCTGTAAAATCAGTTTCCTCTGCCTCGGAGCCGTCTCAACCACTGTCCATCCACATAATCAGCTGATATCAAAATGCTTCTGCTGCTCGACGGACTCCCACAGTGCCGCGGGCCACACACTGACGTGGTGGCTTGGTGACATGACACAAATAAAGGANTAATCTCAACTGGATTAATTAGATTAATCATAAAAAAAAACAAACACACACAGCACTCCTTCTGGCAAAATAATCATAGAAGTCAGATATAGATGAATATATTTACAGTTTATCTAATGAGGAAGAAAAAGGGCAAAACACAGAAAGACATTTTCCTCCACTACTATCTAACACTCAGCGCTAAGCTAAAGTAAACATACCTCAGACACTCCCTTCCTTGAAATGTCCGCATAATTATTTCTAAAAATTTGTTTGCTGAGGTATCATTTACCCCTATTTCCGTGGTGGAGTGGGGTGCAGCTGCGCAAAATGAATTTGTCATCAGGTTTAAAGCTTGTTTGGCAGGCTATCCCAGAGTCGGTCGAGGTCCTTGAAGTAGGAAAGGCTTTCCTGCTGCTCAGCTCCCTCCTCTGCATCCCAGCAGGTCCGAGGATTAAATTTACGGCTGCTGTCAAAGCCTCTGACAGGCCTTAAAGGGAGAGCGGAGTTTCTCCGGCTCCCCCCGATATCATTCCCTGAGGACTGGGAGATGAGGCCTTTTCATTGGTGGCTATGGAGCTTGTGGTGCCCCAGCGGGCTGGCATAATGTGACTTTGGGCTTAAGACGCCACGCATGCCACTACTCACTATGTCTCTCTCCATCTCCCCCTTTTCTTTCTCACACTGTGTCATCCACACATGCTGCCACTCTCTCCCTCTCTTGCCCCGCTTGATTTGTCTGTTCCAATCAGTCCCCGTCTCTCTTACGTCTGTATTTCACTCTGTAGCTCTCCCTCTCCGGGTCTCAATGCACAGTTACCTCAGCTTTAAAGGAAATACTGGCATTTTCTGCAAATCATGATTCCATCATCGATGAGCTGTAATGTGATTTTAAACTGAAATGTTTGGTTCTTGCGTGCAAAATCACCTAGGCGAACTACGTACGTTTTCAGTAATTTCGTAGGGCCTGGATAAAGTTGCTGTGATTTGGTATTTAGCTTCTTTCCTACATATCCTACATTCATGTATCCTACATTTATGTAACCTGCTTTCATCTAATGAAAAACGAAGCAGCAACAATGAGCTGATTAGCTCAAGAGCTGCAGGAAACAGGAGGTTATTGCACTTTGAGCAAACATCTGATGCATCAACAAGGTAAACAATACCTTTTACTATGCCATAACTTGTATGGAAACACCACACAAGAGTCATTCTTGCAGCACAAGCTTTGATCATGGTTACTCGCATCATCTAGGCCATGTGGAAAAAAACAGCATCAGAGCAACAAGCGAAAGCTCGACCTCTCACCTTAGGTTTGTGACACTTTTCCAAGCTCCTACTTAGTCAAGGTGAACCCTCTGGCACCTCTCAGCTGTAATTGTTCGAGCTATTGATTTTCTTGCTCTCCTCCTCCGGCAGAGCTCTAATTACTTGTGACAGCAGCGGACTTCCATGAACTGCTGTGAGACCACTTGTCTAGCGCTGCTTCAGATGCTGTGCCTGGCCCTGGAAGCAAACCTTGGGAAAGTGTTTGTGGGAGGGTTAATGAATTTAGATCAGTGTTTGTCGCAAACACAAGCCTCGCCATCTACTGCAGCAGCCTTGAAGTTGGCGGGCCCAGGGTCGGAGTCGGGTCATCTCTGAGACAATGCAGCTGATTAGGACAGCAAACACCAGAGACTGTGGGGCTCTGTCTTGCAGCCAGAAACACTAAGCTGCCGTACACAAAAACAAAGCCATGAGACACTAAGAAAATCATGAAAAGCAGGCAGACTTTGGGACACTGAAGCTCATAAATTGTATTTTATTCAGCAATTAAATTTGAATATTTTTAACATTAATGCTGCACTGAGAATTATTTTATGTGGATACTGCATATGAGCACGATTCACAACTTCCTTCTAAACAGAAGAGGCAGAGCTTTACATCCTTGGACATTCTGACTCAATCAAACCTGAACTTCTTCACCAGATTATCCGAGACAATTTTTTACATTACATGAAATATGAGTTTACGAAAATGTAATTGGACATAATGTCTCGAGGGAAAAACTTTTAATTAAAACGTACCAGTTTATAAAGACGACCAAACAACTGCATACATGTCTGATTCGAGGACAAAGTTTTGACCTCGTCTTCCGTCCTCAGATTTCTCAAGACATTCTGTCCTGCAAAGAGTTAAAGCCGGTCTGTCATTGTTGAGAGTATATTCATATCACATTTACACCAGGATAAACAGCATGTCCTGGGGAATAAGCCAGCTCTTATTGGAGATGCAAGTTTGAGCAGGGATGGCAATTTGTGCCCATCATGCAACACTAATTTATAATGACAACCCAGGAAATGCTGCTCTCATTTCATTTGCAATGCTAACTTGCCTTCAGCCCCGCACTAACATGGCTCAACAGTCGGGTATGGAGGGGGCTAATTGCGTAGAGGTGGCCAGCAGCGACATGAGAGCCCATAATTGGAGGACACACTCTGCGTGTGTGTGAAGAAACATTTGCATATCACATCCACTGTTTCTGTGAGGAGATGGAACATTATTAGCTGGAACACTCAGTGTCCACGGTCAGGATTGCTGTCATTTTCTACAGTGCAGGCCATGTGTCTGTCTATCTCTCTCCCTCAGACTCTGCCATTGATCGAGGAAATACACACACCTGCCATCTAGTTGCTGTCTTCTAAAAGCAAATGCAGTAATAGAAATCTTTTTTTAATACCCTAGGGAAGTTTTGTTTTTTTTTTGTTTTTGNTTTTTTTTTTTTTTTTTAAATAGACCAGCAGACGGCCCTGGACGCCATAAATCAAATTATCCACAAATCAGCGTATTCATATTGGTGTGATTATAGCCACAAAGAGACAGAGAAACGCTCCTCATGACTCCACTGATACTCGCATCACAAATATAGACTCCCAAACATATTTTTAGCTTTGACCGGTTACATAAAAGATAAGATAACATAAGATACGATAAGACTATTGATCCCCAGCAGGGAAATATGCATATTACAGCAGCACAACTTGACAGAAAAGTAGAGTATAAATTCAAACAGAATATAAATTTGCTTTGCTCAAACTATATATATTTGTTAAAACTGAAACTGCAATACTTTGCTGATCAATTTAATCAGTGATTACTACAACTGAACTTTGTTAGCTTGTCACAACTTTCAAAAACCCATTTTCCACTTATGTTGTCCTTTCTCCACTCCACCACTTGTAATTCGCCACAGAGAAATGGTAAGTCTTGCTGAATAATGTCCATCTTCTCAAGAGTCCAGCACTGAGTCCAATTCCTTCACAAAATAAATCCAAACTCATTATCTGCCATGCTGAGTAACATATTCAACTTTGACAAAGGCTGCTGGATTAGCTCGCTGCTGAGAATAGGCCGACAAACCGCGCTGCTAGCATATATGTGGGGATGCTGATACTCTGTACAAACGTTACCTGACCTTTGCCCTCATCAGGGAGGAAAACACTGGAAAGACTTTTTTTATACTTATTTCAGTAAACACTGACATAACTTAATCAACCAAGACAACTCTAGACAGACAAAAGTTTGAATTTTAAGGTGGGTATATCAGCTGAAAGTGACCTGTTTGATTTTGAAAGATTGGTAAATAACAGGTAATTTTAAATACGGTTTTATGTGTTGGAAAATGGTTGTCAGTAACGTAACAAAATGTGTATACATGTAGTATATATTGGCCTGAAACATTGCAAAATCACTGGAATTATCCTTTAATAGATAGCTCAGTTACTATGAAAATGATGTGAGAGTTGTTTTTGTCTCCAAATTTTTGCCACAAAGGTCACCTCTGACACTTACATTTTACTCTTTTGATAACGCAACTGATAGCCAAAGTTTAATAACCAGGCTTCCCATGTTTGTGAAAGGTTTCTGCGCAAAACATAGTGCCAGACTCTAAAAACTCCAAAAAAATTTTTAAAGAAAGCAACTACTGTATAACGCATGTAATATACGGTAGCTGCTACTACAGAGCTCTCTAGGACATGTGCTGCAAAACCAACTCAGCACTGCAGATTATCGAGATTTTCACGAGCACAAAAAAACCTGAGAATCTCACAGACTACCACTTTAGCAGCGACGAGACACATTATACCCCATGGGGGGCCAAAAGGTGCGGCCTCATTACTCCGCTTTTAAAACCAGAGGACTGGCTTTCCCCCACTCAGTACAAGGGGTCGCTTTATAGACCGTATGGTGCTTGTTAGGGGGAGACAATACACCTAGCAGCAGCAGTAGTTGTCCAGTCCTCCTCCCCACAGAACAATGATGCTGTTGTGCTTTCCTGGTAGTGAGGAGAAGTCCTGGGAGACTGCAGAGGCAGCTGTGGTGGGATCTCGGAACGAGGGGTTGGACTTGGGGAGGCGGAGTAGAATAGAGGATGGGGGGGGTTGGGGTTGTTTTTTGGCGAGGGGTATGAGGTTGTGGAGTCTAGGGGATCTGTGTGTTGTGGGAACCCCAATCTCCCCGCTCAACCCCATCCCCCACCCACCCCAAACCCCACCCACCCACCCACCCCCATCTTTTNAGAACTGCCATTTGCAATGCAGATCATGTCCAGGAGGAAGGAGAAGAAAAAAAAAAAAGAAGCCAGGAATCAATGGTCCTGTATCAATCTGCTGACTGCTAATGTCCTCCGCATTCTGATTCTTGACCCCTTCCCTGCCGTCCCCCAAACAACTGCCATTGTATCCGCGGGGCCCCCGCCTTTCTCTCTCCACTCTATTGCGCATCCAAAGATGCCGCATTAGGTGAGGAAAATCCACAACTCAAGGTTTCATTGAGGAGAGACACAGTAACTGTCATTTAGAAATGTGTTTAGCAGGTTTGAGGCCACAACACAATGGGGGTGAAAGAAGAAAAGAGCGAGAAGGGAGGAGGGTGGAAAAGTGTGAGACCAGTCAGTGTTTGGGAACACAACATTTAACCCTTGTGGTCATTGTCATAATATCCTAATTTGTGTCACAAATGTGGTTAGAGTGATACGGTAAATCAGAGAAAGAAAAGGGGAGTGTCAGGTGACACCATTGTGCGGAGATAATGGCAAACATGAATCTCAGCCTCGATTCTTATCACACCTGAGTAAAGCTGTAAAACCCATCTCATTATTTTTTTCCATGAAGCTCATCATGGCCTTCCAGCTTCATCAGCCTGTTAAATAAATGCACCAATTAAGAGTCACATGGCAAATGAGAACATCCCCAATCGCTTTCATCTCCACCTAGTGCTAGCATCTCAGCGGCATTTCACTTTTGATAACAACACCTTTCATTGGAGTGATGCGCTCATTAAGCCCTCGGTGTGACACATTCAAACCGCAGAGCTGATTGTGTATCATTTAAACATGACAAACAAGTATCACAAGTTTAATTACAGAAGTATTTCTGAGCTGTTTTTTTTTTTTGGGTTGCCTCAAAGCTTGATAAAATATTATTTCATCCTGGCAGATGCAAAAGTAGAATTATTATCACTTTGACTTCGCCTCTGCGTATTCCCTGATGCAGCTAGATGCTAACAAGCCACATAAAATCCAGCACAGTGTGTCAGTCAGCCGTTTTTGGCCAAACAAGACAGAGATACACAATTAGCAAACCTGTAAGTCTTACAGAAAGCGTTCCAGCTATTTCCAGCCATTAGTGATTTAGTTTGAAGCAGCAAACTGCTTCCAAGCCCTTGACCCTGAGGGTGAATGGAAAAGCAGCAGGGGAGTAAATGGTCCGAGATGATTCTAAAGCCAAAAGTTCAGCATGTGCGGGGCGGTTGGCCTCGGCTCTATTCATTATGCTGCAACACTGAGATGGAGGGTCGTCCGGTGGCACACCCAGCTCTCGTTTGGAGGAGAGCAGCTGAAAAGGACCACATATGGATACGCTGACCCCTTCAACCCACTTGGGGACCGACTGAAGCGTTAAAAATCATAATCTAGCCCCGAGGTNCGCTGACCCCTTCAACCCACTTGGGGACCGACTGAAGCGTTAAAAATCATAATCTAGCCCCGAGGTAATGAGTAGTAACAGAGAACTAGGAGCGTTTTGTTGTTTCAGTTCTGGTTTTCTGTCAACAGCACATGTGCATGACATTTTACACGCAGGAAAATGTTGCATGGCACCGACACGGACTCATTGGCATTCGCTCTATGTTTACGTTCACAGTTTGGAGGAAAAAAAAATAAGAGAGCAGGAAGTTGGATGTGTGTATATAAGTACATCCTCCACTCTTCGCGAGTGCTTTTTCATCTACTTTTACACATCCTCTCCACACATAATGCATATGCATGATTTCTGACCAGGCTCTTCCCGCATAAAAAAAATACTATACAGTGGATTAGGTCCCATAGAATGCTATGATTTGGAAGCCAATCTGTCAGTTCTCCTTGTCCAAGAGAAGCCTGTTCAGTCCTGTTGCCTACTGTTTATTTATGAGCAGGTCTAGGCCCAGAGTTTTTAATCATTCATGAAACTTCGTCGGTCGCAAAGAAGTCAACACCATGCTGGATCCTTATTCCAAGCAGTGGTGGAAGAAAGGGGGGGGGGGGGNGGGGGGGGGGGGGTTATCCAATTTTTTTGAGATTCTAAAATACAGATGGATGGGAAAAAAAGGACAAAAATCAATAAGTGACACCCGGATTTTCACAATTTATTGTTTGAGGCTTGTTTGATTTAGTTTCATTATGAATGAGGATTGCTAAAGACTGGCATGCATATTGTGAATCCCCACTTAATCTTTACTCCTGACAATACAACTGCCAATTATTAATCCATTCAGTGGCTTGACTTGAATAAGTGTATTTTGTTTTTCCCTCTTCGAGATAACCCATCAAATAACACAACCATCGCCTGCCTCCCGTTCCAACAGAACAGTTCCCCCAACTCCATTCTCATTAACAAGTAGAAATAAATTACAGCATCAGCAAAATAAATTGAAATATTCCTTGTGTGGCCTGATAGAGGTCAGAGGCAGCACTCACGCTGCCAAAATCACTGCTGTAAATCACAGAGTTGAAAAGTTCAAATTAATATCGTTGACATATTTGCCACTGGGTGCAAAGCAGTCAGATATTAAAAGTGGAAGGAAGGGAAATAATAACTTGATGAACAGGAAATAATGTGTTCTTTTTATAAACTAATGTGCTTGGCCCCATTGCAAGAGTCTGGAAGCCCATTTGGAAATTTTCTTACGAAAGAAGGAAGACAGAGGAGTTCAGTGAGGTGGAACTGTTTCAGGCAAATGGAGGTTTGTGTGGAGGGGATGTGTGTGTGTGTGTGTGTGTGTGTGTCTTTTAGGGTCAACTAAGCTCTCCTGGGTCAGTTTGAACAGCGTGAAGATCATAAACCAATAAACTCACACAATTAGACTCCATTAAGCACCAACACTTCATAAATCACTTCAGTGACGGCACATTTACTTAGTTAAAGTGGAATTATGTTATGTCATAGTGGAAAAGCTTTTGTTGCATTTTTAGATTTGATTTATTTAGGTTCCTATTGTGTAACTACAAGTCAACCGGGATAATTCTTTTTTTTTGTAACCCTTCATTCCTCAGGTTAGCGCATTTGATAATAATGAGAGCCCCAACAAATCTGATTCCAGTCTTTGTAAGTCTAGCAAAACATGGTGAACATGTCTATATTCTTTGCACTGATTTTTTTTTTTTTTTTTTTAAACCACTTGATATTCCTCTTTATTCCCACAAAGCCTTGAATTTCCTGTCTTCAATCTAAACTGAACAAATTGGATGGTAGGACAGATCTCTACATTTTCAGTCATCTATTGCTATTAGTTGGTCTAAGTTTCAAATGGATGCAGCCCACTCAATGAGGTTTTAGTATTTATCACAAAAGGTCAGATACCTTATTGATACCATCCAAAACAGAAATGCATGAGGAGAGTCTATGCTAAAATAGTCTCAAGCTATGATTCTGCTCCATGCTACGATGTAGTAAGGCCCGTTAGCTTAGTAAAGACAACTATAGTGCTTCAAATGAGTAAAATAGTATTAACTTCCATCTACCTACTTAAAATCTAATTATATGAGAGCTTGAGCTTCTCATCATTACCAATAATGCATGAAACAACATCAGACACCATTATGAAAGTCAAACCTGAACAATACGTTTTACAACCAACTGCAACCCTCAAAATGTCCATGAACATGATTAAAGATAATATTTGGGATTTTATATCTTAGTCTTTTTGGTACCAATCATTGGCAGAACATAAATCTACATTAAGGAGGATGGTCTGCATTACTTACAGTTCCATGGAGAAAGGCAGTCTCAGCAGAAACTCCTAGCAGCAACAAGTCTCCTGTAGTACCGTCTAGTGGCGGGTCCTAAGAACTTCCGGTGCAGCAGTGCTCCTCGAAGCTATTTCACACTAATTAAGAGTCAAAAAACGCTAGTTAGCTCACGTTTCATCATTTACCTGGATATCCATATGAATAAGTACACTATTAGTAATTATACTCACTCAGGATCTCAGTGCACAAAGGATTTTTTTCACACACACATTTCTTCATTTCGTTCGCATGCTAACTTACGCCCTAGCTAACTATGTCACAGCAACGTCAGTGTCAATTATCACCAATTTACAGTTAACAGCGTTTGAATAAAACTTAAAAACTCTTCATGTGTAATTACATAAACTAGGAATTAGCGCAAATATCACCTACTCTTTATGTGTAACCACAGATATTTAGAAAGAAAGTTATATTGGCGCAAATTGCGTGACCTCGTTTCACTGTTGCTGACTGCAAGCTTCTGATAAGTCCCGCCCCTCTATGAACGTGATAGGTCAATATAGAGCTAGTGAAACGTTACTATTGGCCAGCGTAATTGATTGACAATTGACTAACCCAATCAAATAAAATATGCTCGACAGTTTGCTGAATATGCAAAAAGAATAATCAAATAACCTTTTCTAAGGAAATTACCTCTTATTATACCAAGTCACCAAACAATGAAGGTTATTAACTCTTTAGTTACCAGAATTACTCTACTGAACAAAAATAAAACACTTCACATTAAACAGCTGAGTCATTTTAGTGCAGTACATAAAAATAGGTTGGAGAAATAGGGAAAAATCAATCATTAATAAACAAACAGCAGGTATTCATAGTGAGCGTGGCCATGTTTCTGGCTTGTTTTGCTTGGCAACCCTGAAGTTCATTTGGCATTGTTCTCCCCTGCTAAAACGAATCCAACTAAAAGAAACTAATATATAAACTGGAGAACTAAATAAACAAACAGCTTTAAGCATGCTTGGTGTGAATACAGCCTAAAATATATTAGATAAACTAATCACAGTTTGAGTTCTCATTACAATAAATTATTTTTCCTTTTATTTGTGTGTGTGTGTGTGTGTGTGTGTGTGTGTGTGTNCTCATTACAATAAATTATTTTTCCTTTTATTTGTGTGTGTGTGTGTGTGTGTGTGTGTGTGTGTGTTTGTGTGCATGCTGGCGCTGTTTCATTTACTTCAAGTCAAACGTGTCTGTATGTAATGTAATCCATGCTTATGTGCATTGTAATCATAAGCAAATTCTTCAGCCTTGTTTCCGCCACTTGATGACAAGATTTGACAAATGTTGAGGCACAGCTGCACACAGAAGTTCTGCTGCTCTGTTTGGAAATATTTCTGCCACGGCTCTGCCAGCATCCAGGGATTATAGCTTAGGAAGGCTGCATTAGTCAGGAGATGGAACATCTGTGTTTCTGAAGGGCAATCCACGAGATACCCACAAGTCTTGGAGGAGAGATGAGGTCCAGCACTAGCTGTTTCAAAAGGTTAGCCAATTTGCCTTGAACCAAATGGAGCCGACAGCCTCATGCTGCGCTGTGTATTCACCAAACGCTGCGGTGATTGGTTGTGCAAACAAATTCCCATGACTGTAGAATCAGTCCAAGAACGACACAAAATGCATGTAAATGAGACTGAAACTTTACCTAATAAGGTAGTAAAGCACAGAAGATTGATGACAACAATAAATTACTGTACATCAAAGGGAAACCAAGACGGTGAAAGTCCCTAAAAATGAACAAGTATGAAGTCAAAACAAAAGCTTGACGAAATATAACATGTAGAAAAGTTTCCATTTACATCTCAAGAGTTGTCCGAAATGAGCGTGCATAACAGCATGAAAACATCAGTTCAGCGAAAACACCTTGATCTTATTGTGACAACAAACTCCCGAGAGGAGAAACGATGGATTGGGGAATCAGAGGGTCACCACTGTTTGTGTGTTTGCTTTTAGTGTTTGCAGAGAAGGCCTCTTTTTTTACGATGCCATCTGCGCCACAGCAAGAAAGGCCTGCATTGTCCGTACGTGCAAGCCCCTTGTGAATGATCACTGTGTTGAGGCGTTAATGACAATACCATTTGAACTTCCCACACTGCTTTTCTTTCATGGTTTAAAGTTCTACTCCTCGAGCCAAGGAAAACAAGAGCATAATGGACATTTTCTGGCTGAGCAATTATGTGAAACGAGACTGCCCTCGTGTTTTGTTTGCGATGGTTTGTGGCCGAGCAAAACGCTGGCCAGTCTGAGTAAAGTGCAAAAGTTCAATACACTGAACGGTCAACTGAACCTTACCTGACACACAAGTCAGCAACACTCTTCTTTGGAATCATTATATACAAATACTGTTCTTGTTTTTACATGACAGCATTTCTTTTTATACATATATAATGTCTATATGTGTGTTCTGGCAAATGCAGAATCAACTGTTTGTTCAAGTGCTGTAACAGCTCATGATTGTCACAGAAATTGATTTACAGCATAGGATTACTTTATACCGACTGTATTACGCTGCGCTGAAAAAAAAATGGAGCAGAAGTGCACAAACTAATAAGGAAATGAAGAAGTCACTGAGCAGAGAGAGGAAACTTTATGTCATTCAGAGGTCGAGCTCATCGCATCAACAGCTGACGTCTTACCATGTAAACTTTTCCACACTGAAAGTCATCCACAGCTGCACACACTCTGCCTGTGTGCAAACTCAAGCGCTGGAAATCTGCTTGCCATGCATCCAGCCCCTCACACAATAACTGTCATTTCTGCTGGTTAATCATATCAATTTGTGTTGCAGTTGTTGTTGTTATTGTTGTTGTTGTTGTTGTTTTGCTGTTTCTGAGCATGCCCAGAGGAGGTGTTCTCTTGAGCAGCTATGTAGAGGGGTCCTTCGTTTTTCTGCAGGGCTGATGCAGCAGCTCATTAGCTGCTTCTCTCCCCATCCCTAAACAGCTTGGTTTGCATATTGAAGCAAATGGAAAGTGAAGGTGTTCTAGACAGGAAAGGCATGATGGGATTCCAACTTACTTCCTGATTGGCATTTTCTGCCAAGGCCTCCTCGTTGTAGATAGGTAGAATAACAAGTCTTCTCCCCAAAAACCACATTTCTGTCTACCATGCTTAGGCAGGGATTCAACCAAAACACACTTGCCGCACTCTCTGCTGCTGCTCCTGCAATTTCTGTTTGAGTCTCTTAAATGCATTTTGAAATACAATTTCTGCTTTTTTCTGGGTAAATCAGGAAGCAGTTTTAGTTTTTTTTTTGTTTGTTTGTTTGTTTTGTTTTTTGTCATCATATTGTTGAGCGGTAGCTATCAGTTTCATAAAATTACTCCCAAAAAAACCAGCAGGGCATTTTTAAACTTAATAAGAAACAAGAAAATGGAACAAAAACAGTACCTGAGTGATTATTTCTGTCTCATTTTCTGTCCATCACAGCATTTTGTTTACCTCTTTCTCACACATTAAACCTTCATTTGCATTTTAGCATTGTTTTGGGTATTTAAAAAAAAAAAAAAGATGGACAAAGACAAAAAAATAAATAAATAAAAATAGTATTGGGCATCATCACTTGAAGTGTAAATGTAGCTATGAAGACAGTTTCCCACACAAACAATCAAAGATGCAACCTTTATATATAAATACAACCCAAAGAGGCGGAAACTGATTGATTCTTCTCTATCATAACATATATCATATCATATCATATCGTATCATATCATATATCCATGGACATTTTCATCTTTTACAAAAAGTTAAGTTGAAAACAGTACTGCAAATAATTTACTGCAAAAAACAGTAAATTATTTTTTAAAGTTCTGTAAAATTGACAGTTGTCCTCACTGTTTCACAATGTTTTTACAACCTGCCACATGCTGATGGACAACTGGCAGCTCTTGCAAACAGGACACATGGACTTCCAGCAAGCCTGACAAGCTGTTGCACTTCTCATTAAACCACACAGCAAGCTGGGTTTAGTGGAAAGACATTGAGGCATCTAAGCTACATTTGGCTGAAAAGTGAGTTATTTTAGGTTACATTTAGGTAACATGTAGCTGTTGATTTAACTTGAAATTATGGTGTAACTGAAATGTCTAAAAAAAAAAAAAGTCTAAAAAAAAAACTAAATAAAACCAGGTATTTGACTAATTATTAAAACAAATCTCTATTCTACAGAGCCTCGACGGAGACATTTGTGAAAAAATATGACTCATGGCCAAAAATATGACTCATGGCCACGACTTACTAATGCATGGGAACGTCTTATGTAAATCGGGACCACGATACGCACACAACATGGTCATGACTTGACATGGTCATGACAGGGTTTAAGTATCTCGTTCCTACTGTGTAGGAACGAGATACTTAAACCCTGACCACAAGATATTCATGCATGGGAATGACTTAATTATCAGCATGATGTGACCATAGGCTAGCTAGCCACACCTACAAATTTGTTGCGCTCTTGTTCTGAACTTTACAGTAACCGCTTTGAAACAGCTGGAAGCTGTTTGAAGCGTCATGTGGAAGTGTATTACATTTTGTTTGTCACAATCAGTAATAAAGTGTCTCAGAAAAAGACATTACGGATTAATTGCAAACATTTATGGGTCATAAGAGTAGGTTCCTTATGTTTATACCAAAAGTCACTGCCAAGCTTCGTACTAACCAGATCTCCCATTGTTTTTCATTCTTTTACATCCCAATTTGGAAGAGGAGTGCTCCCTCACAATATGTGACCTGCCAGTGTGCATTTCAATAATCACTGGATGAGGAAAAATGTTTTGTTTTGTTTTTTTCTGTAGGGAGCATGAGTTGGCACAAAATGCATCTGATCAGTTGATTCAGGAGTTTCTCAGCGAGGCTCAGCACCGCCTGTGTATTCAGCTGGCCTTAAAAACCAAACAGCTGCAGGCTCACGAGCAACCGCACAAATCGGCCCAATTTGAGATCGTTACTTGTAAAATGGGTACCAGATGAGTCCGAGTGACCAAGTATTGCAGTACATATACACTTATCTGATGGAGAGGCTCACTGTGTGAACTACTGTGTCTCTGGATGGATTTACTCTGCTGGAAGGGTCGTGTCCCTTTTGAGATATTTAACATTTTCCACCCATCAGTTTTACTATTCCACAGTTTACTGCTCAAAAATTCATTGTCATATTGTTCCCACCGTAAGCTCTCTGCTGTTTTGTTTTGTTTTGTTTTGTTTTTTTGCCTCCTGCCACCTATGTGCACATCTCAAAATCTCATCACTTGGAAAACCCATCAACTGGCTCTTAGTTCAGGCAGAGCGCTGGCTGCACTGTGACCTCATTTCAGCAAATATGCATCATAACTAAACAAAAAGGTTCAACATTATATTACCGAAATTCAAAACCTGTCAAAAGTCCAAAGCAAAGTTGCACCTTACCTTCAACACTTCACCTTTCAGCCTTTATCTGATGCGACACATTTAAAGGACCATACCGGTGATTTTGCATGTTTGGGCCTAACAAATTCATATATTTTATGTTACTGCCAATCATCTTCCAAACCACACAACTGGAGCGGTAAATTTTAGAATTGTTTTTCCTACCTTTCAGACTGACAATGGTTTCAATTCATTCAGAATCAGAATCAGCTTTATTGTCAAACCATCCATATATAAGTACACAGGCGGGATGAAATGCTGTTTCTCCAGGACCTCCTGATGCTACATAGTGCACATAGACAAGAAGTGCAGTAACAGGACAAAGAGCATAGACAGAGAATAGTGCAAAAGAACATGTTTACTATACTGAAATAAGAGTAAAAGTCTGTGAAAAGAGTTCACAATTCCATAAAGTTCCATGAAGTGGGGTCGTGCATTTTGGCATGTACAAGAGTTTCATTCACACTATAAAACATCAACCGTAGAGACTTGAAACTTGCTTGAGATAGGAAATCGATCACAGCAAACAAAATGTTTCTTAAACTTTTTCTGGAAGTAACGTAATTTTAGTGTTTCAATATGGATGCAACCTGGAGGAACGCAGAAAACAAAAATGTGTCTCTGCCAGGGAATATAGTCCCAGGAGATGATGACTTTTACAGAAAAATTAAAACAGCATGCCTTGACAATCGTGCAAAAGTGTTAACAGGCGAAATATTGAATTTTAAGGTGGATGTATCACCTGAAAATTTGATTATGAAAGATTAGAAGATTTGGCAAAGTTAAACAATAACTAAAATACAGTGCTGTACTGTAGTACTGCCTGCATAACATGTATGAGGGCAGTATTTATTATGATCAAACATGTAAAATCACCAGTATAGTCCTTTAACACTAAAAAAAAAAAAAACTTACTTTTTGCACTTTTTTTTTTTGTTTGTTTTTTTGGACTTTGATGCAGCTCAGGCAAAAATTCATGAAGTACCAGGGGTTAGCAGTACATTAGCATGTGGCTCCATCAGAGGTAGGGAGAGCAGGGTATGGCTTTCTGACAGACAGGAAATGAGCTGAGAGGATCTCCTGGGCCACTGCTGGCCTCTGGTCTGCAACGTAAAGGAGATGGAATTCCAGGCCTGGAAAAAGTCATAACTCCATAATGACTGGGAATGTATGGATCCTTTAGAGCCCTGGCAAAACCTTTCCAAAGTAAACAAGGTCACTGTGGCTGCTTTGTCCAATTTTCTGGGGATTTTCAAGACCACCGTCCTGTGTAAATTAACCTCCATGTTAAAAGGGTTTTTTTTTCTGTCCACATTAACATGAGATATGTTGATTTTACATGAAAGCCCACTCTCTCCCATACAGGCAAAGGTCCATTTCACCATTTTGATTTATCAAAATATTTAGATTAAAAGCGAGCTTTTAAGATTACTCTCTGACCATTTTGTCACAGTGTCTGCCTCCTCAGCACAGGTCCTCAGTAAATCACCAGCATTTTATTTTACAATCCCAAGTAATACTTGTTTTTAATACAGCGACACAGATTTCATTTATTGTATAGAAATTAGTAGTTAGTTTAACCATTAATGTGAGGTGCTATGAGACATAAAAGAATAAAAAAAAACAAATGTGAGGAGCATAAAAACACCTTTGAACTTAATCATGCATGGAGGTTGTCACAGATGTGTAGCAGCGAGACCCCAGGCGACACCCGAAACATCTTTTAATCTGCGCTGGGGACATGTAAACAGTCATTAAGACGGTGGGAACCCTATTCAAGATTTTCAGCTGCCTGATAGATGCGGGACGCCTTGCCAATGTCTACACAAGGCGAACCAATGCAAAGCCGTCTACACTTTCAAGCCAAAAAAAAACAAAAAACTGAGAGCTCATGTGAAGAACTTTGTGCGCACCTTTGCGACTGACACGCATACACACAACACAACACAACACAACACATCTATTCAGGCTGGGTGCACAGTGAAGGGATCCACTCAGGCTGACGATAATGTAGTTTTTCTTCCCTGGAGTTTCTATGGCAGATGTGCTAGTGCTGTAAAAGCGGAAAGGATGCATTGGGGACTTGTTAATTAGCAGAATGTTTTGAAAGGCCTCGCGTCCCGCCTTGGCTGGCAGGTTGGCAGTACCTGATTAGTAGGGAATAGGGGAAACTCTGAGACAACGCTCTAGTTCCCCAAAATAAAGAGACAAATTCTCTCACTCTCACTCTCTCTCATACACAAACAAATACACATGCACACTCAGAGGGCCCATATGCTGGCCTGGTTTTTTTTTCCCTCGTCTTCACCTGACAAATTGCATTCACAGTGGAAAAAAGAAACTCAGACAGTGAAGAGGGAATACATGTGTCTAAACCATCTCTTTGAACTGGAAACGCCAAGGAGATCATTAGACGTACAACGTTGTTTTCTGACATGAAAACATGTTCCTTGGAACCAACTGCAAATTACCTCATATGATGATGATTAAAGCAGCTCTGATGTAAACTTTGCAAAGTTTCAGAACTTGTGTGATACAGTTTGACAGTTTGATTATTTTTGTCACTTGTAACACACACATGAATTGCATATTGTTGTTTTTTTTAACATGAAGATATAAAATACACATGGTGTGGAGGTTAGGGATTCATAGGTGTGGGTGGAAAGCTCCAGTCCCGATGAACGAAGATTTTAAGTCACACAAACAGGAAAATTTTGAGTGTGCACAATCAATGGTCCTTGTGTTTGGCAGATGGTAAATATGGTGAGGGTGAACTAGTAGTTGGGTCCTCATGCATACGTTATGAGCTCCCTCGGGGGTCTGTGATTTCAGAATATTTGTGTTTTTGAGCCGTGTTGTTATCCCCCTGTTGTCCTCCGTGTCAGGACCACCATGGGAAGTCCTTCCCATGGGAAATACCACCGGGACCTCCGCAGGGGAAGCTCATTTCATGATTCCATCCCTTCACCTCAAACAGGAGCAAGAACTGATGAGATTTCTTTACTGTTTGTTACTGAATACTCAGTTTGCCTGTGTGTTTTAATTCAACTGACATGCTGGATGACACAATAGAACATGGCTGTAGATTTAGGTATGGACAGTAGGCATGTCCCTACTGATGCTGAGTTGCTACTAAATCATTTACCAATGTTTTTATTGAGTAAAGTTTGGTTTGTCACATGTTTGCTACTTAAAGCAAATAAATGCAACACACTAAACAGTAATCACCACTGAAGTGTCTTAACTGTGTCTTAATGTCATCTCTGCAGACAGGATACACGCAATAATAAACAAATTTGCCCCATTTTTCATGTGTGTATGATCAGAATGCATACCTACAGCTCTTGTTGCAGCTTTTAAGAGGAAATGCACACACTTTGGTTCGAGACCATGACTGTCTGTGTAGATGTAAATCTATATACAGGTAAAATACGTTTACATGTTGGCATACAATTCTGTTTACTTTGCCAAGGACCACCTCTCCAGAATACTACAAGAGCCCCTTTCCTATTTATATAATCCTATTGGGCAGTATATGGTTTTTTTTTTCTTATAAATCTACATAACTTTCTGCTATAAATCTATTTACTCTATATAACTCCTTATATTACTATAATTAGAGTGGATAAATGGGGAAAGAGTGCTTGTAGTTGGGGGGGGNGGGGGGGGGGGGTCTTGACATGCTAATAATAGCCATTTTGTGTAATTTTGCAAGATAACCTGCAGATTCTGTAGCTCTGTCTTCCCTTTCAGTTTGTTGATTTGGGCACGACTACATGGTTTCCTGCAGTAGCCCAATGATCGGGTCGGGTACAATGTCCTCGGGTTTCGGTCAAGTCATGCCCCTTTGTCTGAAAATTAATTTATGCATGGTAGGAATTTCCACAGGTCTCTTTCAGGTCAGGCCCAAAATTTTGAAGCTGCGAAGACCTCTGTTTCTCAGGAAATATAATCTGGAAGAAGTAACAGCCTCACACCCTGTATCACCGGGTCATCAATACAGCCAACCAGATGGGGACCCCCATATTTGGGTGATACAGGTTACTAGGACCTCCCCTCCGTTGGTCCTGTGTCCAGTTAATGGACATCTGTCACAGTCCCACGACAGCAGACCCGGCCACTGTCAGAGCCATAATGAAATATGTATGAAACATGGATGTTTAGCATCAGGCCCGGCTCTGCTAATCAATGATTCGATCCACTTGCGCCCAACGCAGAATGCATTTATTATACATTATCTTTTCATGCAGTCAATTTTATGCATTCTGATTCCACCTCCAGTCATACAGCATTGAAATGAGGCAAAGCAGAAATTGTGTTTAAAATTTAAAATGGCCCATTGCCCCGAGCTACATGCCCTCTGACTGTCACATGCATGAGATTGTTAAAAAAGTGAGACATTTTCTTCGCCGGCTAAGCATCTGGTGTAACAATTGCACAGCCATTCCATCCTCACAATCCCCTCAAACAACAGCAAACATATTTGTGGCACAAAGTCGTATCAATTAAGCCCGTCTTTGTAATTATGCTAAAAATGTCCTGTGTGCTTAGCGCTCAGAGCTAAGTGACCTGAACAGGAGTTAGCAGTGGCAGCCAAGGGCAAAGCTGGCTAATGTAAACCAAATCCTGTACCTGGGGAGCACGGTCTATTCAGGCTAATCCGCTAGCCTGGAGGCTGCTACTTTAATAGGGACGCTGAGGACCCAGTCATTGTCCTCTATACTGCAGGAGCCCAATGCAACATGTTAGCCCCACCGAGCTGCAAAAGCCCCTCCACCCACTCCTGCTTGAATATTTATCCGAGGCGTATGGGGGGGAGCAGGCAGGCTGGAGGAGAAAGGAAGTGAGATTTGTATCTATACATGTGCATCATATCTGAATGTTTCAGAAGTTGATGATATGCTATTTTTAAGACAACTCGCAACCAACAAAAGACAAAAGTGCATTTCATAAAAAAATAAAAAATAAAAAAAATAACAGCGCAAAACACTTTGACTCAAGGTTAGCGCCAACAACGCGGAAATATGAATATAAATAGAGTGAAAGGAGAGAAGATCTGGTGGATTGCACTGGATGTATTATCAAACGCACCTTTCTCCGCAGGCCTGTCATTTGGCACCAGCCACCGAGGGAGCAATAACAGCTGTCAGCAGCAGCCCTTTACATATCTATCCTCCCAGTACATCTCACTGGATTCAATTCATTTTACCTGAGGCATATTTGTCAGCCCTCCTCTCAGATTCTTCCATTGTGTGTGTGTGTGTGTGTATGCATACATACACATCCCTATGTTTGTGCGTACAGCAAGTTTTCATCTGTCCGTGCACGCATATAAGGACAGATGTGTTTGCGTGTGTGTGCGTCTGAAAAGCAAAAAAGCATTTACACACATGTTTACCCCTGCTGCCATGGGAGCCTACATTATGCCAGGAGCTGTGGAGGTTCCACAGCAGGAGACGAGGCCTCTGAAGGACTAAACCCACTGATTATCTGTACCATTAATTCACAGCTCTCTGACCTTGCTATTCAAGCTGCACTCCTCTACTTGTCTCAAGTGGCAACATAAGGGCCGGGAGGCACATACATCCTAATCCAGGGCCAGTGCAGGCCACAGAGCCAATCCTCCGATGTGACAGATTTGACTTTTCTTTCTGTTTCTGTCCTGGCGTCATGTTTGACATGGCTGTCATTGTCTGAATCTGAGTCACTTCACGGCTTATCAGCACACGCTACACTGCACTGAAGTAGCTGCAGTTTCAATTACAGACATGACTAGTGATATAGCAGACTACAGAATGGCAATTTAATTGCTGAAAATGGAGATTTCTCTGATGAATGTAAAGTTTGACGAGTAAAACAATTCTATCAAATAATAAAACATTAAGTTTCAAACAGACCTGAAGGTGTTTAAAGGACATACCACCTATTTTGTATGTTTGAGCCTAATATATTCAATTTTCATACACGTAACGTTACTGGCAATCATTTCCCAAAGCATATTACTGGAACAGTCAGTTAAAAAAAAAATTCCTACCTTCCAGACCGCCATTGGTTTCAGTTCATTCTGGTACGCTATTAAAATCAACTTGTTGATACTTGAAATGTTCTTGGGATAGGTAATCCATCATTGTGAACAAGACGTATATTCAGGTTTTTTTGAAATTATGTAATTTTAGCATTTAAGCACAATAAAAAGTGTGGAGTGAATGTATGTCTCCACCAGAGAATATAGTCCCAAAAGAAGACCTGCATTTATCAAAAATTTTAAACAACTGTGACTTCATAATTTTGTAACTATTAGCAGGCAAAACATCAATTTTTAAGGTGGATGTATCGCTTGAATATTTGATTTTGAAAGATTAAGAGATTTTGCAAACTATCAGGAAAGCTGAAATACGGTTTTATCCTTGGGAAATGGTTGTCAGTAATGTAACATGTATGAAAATTGAATATATTAGACTCAAACATGCAAACTTGATGGTATGGTCCTTTAATTCAAAAGTCAAACTCTAGCTCAAGCACCAACAGAGATGTGAGCATTATGAGGTCCCCCACTGACTCACATGTTCACACAAACACAATTTTTATGGAAACTGTGATTCTCTGTTTTAATCTGTATTTTGTATGAATTATATAAATTGTTTTTTTTTTTGTTTTTTTTTAATTGTGTAAACTGTTTTATTGTCTTTAAAAGCCTAACCAGGGACAAGGACTGCACATTAGCTTAAGTTCGATGTCTTATAATACATTGCATTTTCCACATTTGTCTGTGGCCATGTTGTATGTATTTTTCCCTGCTAAATAAACAATAAATACTGCAAATAAATAAATGACATTGTCAATGCATTGACTATAATTTCTCATCAGCTTGATGCTGCACCGGTGAATATAAGTATCAATTTCTATCAAATACATTAAATACAATTACCTGAGGCATATTTGTCAGCCCTCCTCTCAGATTCTTCCATTGTGTGTGTGTGTGTGTGTGTGTGTGTGTGTGTGTGTGTGTGTGTGTGTGTGTGTGTGTGTNTGTGTGTGTGTGTATGTGTGTGTGTGTGTGCATGCATGCATGTGTACACATCCCTATGTTTGGTGCGTACAGCAAGTTTTCAGTTGTCCTGTCCATTTCTGGGTGATTTTACCCAGAAACTTTTGAAGACGAGAACAGTTTCTACTTTAGAGAGTTCATTATCCCTAAAAAGTAGTTTCTAATTAGTTTGTTCGTTCATTTGTTCATTAGTTCGTTCATTATTTAGTTCTGCTTCCAGAGCGCCTTTTGATGGTTGAGTTTTGATGGTAGTGGCACTGATGGAATGGGGGCGGGGCGGTGCGGCAGGTAACATGAAGTTGCGTTCAGTGTTTGGGTTTGTTATTCCACTTTGATTCCACTCTCTGGCAAGGATGGTTTTTGTGCCAACCACATTTCGTGCTTATTAGTCGTCATACTCAGAAGAAAGCTGAGCATTAATGTCGAATCACCACCCCCCACCCTCATCCACCCACCCTCCATCCTGCAGCTCCGTGCCCCGCCACAGTGGAAAGGCATGGCAGGCTGTTGGGCAGGAGAGGCTGGGAGCTCTGGGTGGGTGATGAAAATGCATTCTCCAGGCTTAATTGAAGGTAGAGCTGTCATGTTCCACGCAGACAGCCACATGTAATTATTCCAGTCTGCCAGGCTTCAGTTTGTCTGTCAGCTACCTGCCTGCGCTGCCTGCTGCTGCTAGAGGGCGGATAGAGACAGAGAGCGAGTGGGGGGAGCGGNCCTGCCTGCGCTGCCTGCTGCTGCTAGAGGGCGGATAGAGACAGAGAGCGAGTGGGGGGAGCGGGTGGATCGAGGAGGGGAGGATGAAAAATGTGTGTCAGTGTGTGAGTGTGTGCTCGGCCTGGCTGGGGAGTTTTACTGGAGGGGTGCATAAAAAGCAGTGATCTTCCAATTTGTCTCTGCCGCTCGTCCTTTCTCTCCCGCTCTATCTTTAACTCTCTTTCTACCGACTTTCCTCTTGTGCCGGCTCCCTCCAGTCAATCTTCTCTGTATCCGTCTCCATATTTCCTGCTTCGGGAAGAGAGAGGGAAAAGAAGAAAAAAAATACAGAAACAGAGAGGAAAAGTGAGCGACAGTAAATGTAGGCCCTACACAGATAGCCCAAGCCGCTAAACATAGCCTGCTTGGTTCAACATCGACTTCAATTTAGGGAACCTCAGAGTATTTTGTTCCTCCATGTGGCAATTAGGATGTCAAATCAAACTTGGGAAGGCAAACAGCAGAGCAAGCCTCCTCGCTGCTATTTTGAGACACCGCGTCTCTGTCTCAAGCACATGCACATACACACACACACACACACACACACACACACAGCAGCCACTCTCTCTCACAGTCATCCCTATCTCCTAAGGATTACACAAACTCCACAGAGTGCTTTTTTCACTCCCTCACACGGACACAGACACACACACTCGCACTGTTATGGAAATGATCACATCCCTGAACAATGCCAAGTTCCTGACCCACCAGTCTGAGGAACCATAAATCGGGGTGTTTCAGCAGAGGCCTGACCCTTGACCCCTCTAACACCAGGCCTGTCCTTACTGTCAGTCAAGCTTTATCTCCCTCTGACCTCTAAACATTACCCAGACAACAACAGGGCAAAGCCTGAGCCCTCATCCTCAATCACATGCTGCCACAACAGCCTTTGCTTTAGCATTTCACACCATGACACCAATGTGTGCGCGCTCCGCTCCAAGACAAATCGCTTCTATCCAGCTCGGATATCACTTATGGCTTTTCTGATGCTCGTGTGGAGCGGGTCGGTTTGATTTTGTCTAGCAGTGCAAAGAGGCTCAGAGGCTCTTTATTTTTCAGTCACTTTCTCTACTAAACTTGAGAACTTTCATTACCAAACTATGCTATCTCTTACTGGTTTGTTGATACTGTTTTTCCTTAAAGGGTTGGACAGTCTGGCTTCCTCTCCAGACATCTAATGCAACAAATGTGTGGAATTCCCTGCCTCACCTATCTCCCTCCCTACATTCCATAATATTCCAAATATTCCATGCAACCAGTGGGAATCCTACACAAAAAGATAAATATTTAGGTCCCAAAGGTATTGTCGATTCAACGCGGCACAGAAGAAGCCACGCCCACCGCTCTGTTCACAGGGCTGTCAAAAGCCCAACCACATGAAGGCACTGTCTGCTTTCTTTCCCTGTAAATTATAATTGCTCTGATCTCATTCAAATGACTTTAATGACAGACCAATAGGACAAATGACAGCTTTCAAAAACACTTTATGAATCAGTAGCCTAAACCAAACTCTCAGTGTTTACACGTGTGTACGCATGTGATTCCGTGAATGTGTTGGTGTCATGCCAAAATGTGGCAGCACGCTTCAAACAAGATAAAAGAGGTTTTTCCTAGAAATTCACTAAATGGAACATGGATCCTGCTGTTTTTTCCTGCAGAGGAGGCTATCCGAAGGCTGGAGACGCTCAGGAATTTGGGGCTGAGCACGGCAGGGCTGCGGAGGGACATGGGGCTCACTCTGGGTCACTGCGTCTGAGGTCACACCCCACCCACCCCCACCCTCCTACCCTTGTGTCTTGTGTCCCCATTCAACCTCCAATATCCCATGAGCAACAATATCCAACATATTAATCCCACCATTTATCTATTTTAACACGTCGATTTAATCTGGTATTGAGGGTTTGAATCGTACTTTATTTGAAAAGAATTGAAACATTTGACCAGTGAGGTGAGAGTATTTAATTTGTTTTCAGTGCAAACAACGTAACCAACCATCATTGTCATGTTTTACTGGTGCGATCCGCTTATATTCCGCCATGTCCTGGGATTTTTCACACCAATCAGATGGAATTATTTCAGTCCATCAGCTTTTTTTTTTTTTTTNTTTTTTTTTTTTTTTTACTTGTTTGACAAAAAAAATACAGAATGGTAAATGGCAATGGTATTACCTCCCCACTTTCTTACTTTCTCTAATAAACATTTAAGGACCATACCACCTATTTTGCATGTTTGAGCCTATTCAATTTGTTACGTTACTGACAATCATTTCCCAAAGAATAAAACCGTATTTCAGCTTTCCTGATACTTTGCAAAATCTCTTAATCTTTCAAAATCCAATATTCAAGCAATACACCCACCTTAAAAATCAATGTNCAAAATCTCTTAATCTTTCAAAATCCAATATTCAAGCAATACACCCACCTTAAAAATCAATGTTTCGCCTACTAATAGTTACACAGCCTTATGAAGTCACGGTCATTAAAATTTTTTGAAAAACGCAGGTCTTCTTTTGAGACTATATTCCCTGGTGGAGACATACATTGTCCTCTGTGCAGCTTCGTGTTGGGCCGGTTAAATAAAGTCACTTCAACAAAAAATTTTAATACACGTTGTATTCACTGTGATTGATTACTTATCTCAAGCATGTGTTCAAATCTCTACAAGTTGATTTTAGTAGCATACTGGAATGAACTGAAACCAATGGCAGCCTGGAAGGTGGGAAAAACAATTCTAATATTTACCGCTCCAGTTTTGGAAAATGGTTGGCAGTAATAAACTCTAAGAGGGTTATATATGTTGGGCTCAAACATGCAAAACCAACCACTGGTATGGTCCTTTAAATGATTAAGTGCCACTAGCAGCAAATTAAAAAGCCAACTGTTAGCAGTAAAATAAAATAGTAAAAGTATTAGTAGCATATTATATGAACTATAGATTGATCACATTAAAAATGATATGAATATTTTATCCACTTCTGTTGCTTAACTACTTTTGGGCATAATTTTAGCTAAAATACAAGTTTTCAGTTTTTGTCTGAATCACAAACAATTTCACAAGAAACGTCTCTGACAGCACATCTGCTGACACATGAATGATTTTTGGACTGTACATTCATACTGATAAACAGGTCAGCCTCACAAAAAGTTGATGATTTTCTTTAAAAAAAAAAAAAAAAAACAGTACATTTTCCTTCTTGTCTCTTCGTGCAGAGCGTACTGATTAAGGGGCAGTTGCTGTTGGAGGATATTAGACTCCTGTGCAGCCTCCTCCCAATGTGATGACAAGCTCCAGAGTAAACCTTCACACAGCTGGAAGCTCAGGGGCCTCAGACTTCAGAGGCGTGCGCCCGGCCCCTCGACAGAAACCACGTCAATGTACAGTTTTGTCTCATTGCTTCTCTCCCTCCCGTTCCCTCCCTCTTCCCCTCCTTATGTGCTTCTTCCCTCCCTTCTCTCTGCCTGTTTTTCCTTTACTCTCAGTTGACACACCCTCTCCTCAAAGTCACGTAAATCTTTAGCACTTCATTTGGAGACCATTTTCTCAAGCTGGCAATTACAGTTAATTTACAGAAATGAAATTTCCTTTGATGGCTCTTGTTATACATTAGTAATGTGTAACATGAATGGTAAGATGTTTATTTGATTTATGAATGATACTTATATTGATTTTTTGGAACAGGAGCAGGTAATGCAATCCAATACGACTCCAACATAATCCATGACCTCAAACGTGACTGTAAAGTTGAATGGAAAAAAAATCTCAGACTCAGCAGGGGTCTTAGCAAAATTGCAATTATTAATTTACAGTTTCACAAAGGCAGAATTTAGTGTTCCTTTTTCCACACCATATAAAATGAAAACTGCATATAACTAATACATATAACTCCTCGTTCATAGATTCTTTCTTTGATTGTGACTTTATTTCTCAAAAAGTCTTATCATGTTTGTGAGAGTCTCAGCAGCAGAAGAACAGAAGTGTCTTCGTCCATGCTTTCTTCCATTTTAATGAAATGGGAGCATCAAGGCAGTGCCCAAATGTCTTTTAATCAACGCTGTTTAGAGCAGAACAAAAGTCACTTTACTGTGAATGAGGCCAAAATCTTGGCGAGTCACCCACCGTGGCCCTCAGGGTCCCTTAAGGAAAGTCTGTAAAAACCATGACTGATTTACATCCCCGAAGCCTGGGCTTCCACAGAGCAGCGCCGCCCCCCCATCCCACTGTGGGTGCTTCAGAGAGAGAGAAAAAAAGGAGGGGTGGGTTGTGTGAAGGATGGCAGAGAGTGGAGGGAGATGGAGAGAGGGGCCGGGAGAGAATAGAGAGGGAGGACGGACTGCAGAAAAGAAGGAGAGAAAAGATGGTGGGGGNNNGGGGGGGGGGGCATCAGCAAGGGGGGAGAGGGCAAAAGGGCAGTACAGGGCACTCCCAATCAGCACTGTGTAAACAGGCCTCCTCCTGGAGTGGACAGGTTGCAGGGGGAGTCCTCCACGGGCCACTGGGGCTGTCAGCGGAGCAGATAACTGATGGCAGGAATGTGGCATTTGTTCTTGAAAAAGAAGGAGAGCGGGAGGGAGGGAGGGAAGGGGGAGGAGTTCAACTAGTGGTAGAAAGCAGGGGCCGCCAATTAACATCTACTTGATGCATTCATACAAGCGGGCCTCTGGCTCCTTAAGCCCTGCAGCTGCATTTCTCCTGGCAGGCAGTTCTCTGTTTCTCTGGTCGCGTACAGAGTTCTCCTCAATTAAACAACAGCACAGGCCTACGGTCTACTGCTGCACAGTACCAGACGAGAGGAGACGAGACAAGATGAGATGACCTTTATTGTCTCAAAGGGAAATTTGTCTTGGACCAAGAGAGCACACAGACAGAGCTGCTTATGTCAGTAGTGGGAAAAAAAAGAGATCATAAAAGGATAGCAACATAAATTAAATACACAAGTGCACAATTCATAGCAGCCAGAAGAGATATTGCACGTCGTGTGCCCGTTATAAAGTGCTAAAATCACGGTGACAATAAGACTATGATAAATAAGAAATGCACTAAAAACGAGATCTAAAAATGGCAATGATTTAAAAATCCTGATCTTGTATATACATTCATATCTTAATGCTATTTAAACGTCTGGTTGAGGTTGGGATGAATGACAGTTTGATGCAGTTGGATTTGCACCGTGGGACTCTGTCGTGTCTGCCTGACGCTATATACTGCTGATCATCTGTTGAAGTCTTAACATAGCTAAAACGTCTGGCCTAAATTTATAAGAAAGTTTCAAAACAGGTGGAAGAACCTTTACATCCTTGCGTGTCTGTAACCCAAAGTTTACCTTACACACAAATTACAAAATGGCAGTTGCTGTGTGTTTGTTGCCGCCGAGCAGCAAGAAAACTGCATCGATAAAGTTTTCTACCTGTAATTGCCTCCAATCTTTTTTTGTCTCAAATTATATCACCATCCATTCTATCATCTTCCTAACCGCAACCTTCCCCAGTCTGTCTGTGTCTCCTCCATTTACATAAAGAGTGTGGTTAGGAAGATTGACGTTAATTTAGGACTTAAACCACACCAATGGGATTAATGTGATCCGCAAGTCAAGTCCTGTCTGCAGCCTCTGCGTGTGTCCCGTCTGCCTAAAGAAGAGTGTTCATCTTATTCTGATCCCAAAAGCCTGTCCTCCCATCAGGGGCATGCTGAATCCAGATCTGAGTTAACTGACCTTACGACTGCATTTAAAAAAGAAAGACAGAACTCTCCCTTCATGCCCTCCATTTGCAAATGGAGCCGTGATCCCCGTCTTTGACCCTCCCTCTGCCGCCACCCGTCGTGGTGGCCTTTGAGGCCAAGTGAGGTGTAAACAAATCCAATATACGCTGCATTGTATGGCGCCCCAAGGGTCCCAATGAAGTTACTCTGGAGGTACAAATCACTCTGGGTCACGGTTTGCTTGCTTTTTCTTGCACTATTTCCTCAAAGCTTGTGGTTCTCTACGCCAATCCACCACCCAGCCACCCACTGCTGCCATCATACAGGTTTATTTACATTTGGATGTCTTAGATTGATTGAATGGGCCCCCTTTCTGGGATTCTACCTCCGCAGGCCTGCTTAGTGTTCAAACCCGAGACCACCGTGCAGACAGGGAAGGTCTACACATTCTGTTCTTTAAATAATAGTGCTATCTGACTCTGACTGTTGCATAGAGTGAGGATATTGGTGCTTGAGCTTTCCCATTAATCAACTTCATTATTAAAGGACCATACTGTCAATTTTGCATGTTTAAGCCCAATAAATACATACATGTTATGTTACTGACATAACCATAAAACCATATTTTAGTTTTCCTGTTATTTTCCCTAGTCTTTTAGTTTTCCCTAGTCTTCCCTAGTCTTTTAGACTATTTTCCCTAGTCTTTTAGTTTTTATTTTCCCTAGTGTTCCTGTTATTTTCCCAAATCCCCTAGTCTTTCAAAAATCAAATGTTCAGGTGACAGACCCACCTTAAAATTCAATGTTTCACCAATTAACATGTGTCCAAATGTAGAAGGGACAGTTGTGTAAAAGCTGTCTTCTCCTGGAACTACATTCCTTGGTGGAGACATACATTGTCTTCCGTGTATCTCCATAGTAGACCGGTTAAATAAAGTTACTTCAACAAAAAACCCTAATAGACTTAGTGTTTGCTGTAATGGATTATTTATCTCAAGCACGTTTCAAATCTCTACCAGTTGATTTGTACAGAGTACTGAACTGAATTGAAACCAATGGCAGCCTAAAAAAACTATTCTAGTATTTACCACTCCTGTTGTATGTTTGGAAAATGGTTAGTAATGTAACATGTATGCAAGTTGTACTCAAATATGCAAAATCACCAGTTTGTCCTTTAACATCTGCAAAAGTTATGGCTCCAATCACCAAATAGATAGAAAATAAATGATTCAACCTGGATAGTCAGGTCATAGTATGCAAAAATCCTCAGCCACGCAGGAAGTAATGCATTTCCTGCACACAGCAGCAAAAGTGCTTTATTTGGAATAAACACATTTAGAAGTGGGTAGATGGCGTGAGCAGTGACAGCCACCATGTTTGTACCATCAACGAGAAGAAGAACACCAACAGAAATAAAAAGATGTTAACAAATGTACTACTTTATCTCCAACTAGCTTGAGTCTGTTTCTGGGACACAGCAGAATAAGAAATAAGAAACAGAAATAATTACAATCTTCATCAAGCATCCACCTTTGAAGTGATTTTTTTTGTAAAAACGCTCCCTTGATTACTCTTCTCTTCACTTTTCTAAGGCGTGGAACTTGGCATGCTGTTGTGTAAATAGGGGCATGCAAACAGGGCCGTGGGTCAGCAGGGCAGAGGACAACTATCCATTTCCTGGAGAACACACTCCCCCGACCTGACCGGTAGTTATCAGGTCACTGAGGGTTCAGCCTTGGGGCGTGGCTCGCTGCCTGTGTGTGCGTCACCTATCAGAGCGGTGCGGAGGAATGTGCGGTATTACGAAGAAAACTCTGCTGGGCAGCTTGAACTGGCCTGCATGGATAGCGTTTGGACAGAAGGTGTCATCTGGTAGATGGACGTTACACGGTGCTCAGTATCTGACTCAGGCTTTAACAGGTTATCCAGCGGCCATTTAATGAATGCACAATACACCCAAGCTACTGCCAGTAATCTGCCCCGTATTTATTGCATATATAGAAGGAACGACAAAGACAGTTTCAGTATCACTGGATGCCAACAATGGCTCCTTTGTGTCCAGTTATGTCACTTTGAGTTGATGTTCAAAACAGCAGAGTGGAGCGGTGAGGACCTGTTACAGGCTGCACAGTTCAGTGGAGCTATTAACTGCATTGTGAGCAGTAGCATGTCTGTTTGCATGTGCGTGCATGCGTGTCTCTGTGTGAGAAACACAAGATAAATGCAACTCCCAGCGTCTGAACACATGAATAAGAGATTGTGCTACGGGCCAATGATTCAATTCAAGTACACATAACGTGGTTTAGTGTATTTGTAAGACGGCAGTTGCTCCAGATGCATATGACTAAGTTCATTTTTTTCAATAATTGGTTGTGACGCTTCTGCTAGGCTACTGACGACCAAACTAATGTGAGCAGCAATGCTGTCTGACTTGTCAGGATGCACTCATGCCGTTCAGTCAAGTCACAGCCTGTGGAAATGTGCCTTAAACTGCAGTTTACATGCAGTATGCTGCATATCCCCATGGTGGCTTCACATTAATATGATAGATGATATTCCCAAAATCTCACAACCTTGACTTTATATCATGATTTCTGAAGTACAAGTCTACTTTGAGGTTCACTCTCTAAAATTTTCATGCCATCATGAGTCTATGAGGGGTTTAAAATGATATTTAAGATACTTTAGCTACTGAAACAGGCAGGTTTAATGCTACGCCACAGGAGGAGAGACTGTGGGTTATGTGGGTTGCAAGAGATAGAAAATGAAGTTTATTTTATGTTTTATTGTTCTTTATATGATGATTTAAGGGCTGTGTTTTTTCCTAAAATATCTTCAATCAAAGCAGATTTCTTTTGGCTGAATGATTATCAAAGGCTAGATTTGTGTTTTAGGAAAGGAAGTGTCTTTGTTGCGGATTTTCAGTGTAAAGCTTTGGGACTTAAGACAAAGTTCTCTGTTTAAGTGTAAAGGTTATAGTCTAACTTTCTTGACGCAATTTTGGATGTTCTCATTGTATATTTTAGACATTTTCTTTTATTTCAATGTATTTGGTGTCTTATAAGTTCATGTGGCCTGGGCATTTTGTGTGCATGATACAAGTAAAAATCAAAAACAAAAGTTACAAAAGCTCCAGAATTAGTCCACAAAAGTATTAATGAGAGAAATGACACCTTCCTTCTTTAACTAAGCCCTTAAATTTGGGCACAAAAAGTGTGTTTGCTTAGGATCTATGATATTATCAGTCAGTATGTCACGCACACATGCACACCATAATCCAGGGTTTGTACTGCAAGAAAAGCAAAACTGCAAGTAAGACATACACATGGATGAAATTAATAGGATTCTCTCATTTGTAGAACGTATGCTTTGCTTAATGAGCATATGAAGGACAATCCACCAGGTGTGGAGATGCAGGCAGTTTATTCTGACTATAAGACTGTGGATTGTTTACATGCATTTGAAGAAAAAAGTTGATTTATTGCCTTATTTGGAGTAGAATTGAAGATTTAACATGCACGTAAGTGTTCATGGGTGAACCCTCCATTGTTCAATCTTGCTGTCATTGATGTCGATTATGATTTATTTAACTTTTTTCAACCAGTTATGTTTAACATGCAATCAGCTCCAACCTCCGACCTGCTAACTGTTAGCTGTTATTAGTGAGGAAAGATGACAGGTGAGGTGATGTCATAGAGTTGGGTCGAGCTTAAAAACAAAGGATCTGTTCCTGTCCATATTTAACTGTATTTTGATTGGCTGGTATGTGCTTTATATCAACAGTTCACAATACCACTAAATCACATAAATGTGGATCATCGGTTTTGAAACTGTCAAATGTGACTGGAGATTTGATTACAGTCATTTTGGGAGATGTGTTTAAAGGGTTACACCAATGGTTTTGCATGTTTTTAGTCCAATATACACTGTTACTGATTTACAAAGCATACTACTGGAGTGGTACATTTTAGATTTATTTTTCCTACCTGCTAGACTGCCATTGGCTTCAGCTCATTCCAGTACACTATAAAAATAAACATGTAGAGATTTGAAACACGTCTGAGATAAGCAATTCATCAACGGTGATTAAATGCACACATGCATTTTTATCAAAGTAACTTTATTTAACGGGTCCAACACGGAGCTTCACGGAAGAAGATGTATGTCTCCAGCAGCTTTTACTGAGAAATTTTTTAAATCTACCATCACTTCTACAGTCAGATATATGTGTTAGCAGGTGATACATTGAATTTTAAGGCCAGTGTATCACTTGCACATTTAATTTTAAAAGATTAGGGGATTTGGCAAAATAACAGGAAAACTAAAATACAGTTTTATGTTTTATAAATTGGTTGTCAGTAATGTAACATCAATGCCGTTAGTATTTATTGGGCTTAATTACACACTATTGATGATATGGTCCTGCAACTGCTTCTTCCAGGCCCAGTTGGGCAATTGTGCAATAGATGGGTCTCCACCTCCTTAGGCTAGCTAGTTAGTTAGCCTGGTGTAATTATAGTGCTGTTGCTGTCTCACAGCATCAGATATTTTTGCATAATAGGTTCTGGCCTGGATTCTTTTTGCCCCAGTTCATCTTTGGCTCTGCTTAATTTGACAAAAGCAGCTCCCTCCTGTAAGTCCTGACAGCTTTTACTTCAGCAGGACTCACAGACAAAGAGCGTACACACTGGATCAACCATTCAATTCAATGGATACTCATACTAACACAAACAAGAAAGACAATGTAACACCTGCACCTTTATTAACGATCAAAGTTGCACATTCACATTCAAAGCGACCTTTGCATCAACAGCTGCTGTTCATTATCTATGGAGGAATTTCGGGATTCAGATCTATGAAATGCTATTTGTCACATGCTCCATCACACCAAGCCATTTAAATGAAACTCAAACCTGATTTATAATTTTCTTCCTCGTTCTGCAATGGATTATTTTACAAGCAATACTGCCAACAGTTTGCTTCTTCATAATGTGTTTGCTTATTGAGTGTGAGCCATTAATATTAACTATGACAGGAGAAACGTGTTTGTTTAAGCTTTGCTGTGGTTTGTTCACAAACTGTAAAACACAGAAGAGAGAGGAGAGAGAAGAAATATTCAAGACTTTTAATGCTTAAAGCACATGGTGAATGTAGCTGTCATTTATTTAAATAAAATGCCAACATGGTGTTTTTTTTTAAACATCTGATTAAGATTTGCTTTAAATACATTAAATTAATAAGTTGCATGTCAAACATTTAGCATAGCACCCATATTTCTTTCCTAGATGACTGAATCAAATAAATACTCCTAGTGGATATATGCATTTTTAATATCACATCAGTGCTCATTGGTTTTTCATACCGTTTACAGACCCACTGGGGTGTGAATTAACTTTCCAAATTAAACTTGCTTTCTGGGTTTTTTGGTTGAGAATATTTAGGTATGCTGTTGGATCTCCACCCTGACAGAGCCTGGAGAGATTATTTTTCCAAGCTCAACCTCAGTCTGAGATGTTTATTGAAAATTCAATGAAAAAGACCCTTGCTTATGGAATAAAAAAAAAAAACAGCCTTCAACACATTACAAATTAAGTGAGCTCAGCTAAGGTAGTGATGTGAGCTACATTCAGAGATGCTTTCATAAAACATGGCTGTGGATGAAGCTGTTATTATTTTCAAAGAACTATTGTCTGCTTCCTTAAAAATAAATTGGAGGTTTTCCTAAACAAAAAAAAAAAAAAAAAAANAAAAAAAAAAAAAAAAAAAAAGAAGCACACAAACATTGTCACAACACACAAGACAGTAAAATAAATCCATCTTATCTAATGGCCTCCAGTAAGCATTTTAGCATCTTTAACGTAATTTTTATCTATCGGAATAACTCAGCACCAAAATCTGTACATCTCTGGATGAATCCCCGAGCATCCCTGCATAAAGTAAGCCTCGGCTTGTACCTCACAGAAACTGGATTTCAGCTGTGGTCAGCTGAAATCCAGCTGTTTTCCTGCACACTTCTGTCTGCAGCAGCTAATAAGACTACTTCGGCTTTCTACCTGCAACTGATGGCTGAGATGCACTCCTAAATAATGCATTATACAGCAAGCGAGCACCCCTGGGTCCCCTCTCTCTCTCTCTTCCCCGTGTGCACACTGTACACCCAAATACAGTGATGATGTTGCTCTGCAGCCTGACTCAAAGGTGAGTAAGACCTATTGATTTGTGGACAGAAAGCACCACTTCTCATCTTTCTCCAAGCCTGGCTGCAAAACGGATTGGAGTGAAGAGGATGAGGGGTTGGGGGGAGGGGGGTGTAACACACAACAAAAAAGTGAGGGAGATGAAGAGAGGGCAGAGACAGGGTGTAAGGCTGTTGGGAATGGGGGGGTCGAGAGAGGCAGAAAAAGAGAAACAAACAGGAAAAATAAAGGCAGCAATGCTTTGTTACACTTTCAGCCTTCGTGACATCATTGTGCATTTTCCCCCCGAGGACGGCTCAGAAAGGGGACAGCAGAGAGGGGAGGGAGGAAGGGGAAGAGGAAGAGGAAGGACAGAAAGAGAAAAGTTGAGGCGAGGAGGCAAGCGGACCTTTGCTCTCAGAAGCTACTCTTGTGGTCTTCCTAATCTCTCGGGCATCTACGACAGAGAAGGTTGCAACCCCTGATGTCTATAAAAAAAATTAATTTCATACTGTGGATCTCAGCATTCTTTGGGCCTGAGAGTTTTCAGATTTTCATTTCAGCCAAAAAGTGAAGTTTGCAGATGTATCGAGTTGGAAAACCTGCAGAATCTTGGATGATGACGGCATATGCTCTGCAACGATTCCCAAACATTTCCATACTGTGTCCTCCGCTTTGGCACGCCAGCAAAGTGAACTAGAGCGGCACTGAGATAAAGAGCATTGTCTCCTCATTTGTCTCTGTCCACCAGTGGCTCCCTAAGTGGACTCCTTATAGATAGCAGCACAATGCTTCCCTTCCCGCTCAACAAAGGCTCCCTCAACCAGATGGCAAATTAGTGCCAATTGTTCAAAAACAATGTGGACGGCTGATGACAGACTCTCGGGGTGCGCGGTGGAGACAGCGGTAGGCCCGTTGTTTGGACAGAAGATTTTTTTCCCATTCAGAGTTCTCCCACATCCGAGCAAGGGGGGGGCGATTGGGAGTCATTATTTAGTACTCTGTGGGCCCCCGCCATTTAACACACATCCACCAAGTTCAATCTGCACTCTGCTCCAAGACGTATGGAGCTGCGATTTCTCTTTCCGTGCATTAGTGGAAAACAGATGAGGTGCTGATGATATGCTCACCTGGACGCAGTTTTGACAGAAGCTATTTTTTTTTTTTTTTTTNTTTTTTTTTTTTTTTTTGCATATAATCTGTCCATGCTTTCAGGTCATTAAAGTAGCACTGGCTGTTACGCTAACAGTTTGGAGTATTCATTAGCTCTTCACTTCATTTCATCACAGTGTTTCACCGTCGAAGCGTGTTTTCATGTGAAGCCGTCCTCTGATTTCTGCATGAAATCTTTGCTCCGTCCCACAGTGTTAAACTCTTGCTGCACTTCAATGGAATGAGACAATACGTGTTGTTTCTGGCTGTTTCCAAAGGTCTCCTCTGCGTTAATGACTGCAGAAATGGAGCTAGTGACACGTTGCTGACACTCTGGACAATTCCAGCACTTGTGTGAGCCGGAGAAAAGCTGGCAAAGGTGGATTTATATGATGAATTGCGCCACTCGTTCAGCAGCGTCTGGCTTTAAGAACATAAATTCAGACAGTTAACTAATGTCCTGTAAAACTTTCCAAGGCCTTTTTGCCACAGTAAATGAAAACATAAATGTATGAGTTTGGGTTGGTCAGTTATTACAATGGCAACAGAGGACTGAGTAAGATGAGGTAGTGGTGTTCGGGAATATATTTAGAGAGAAGAAAAAAAACAGGATCTCTGCTAGAAACCACAAAATGAAGAGGCCACAGCTCCTGTTCAAACAACCATAAGAAACCAAGACTTATTTTAGCCTCACTGGTGAACACACACACACATACATACACTCACTTTTGAACGGACAGCTGCGGTATTTAGCAGAACCTCAATCTATTACCATTCGATGATAAATCAAAAATGAAAGACAATGCCAAGTGTAACAACGACAGAGAAAAATCAGCCGGTTATGACATACTATGGATCAGTTTAAGAGGATGCAATTATTTTTTATGTTACGTGGCATGCTGTTAGTAAATCAGAACCAAGGAAGAAAATATTAAAAGCAAAAAATAAGCCAGCAGGGAGGCCTTGAGGATGACCCTTTAAATTTAATTTTACTTTTTCCATAAGAGAGTAGTTGTTTTGTCTTGAGCGGAGCCCTTTACCCTGCAATTTCCTAAATCCTGTTAGCGTCGACTATTTCAGTCATCATCCTCTGCTGGTTTTAGGTGATCGTGCCTGTTGTAGCCTATTTAAAGAAAATACATCTGCCATCATTTCTTTGCTTGTCTTTGTCTGTATAGTCTAACATCTGTAATCAGCCATCAAGGAAGAGTAGAAAAACTTCAAAACACCTGAGAAACACCTGAAAAGGGCCAAAAAGCCCCCAAAGGTACCTCCAACTTCCTGCTAATTCTTTTCAGGAACATTATTCATAACGCCATGTACTTGACAAATTCTGCAAATGCCATAAAGGAGCATTTACAACATTTTCTCCCAGGTGCGCCATGTTTTAGAGAAGAAAACTCATTGGCCTTGTATTTTCATTCCACCAAACTGAAGCGTTTTCAGCCTGAAAAAATATCAATTCAGCTCGACTTTCAAGTGAGTGTGAGAAATGTCCCAATTAAACACAAACACCATAAATCAAAACACCTGTTAGTGACGATGGAAAATTTTCAAAGAGCCTCTCAGCTTCTTTGAACATCACCTTCCTCTCTCTCCATCTTTCACCATTGATTTATAGCTCGAGACTTCATATAAAACATGATGAATGGCGGGTTGTGGCTATGGTNTTCACCATTGATTTATAGCTCGAGACTTCATATAAAACATGATGAATGGCGGGTTGTGGCTATGGTGGTGCATCCTGTCTGCATCAACAGCGGGCCTGTGGAAAAAAAGCAAACCTCCGGGAGCAGCGGAGAGGGCGACACGCTCGGGCATGTCAACTTAAAAGCAGGTATAAGGAGCCCCTCTGCTCCAGTTCCTGCCATTTGTTCTCTGTCTCTGGGATAAAAACCCTGCTGAAAGCACAGGATGTCGGATGTAGACAAGCTTCCTCATTTTCTGCACATCTGCAATTATCATCCGAGTTCTTTCTGGAGAACCTGTGAAGGCATCACCTCCTCTTCCTCTATCTTTGCTCTCTTCTTTTTCTATCTACCCATTTATCTCTCTTATAGCAAAGTTATTTTACCTGTTGAGGAAAGATTAGAGTCACATGAGACTCCTGCCCTGCCCTGACTTCTTTCTTTTCTTTCTGTCAATTCGCCTTGAATCATCATTTGGAAATCTACCCCACAATTAAGTCATTTTCCAGGAATTTGGCTCTGTTGTCGTGAAACGCTAGATGCAGACAGGAGCCAGTCTGGTTGGGTCGTGCTAAGCTAGAGCTAAAGAATGTATTTACTCTCCTCTACCTCCTCCAACATGTCATTTGTCATGTTCTTGGCAGATGGCTGGGCTGATGCACGTCCGGGGAGAAGAGTGAAGGCCTCCTCGCCGCAACCGCCGTCATCATCATCATCAGCAACAGCAGCAGTGTAAATAAACAGCTCGTCTGCCTTGCTTGTTCCAACACTTCCATACGCGAGGCTAATTCCTCGCTTAAATAGAGCTGCGGCGATCGGTTTACCAGCAGCATCGGCCCTCCCCTGTCATCTGGGCTGACATTTGTAATGATAACAGAGTTGAAGCTAAAGCCTCCCTGCCTCATCTCCCGTTCTCTTTACACGCAGATTAATTTCAGCTCCGGCTTGACAGACAGACACATCGTCGAAACCTGCCCCACTGCACAGGGTTCCTGAGTCAAGGCTGGCATCAGGAATGTGCATGCACCTGCATCTGTACGTGCATGTGCATGTATGTGTGTGTGTGTGTGTGTGTGTGTGTGTGTGTGTGTGTGTGTGTGTGTGTGTNGTGTGTGTGTGTGTGTGTGGTGGTGTATGTCTCATTGCTTACCTCCTCTTCACTGCCTGCCAAAGCCACTTCCTTAAACATGTCAGACATAATCCTGTCATTGCTGGAGGGGAAATAGTCGAGGCCAGCAGGCAAACAAGCTGGAGAGAGAGAGAGAGAGAGAGAGAGAGAGAGAGATAAAGATGATAAATAGTGCAGGTTATATGGCCAGGTGTGACTGACTCCACCACCTGTACCAAAAATGGATTTGAAAACAAATAAATAAGCAGAATTATTCTTTCCAAAACTATTCTCCATGTCTGTTAGCATTTACAGAGCGAGTAAGTCTATATTTAAAAGTGAAGCCACAGTAGCGGTGGATAGTGGATGTGGTTTTGAGGTGATTCTGTCCTTCTGGTGGAAATTCTCCCTAAGTGGAAAAACACAGATGTCAACAGGCCTTTTCTTCATTCATGCAGCCCACCCCTTCTTCTCACCAAAGTTATTAACAGTTTCCAAACAGGCTCAGTCATAATTAATCACCAAAACAGTGCAGAATTTATTCATATGTTTCCTTTACATGATGGAATTAGGATTGAAATTGTTAATGTGTGGATGCCAAGGTGAAAAGGTGCTTTTTCTCACTAATTGAGAGGCTGATGTTTTAGAGCTACAAGGCCTTTTGCCCAAAACAAGCATAATGTATCTGTAGATACATTCTGTGCTTCCATGTATTTGTTCTCACTATATGTTTATATACTGTATTTTTCCAGAGAAAGCATTTTTCATAAGCATACAGTTAAAGTACAGTCTATATTCCTATGCATATACCTATGCATGATGGTTGCCATTGTATATCCTGCGTTTGTTTGTTGCACATCCTCCAGAATCAGTGTAAGCATGGTCCCTATGTGAGTTTTACTGCTGGATCAGGAACAGATGCTCGGCTGGCTTTCCGGCATGTCGCAAATTTTAGCCAATCCGATTAGTGCTAAAAGGTACCTGAGGGAGGTCATTCCTATGTTCCCAGGGTCCCCTGTTCCTCAGTTCTATATAGCACAATAAAGCACATAATGGGTTAGGATTAGGGTTAGGGTTGAACTGGGGAACATAGGATCCTGGGAACATAGATACACTCCCTACCTGAGTGTGTGAGTGGAGTCAGCTCTCGTAATAAAAAAAAAAAAAACNAAAAAAAAAAAAAAACGTGGTGCAAGCAGGAAGTGTGTGGACAGAAAAAAAAACTGAGCAGACTACAGGCAACGAAGCCGAACGATGCAAAGTAACTCTACCTTTCTTTTTGTTGTCAACATGGCAACTTTCTTCTTTCCTGAGTTAACATCTGGTTTGAAGAAGCATTACCGCCTTCTACATTTTGAATTACAGGCACTGCTGTGTTTTTTTCAATGAAATTTTATTAGAATTGTCCACGATCAAAGCCAAGCAGAGGTTCTGTTGAAACGCATACGAAGGCAATGAAACGAAAGGAAGGAAATGAAAGCATATCTACCATATGACAGACAGCGTAAGCACAGAAACTGTTAGCTTTAGCTGTGAAGGATGATTCAATCCTGTGGTGTAAGGTAACACAACGCACACAGCTTTCACCAAAAAATAAAGATCTCATAGCATAAACATCTCATTCTGTCTTTTCTGCTTTTTTTTTTTTTTTTTTTTTTTTTTAGATGAGAGGAAATGTCTAAGGCGGTGTTTCACAAAGGTAGCAACATTACTGCAATCAGGGAATCAAAGCTAGAGAATATACTGGAATAAGCACTTCTTACAGCTTTCTGCATCACTCCTACACACACCTGTTCATGCAAGATCATACAGAGAGATAATACATGACATGTCAAGATCATCATGTTAGACAAACATAACAGCCTTTCCTTTTATTTGCACAGCAGAGACGTCTATATGGAGCACGAGCATTCGCAATAAGTTTCATAACTCTTAAAGTCAGTTTGCAGTGATGCTGAATTTGCAATAAATAAATAATAACCACATTTAATAAGGATAAATTAAATTGGTATTTCTCACTTCTACAAGTGAAACAATGAGTTTTAAAGGACCATACCAACCATTTTGCATGTTTGAGCCTAATATATTCAATTTTCACACATGCCATGTTACTGACAATCATTTCCCAAAGCATACTACTGGAACGGTGAATTAAAAATGTTTTTCCTACCTTCCAGACCTCCATTGGTTTCAGTTCATTCTGCTATTAAAATCAACTTGTTGATACTTGAAACATTCTTGGGATAGGTAATCCATCATCGTGAACAAGTCGTATATTCAGGTTTTTTCGAAGTTACATAATTTTAGCATTTTAAGCACAATAAACAGCACAGAGTGATCTTAATGATGAAATGATCGCTGCAAACTCGCAACAACTGTGTTACAGCCACCAGTGTACTGATGCCATACTCTAGATGTTGGACTGCAGTTAGCCATAGCCTGTTCAAAGTTAACAGGAAAAGTATGAAAATGCAGTTCAAATCGTAACGGCTGTAAGAATTTTCGCATCCAGGAACAACACACATAATGGTTTTAGCATTAGCTTCCAACTTTGTGTCTCTCGGAGATACAACGTTGTGGCATGTTTCACGGAGCAAACTGTCCAATCAGATTCACTTGTAGGCGGGGCATCTGTTCCTGCTAACTGATCCAACCAAACTACACAGAAAAAATGTATGTCTCCACTGGGGAATGTAGTCCCAAAAGAAGACCTGAGTTTATCGAAAAATTTAAACGACCTTGACTTCATAAGGCTGCGTAACTATTAGCAGGCGAAACATAGATTTTTAAGTTGGGTGTATCTTGAATATTTGATTTTGAAAGATTAAGAGAATTTGCTAAATTTCAGGAAAGCTGAAATACAGTTTTATCCTTTGGGAAATGATTGTCAGTCATGTAACGTGTATGAAAATTGAATATATCAGGCTCAAACATGCAAAATGGCTGGTATGGTCCTTTAATCAGTTTTAAGTTGATCATATCCTGCCAGAATAACATCGGCTTCCATACTGTTTTTCTCTCATTCAGTCCAGGTTTTGAGGTTTCTCTCTTTTTGACGAAACAGAGCTCTTCTACTGTGCAGCTCCAGTCCAACATTAACAAAGCTTTCAAACCGTATATCACCCTGCCATGGAATTCAATCTTTCCCAAAGGTTTGAAAAACAAACTGTATTCCCCCGACCAAGCCTAGAAGTAGCATCTGTCAATAAAGTATAAATGAAGGGCTTGATTATACAGCTGGCTGGCCGGGAGCCATCCCTCCGAAGACAGGAGAGGAGAAAGAGAGAGACGGAAAGAAGCAAAGTAAGAATTTGGTTGTTTTACTTCGGCCGGGCCCTTCCTCGCCCATGCTATGCAGCAGCTGTAAATGCACCAGTCAAAACAAATCAGGGATGCCAAGGGCTATTCTGCTTTCTGCACACACACCCCGCTCCACCTATACACACAAACACAAACCTGTATGGTNTATTCTGCTTTCTGCACACACACCCCGCTCCACCTATACACACAAACACAAACCTGTATGGTATTTCTTTTTTCTGACTTCTTCTCCCGTATATGCAGCATATGTATTTGTCTCCGTAATAGCACTTCTTAGTATTTGGGGAAACAGGATGACTTAATTGAACCCGAGGCCTCGCTGGCTCAGTGGGTATTCATTTACTTGCATGCTGCAGGTTGAACTTTCTCGTGTGGATTCAAACGCAAATAATCTGTTTGTGAATGGTCATGTTTAGTTACGGAGCCAATGGATGCAGCAGAAGGCTTCGGAATTTGAACAGGAGCCCTGCATTCAGATCTATGCGTGCCGCCTTAACAAATTACCTGCTTTCTACGAATGAAAGCCACTCCGGGTCAACAGCACACTTCAGAAACTGCCCGATGATGAAGTTTGAGACCAAAAACGGCAACTAGAGATAATGGGGAAAGCAGAGCCCAGCTGTAAAAATGTCTGTAAATACATAAATATACACAAACAGCTTCAGAGGAGACACACCAGGTACGGTTTATGCTGAAATGGCTCTTTTTGTCTCCCGTGGGTGCCTCCTTGAAGACAGGCCAAATGATCTACTCAAAGACTGTACCGTGTGCATGTGTGTGTATGTGTGTGTGTGTGTGTGTGTGTGTGTGTGTGTGTCCCAGCTCCTCATCCAGTGGAGCCAACTGTGCAAGCTGCGTGAAGCGCTCCAATATCCCACCTAGGAAAATAAACCAGACGATTAAAAAACAACACACAGGCCTCGAGCTCCACTCAGGAACCCCCCCATCTACCTCCTTTCTTCTTTTTCACATGCTTTTACAGTGAGGTACGCTGAAAGCTCTCTTTGTTGCCATGGTCTGTGGCGTTTGAATGGTACCAAACAAGAGCCCAAGTGCACCGAGCCCCCAGGACGGCCGCTGAATAGAATTCTTCCCCTGACTTCTCTCTGGCCGAGCGACAATGAGTNGCCCCCAGGACGGCCGCTGAATAGAATTCTTCCCCTGACTTCTCTCTGGCCGAGCGACAATGAGTGGGACCACTCCTTTCTAGTCAAGCCCACACTAATGGCTAAGACAATATTTGCAGGAATGAGGGGGATTTAATTTGCATTCAGGCTGTCTCCGTTCCTTTTCACAGGACTTTGGGCTCGCTCAGTTCAACTGTGCCACAGCCTCTGAAAGTACGCATTCGGCCGATTTCGCTTTGATTTTTTTTTGCCCCTCTGCCACCGCCGAACCCCCCAACCCTGTCTCTCTCTTTTTTTTTTTTTTTTTNTTTTTTTTTTTTTTTTGGGTCTTTCAAATACCATTTGCTGCCCTATGCTCGGTTTCTCTAATTCAAAACGGAAAAAGAACAGTGGGGTATGGGGGGGTGCCAGAAAAGGAACAGGTGTGGGTTAGACAAGTGTGGTTTGAGGGTTTTTCTGTCAGAATAACAAAATGCCCTAAATGTTACATGTTTTATTCTAAATATTACTCATCCTGATTTTACACAAAGGATTCAAGTGGTTTTTCAGAATATCCGAAGGTGCAATGCCGCTGTATCTGAGTCCTCATAAACTTGAAGGGTCCACATGAAAACGGAGCTATAACAGCCCCCAGGATTAACCATAAAAGCTTTTATCTTAAACTGATATTCCAAAAGCTACTGTTAAAGGTTCAAAATTAGCTTTGGGCTACAAAAATAATTCCTCAGCCGGCGCGTGATTAAATAAAGTAATTAGCGGAATCGTTTTAAAGGACGGTGCTTTAGATTACAAAAGAAAAATACAACAGGCAAAAAACAGCCCCTAATGCTGACTGACAGCAGAGAGAGAGTGGCAAGATGTCGTAAAACGCCAAACCTTGTTTTTCCTGCAGGCTTTTTGAAGTCCTTTAAAGCAGGTTCCACACACACACATAAGCTACACACGGTGTTAATTATCACAGCTAAGTTTTTACCCAGTTGATGCTGGAAATGAAAATGTTCCTGTGGATTGTTGCCATAGAAATTGTCTGTTGCATCAATTGCCGCTGCATAACTGACTTTTTTTGTTTTCTTGGCCAGCAAGAGGCTCAATGCGGCATATTAAGAAACGAATGGCAGAACACGAGACGACGTCAGTTTGGGTATTAAAATGAACGAGGCCCTGAAATGCAACCGTGAGCCTTCCATCTACAGACAGACAAATCGTTTGCAGACTTAAATGTGACAGTGATATCTATATTTGGTTTCTTGTCTATGAAGCAATGATCTGCAAATATTGTGTCTGTGAACTTTGCTCAGTGGGATTAAAGCCAGTAAATGAGCTGTAAATGACAGCAATACAGTCATTTTTACATAAATCCATGCAGCCTAAATATTAAAGGACCATTCTGGTGAGTTTGCATGTTTGAGCCCAATATAACCTGCATACACATTACATTACTGACAACCAATTTCCAAAACATAAAACCATATTTTACTTTTCCTGTTATTTTTCCAAATTCCTTAATCTTTCAAATTAAAATTTTCAGATTAAAATTCAATGTTTCACCTTCTAACAGTTATACATGATTGTAAAAACACAGTAATTTTAATTTCTCGGTAAAAGCCATCTTGTCTTGGGACTATATTTCCTGGCGGAGATATCCATTGTCTTCCATGGAGCTCTGTGTTGGATCAGTTAAATAAAGTTATTTCACAAAAAAATCTGACAGACATTGTGTTTGCTGTGATGGATTATGTATCTCAAATGTGTTCCAAGTCTCTACAAGTTGATTTTAATAGCATACTGGAATGAACTGAAACCAATTGCAGTCTGGAAGGTAGGAAAAACAATTCTAAAATTTACTGCTCCAGTAGTACATATTGGAAAATGGTTAACAGTAATGTAACATGTAAGCAAGTTGTATATATTGGGCTTAAACATACCCAATCACTGGTATTGTCCTGTAAATCCTTAATGATGAATAAAATACCTTAAACATCATGCCGCCTATTTTATCTGAGCTTAACATGAACTCAGACTTTACCGATGAAACGTAATGAAGTGTAGAGACTTTTAAACACAAGCAACCAGAATTCTTCAAACGTTGTTAGACAAAATGACCAAATAAGGATGGATGACATGTCCTAGAACATAGCATAGAGTACAGCATAAGAACTTTCCTACCCCATAATTGGTCCAAATATCACATGGCTGACTGCATCACCAATGAGGGGCTAGCAGGCAGAGCTCAATCCGTGATGCAACCCGCCATGTGGAGCCATTGAGATCTGCGGAGGTGTCAGAAGAAAAGAAAAAAGTTTGCCTTGGGGGTCTGCATGAAGAACAGCAAAAGAGCCTGAATTACCACATCTTCAGCCTTTCAAAGCATCTTTTTGCCCTGAAAGCTCTACTTTACATAAAGCACACAAGCCTCTAGTAACCTGCTGCAAAGTCTGAGGTGTTCTTTAAGCAGAAAAAACACAAAAAGATCTTTTTTCAGTCTCAGATGTTTATGTGCATGTTCAAGTTTGACTTTCATCACATTTGTTAATTAGATTATGTGAGCACCATAATCAGGTTGAAATTGTGAAAGCAACCTTGGTTTCCTCAGCATAACGAACCTCAATTATATGATTTGTATAGTCAGTTTAAGTTTATGCTTAACCAGAATGCCAAGGCAACAGTGGGCATGCTGAAAACGTGAAAATGGAATTGCGGCCAACAGCTGGCCGGAGCAGTCGCTTTTTTTTTAGGATCGATTTCTGAAACAATACACACGGTATTTGTGACATAAATGCACCTTTATTGACAGTTGGCTAAGCGAAGAGGAAGGCAAAGTAGGTGTGGAGGAAAGGAGAGCAAGAGGGATAGAATCAACAGTGAACGACTTTTTCGTCTTACAACTAATTAAAGTAACAGCAATTCTTCCTCTTCATTAGTCAACAAGTCTCCTTTTTTTGAACTTCCTCCATGTTTTGTTGTGGGCGCCTGAACCCAGAAAATACTTCTATTTCTGCTGGGTTTGTGTACATTTTTTGAGGTGGTTAAGACTGGATTTTTCCCTACAGCACCACCAAAGCATGAGAAGAATGAATGCCAGGACACGCAGATGCTCCATTTCCACATTAAATATAAATCCATCCACCCATTTTCTATACCTGTTTGTCCTGTTAAGGGTCACAGGGGGTGGAGCCTATCCTAGTGGTCATTGGGCAAGAGGCGGGGTTCACCTGGACAGATTGTCAGTCTATCACAGGGCTAAACATAGAGACAGGAAAACTCATTCACACCTACGGGCAATTTAGAGTTTTCACTTCACCGCATGTCTTTGGAGGTGGGAGGAAGCCAGAACACCCAGAGGAAACATGGAGACACAGGGAAAACATGCAAACTCCACAAAGAAAGGACACAGTTGGACTCAAACCCAGGACCTTCTTGCTGTGAGGCAACCACTGAACCACCATTCTGCCCCTTAAATATAAATCCAGGCCATATTCAAGCATGTAAAGAATAAGAATTCTGAGCATGTGTTTCCTCACCTGATGTGTTAATAATTCATATATATACTCATATGAGTCATTTTCTGTACAATCTACAACAAAGGAACAAGGTGATGCTACTTTGACTCTAATTCCTCCTCTGGGATAGTAACATTCTGACAAACTTCTGAACATCATTCCTGTTTTGTTTTGTTTTTTAAAGTTGTTTTAAAGAAATCTTTCAGCAGGAAAAATAGACATAGCTTCTGTCAGGAGGTTTGTGCCTTTGGGATGTGTGGAATAGTAAACAGACATTTGACGGGGCTGTTTCACGCGCTGAAATAAAACGGTTTATGTTTGGATATTCTCTTTGAGATGTCTAACCAGCGCTATATGTGGGGAGGTTTTTTTGTTTTTTGTTTTTTTTTGTGGTTTTCCTGAAATCTGTAATTTATATTCATAAATATTCATAACATTTGATAAAACTAATTATAACAAAGGTGGACAGGAAATATCAAATGGTACGTTCTGACTCTGAATGACCACTTACAGATGAATGATACCAGACTGTGTTTTACTGCAGAGAATTGGTATTTTGATATTGGTAAATGGGCTGAAATCCCTTTATTGCTGCTTTTTTCTTTTTTATCCAGGTTTATTACGTCCTCTGATGTGGTTATGTTTTCACCATCTGTTTTGGTTGGATTGTTTTGCAGCAGGATTATTCAAATAATTATGATTTTGACAAAACTGGTGGAAGGGCGGGGCACGGCCCAGGAAGAACTTATTCAACTTTGATTCAAATCTGGATCCAGGACAGATCAAGGAACTGTCAAATGATTTCTTAACATTTTGAGATGGGATGATTTTTGGTATTTTTGACTTTTTTTTTTGTTTTTCAAATCAATAAACCAATCTCAGTGAAAAACTCAGGCACATTTTTCCTGTGATAGACTATCAATAGGTGTAATTTTGTCTAGATTCCAATAAGAATCCAGCTTCTGCAGGAGTAGGATGTACAGTATGCTTTGACAGGGGCCATAACAAAGGAATTGCTTTACAATAAAAAATAAGGCAGAAACATGCAACAACTACTTAATGTGTAGCTGAAATGAAGCTGATTCAGAAGCATGGAAACATATTTGACATATCTTTAGAAGTTATAGAGCAGTCATCCTCAAAGTCCAGACTCTGATCTGGATTCAGACAGAACCACAACTGTCTCCGGATTCTGAGCAAATTATATTTTTCACATGTATAATTTTTATTATCTGCAAGACATCCAACACAAGTCAAAATACTCTGACGCCAAATTCACAGATCACCAAATCTTCGAAACCGAATGTCTGACTGCTACTGTCTGTGTGAGAATGTCTGCTCTGCTTTGGTTTGGTCCAATCACATTCAGCATCCCGTCATCTCCACGACAACGATGGGTTGGCACGGCGTTGGGCTCATTGAGAGTTGACAGTGCAACTAGTTTCATCAGCACCCCACACCCCCCCCAGACCCTGGCTTGACTGACCTTAAAGGACCATACCATCCATTTTGTATGTTTGAGCAATTTTCATACATGTAACGTTACTGACAATCATTTCCCAAAGGATAAAACCATATTTCTGCTTTCCTGATATTTTGCAAAATCTCTTAATCTTTCAAAATCAAATATTCATGCGATACATCCACCTTAAAAATCAATGTTTTGCCTGCTTTATATATTATATAAAGCAGGCAAAACATTATTATTATTATATTATTTAATAGTTATGCAGCCTTTTGAAGTCATGGTTTTTAAACTTTTTCAATAGACGCAGGTCTTTTTTTGGGGGGATTATGTTCCCTGGTGGAGACATACATTCACTCTGCACTTTTTATTGTGCTTACACAGTAAAATTATGAAAATTGAAAAAAACTTGAATACACGTCTTGTTCGTGATGATGGATTACCTATCCCAAGAACGTTTTAAGTATCAACAAGTTGATTTTAGTAGCATACCTGAATGAACTGAAACCAATGGCGGTCTGAAAGGTAGGAAAAACATTTTTAATTCACCATTCCAGTAGTATGCTTTGGGAAATGATTGTCAGTAACATTAAAATGTATAAAAAAATTAAAATAAAATAATAAATAAGGCTCAAACATGCAAAATGGGTGGTATGGTCTTTTAATAAACAGACTGTTGTCTTATTGAAACTTGTCTTTGTGGACCTTTAAGATTTGTGTTTGAGTATCCCAGTTATAGAGATAGATACAAAAACATATTATGTTATCATCGTTATTTTTTTCTCTGTTAGAACAAGGCTTGTTCAGCCTTGGTGGAGACATGAGCCCTATTGATTACCTTCTACAGTCGTTTCATTTAGCTTTTTAATATTTCTTGTTTGCTTTTTATTTATTTTTATTTGTCACATGAGAAGCTGGAATTTACACGAGTTTGACATTGATTTATTTTTCCCTGGTTTTCTGAGCTGCACTGCAATGGACTTCTGTATATGTGGGCATGTCAAAGAGAAGTGTGTGTGTGTGCATGCGTGTGTGTGTGTGTATGCTTGTGTGTGTGTTATGGGGGAATGTAGAACAGAGACAGAAGTAGCCGCCTCTCTGACTCTGTGCAGAGCCTCAAAAGGCTGCCAGCACCATTTACTTCTAATTATTATTCCTCCCCAAACTGCTGCGATTGAACTTTTTTTTTTTTTCCAGGAGTTGTCAAAGAAAGAGAGAGAGGGCGAGCGAGAGATGAGCCACGGGTAAACTTCTTTTCAGGGGTGGAGGGTCCAAGAGCAGCGAGGCACATAACAACACCACCCCCACCCCAAACACCCAATAATAAAAAAATAAAAAGCACTTCAGTCCNGGGGGGGGGGGGCATTTGCTCATTCATTTTGGCATTTGCTGTCAAATCAAATCTGCGTTGTCAAAATGCTGTGCCACACACACATACACATACTCACTCTGCAAAACAAAAAAAAAAAACAAATCATGCAGGACTTACAACAAGGGGAGATTGAGCAAGAGAGAGAGAGAGCTGGACTTGGTGAAGTGGGAGAGAACAGCAGAATGGGGGGGAGTTAGCTATGGGGAGTTCTGAAATGTGCATTGGTGTGTATGGGGGGGGAGGGCAGCTCACTCATATCGAATGAGCTGCACGCTTGCTGTTTTCTGCCAAGCCAGGTCTCAGATTGAGGGGGACCAGATCCACCACCATTTTAGCCCGCGGTCATATTGACTCCAGCCAGGCTGCTGGGTCTGATATGACTGCAGGCTATGTGTGGGCCTGCATGGATGCTGGCTGGCTGCTCGCTCTCTCTCTGTGGACCGAGGAGAGGGGGGAGAAACCCTGCGAGTGTGTTTACTGTAGTTTTCCACAGGGCAAATACCCGCTCGCCCATCCACCAAATTAATGAGATGAAGTCCCCACGATAAAGATTCTGACAGCTTGTCTATCTACGATCCGGAGTGAGAAGGTGCCGACTGTGTCAGATATATAGACGGCGGGAATTCCGATGAGCCCTTTTCCAAGATTGTTTGCATCAGTAATTCCATCCCCAGAAGCTAATTCCAAATTGCTAAAACTTCTCCTCCTATTTAATTAATAATGATAAGTTGATTTTCTGGCCACAGGGTTATTATGCTGGTGCAGCATAATAATGAGTTCTCAGAAAGCAGGCATAATTCCAGCAACTTCTCACATTCCTGTCCTGCCTTACATCATTTTGCTGGGATAAAGGGTCTGGGAGCTGTACTTAGAGAATGACAGGTGTCCACCCTCGCTGTTGTAAAATTCTGCAAGGACTCGCCATGACTCTTCATCACAGCGTTCGTGACTCATGGTTCCGCTCAGAGAAAAACACTTTGCAGCTTCCCGTCAATTCAAATGCTGAGGAGGCTTATGATGACGGCTCTTTAAACATCATCTCCCTGCAAAAATTCTGGCTCTCCTTCTCAATCGTATCCACCTCTCGTCAACACGACCAGTTCATTCAAAGGCCACGAGACCCTTGAATGAAACGGCCTTGTAATGACATTACGGCACAGATGATATTCATACACACGCGTTAAGGTTTGCAATGAGCAAAAACCGAGATGCTTAGAATTGCAAATGTGTGTTAACAATTTCAAAGGGAGCTTGTGTTTACTTGCATCATGATCCAAACCCAGCCAGTGGCCAATCAGACAGGGGAATACCCCCACTTACTCTGCTTGATCTCATACACACACACATGCTGGATTCCCCCAAAGAGGAAGCATTAGCAGGCTCAAATACACCAGCGGTGTGTATTTCCCTGGGTACTCATATGTAAAGCCACTTTCATCTTCTTTTGTTCCTGCAAGATACAGATTGGTGGAACCAGCCAGATCATCAAAGTGAGGATATGTCAACAAGTGGCGGTGCTCCTGCCTTCCTGCTGTGGCGAGAGGTGTATCTATACATTTATGAAGATATTTGTGGCCAGCAGAAGAAAAAAATGATGGTACGAGGAATTCAACAAGAGCAGGTTGAATTTAAAAGGATTTTAGCCCTGAATTTCCAGTTGGAGAGAATTTTTGGACATTGCTAACAAAAGCTCCAGATCAGAGAAAAATTGATGCTTCATCCCCATAGTGTGAACTTTTCAAAATGATGAGTTTTGAAATGCCTGATCAACACCTTGCAGGTTAAATATGAACATGGACTTGTCAGTAGAGCCCTGCATGGGCCCCAATTTTAGGCCTGTAGCTGGCTTGGACCTATACAAATTCTGTCCGAACCCAATCCGAAGACCTAGATTTAATGAAATTCTCAGCCTCAGCCCGAGCCAAGGCCCGCAGTCTTTTTATTTTTTTTGTCAGAACCGGAAGTTCGGCTCTTTTCAAAGTAAAAGTAGCGTTCAGAAAACAGCGATGGCTGCAGTTTCTGAGCACCAACATGTGAGGCAGCATCAGGAGTGTTATGATGTGAGTGGAAAGGGGGGGGAAGCCAGAGCCTGGCCCGGGCCTGAGCCAGTGTTGTGAAATTCAGCCAGAAGCCCAGCCTGATTTGTAAAAATTGCCTTGAGGCTCGATGGGTCCCGAGGCCTGTGCAGGGCTCTACTTGTCGGGGAGGCCAAAATCCTGTTGTGTGAAATGTGTTGAAACCAGTTATGACAGCGAAATATGGAGGGAGAGGAAGCAAAGTGGTTTTTGTTCTTATTTTTTTCAACATTTTTNTTTTTTTTTTTTTTTGCTTTTTTTCTTTTTTTCCATGTTTCCTTCATCTTTCAGATAGGATTCCCTTCTCTTTTTGTGAAGAAGGGAATCCTGTCTCTTATGAGGTTTTGCGTCTTTTCCCATGTCACTTCTCATATCTGATTTTGTGACGAAACACAATTAAATGTCTTGTAATTAAAGATATTTAAATATGTTGTAAAAACCACGGGCCTCAGGTCGGGCTGGGGCTGAGAACTACATTAAGTCTAGGGCTTTGGGTCGGGTTCAGACATAACTTTGTAGGGCTGGGCCAGGTACAGTATCTTGTATCTCTAATACAAGATACAAGAATATCTTACATCTTGTACAAATATCTTGTAATGGTGATGGGTGACCCCCCCCCCCCCNCCCCCCCCCCCCCATCACCATTTAGTCATGTATTTGCAAATGACTTCAAGACAGAAATTTGTGTATTATGAACAGTACAGCGATCATATTGAAAGTCATAAAGTGCGTGTGACCTAAGAGTGTGTGAATAGAAAAGACCATTCAAAACAGCTATATAATTAGTGCAGGATGTACATTATGTGTCACATTTTTTTGTCAGCAACAATGCTAAGCCCTGTTGTTAACATTTAATGGCTTGCTAATGGATTTAGTCAATAAACGCTGCCATTATTCCTTTAATTAAAATTCACATCTATTCAGCAAAACTGTAGGATCATAAAACCACAACTTCAATATCGGCAAATTTGTGGAAAATTAGTGAAATCCCCTTGACAGTTGCTTCAGGGGATAAACTCAGCTCACATTTTACAGAAGAAAGCGCTTAGCAAAGAGTGAAGCCTGACTAACCGTGTGCTCAAGTTTCACGTTAGGTGAAGACATTTTTTATTAATGTACCTGAAACAGGAAGTGAGATAAGCGGATGATCTCAGTTAAAACTTCATATTTGTTCATTGTACTTCCAACCACTTTACCCTGGTTTTTAGGAAAAATGGCAGAATGCTTTTGTCTTAAACTCAATGATTGCTCCTTGCCTTTATGTTTATTGGTTTTCATATTGTACGTTTGCTGATACGCATGAAAAGTTTGTGTTACATGAATCTGTGGAATAGCTTCCCTTGTGAAAATTCACACCCACTTTCATGCTGGTTCTTTGACCAAACAGTATGAAACATTAACTGGTTTTGTTGAAAAGCAAACATTTCTTATGGAAGAATCCTGTTATAAAGACAAACAAATAAAAGGAATACCACCTTCTGGAAATGAGGGGACAAAACAGACAAAACGAGGTAATGATATACGACAGATATGCTTTGTAATGTTTTGCAATAAATCCTACCATTGTGAAGCTCATAGTGTTCAGTTTTGACTAGCTATAAAGTATAAAATAACAAATTAGTTTGAGCAATCCCATTTGTAAGAGGAGTTTAAAAAGTCAAGAGGTTTACTCATTTCAGTAATTCACACACACACACACACACACATGCCGAGCACCTAAAAGCCCTGAGCAAACTATAAAATAACAGAGTATTATATTGTAACTGCAAATGCAAACGAAGGCAAAGAAGCTAGAAGTGTGTTTGGATCGCGAGTTGTCGTCAGAATTCATTTGCATGTGAAGAGGGATTATGGGAACATTTTACTTTTGTACCTTGATTATGGGAACAATACCTTTAATTTGTTTAAAAAAATAAAAACATTGTGTGCAGAATAACTTTTCATAGCTGTTTTAACCATCAAAAAGAAGATTACAGCACTCGTAAAGGCTTTGATTGGAGGCTCAACTTCCATAAGAGTCATTTTAAGAGATGTTATGCCCTTTTCTATGATTTATGAAACATGACTGCCTGTAGCCCCGTTGTGCGTGATTGAGTGTGTGTTTGCTAGGGTGGTCCGCGCCCTGAGCCGCAGCATTGTCCCGGGCTTTGTGTGAAGGCCTCGCTGAATTAGCCTCTAACACCACTAACAGCCCCCTCTGCTCCACCGAACTGCCATGAATGCATCTTCATTGTTGCTGTGCATAATGCGACAGTCTCATTATTACCTGATCGCGGACTTTTGACTCGCAGCCTCAGATCTCAGCAAGGTGGCAGCAGCGTTCCTGCAGGGCGGAAGAAGACGTCCAGAGGTGCGAGGACTCAGTGTTGGCCGAGGTTAGCATAGGTTACCTCTGAAAGTTCTTCTATCAGCCTCCAATTAGACCTAATTGGATTTCTATTCACCCCTTAAATTAGCTCGCTAATAAGATTTCCTGCTGTCAGACAACTGTGTGCAAAATAATGAATAAATGCTGCATTTGAGGTGTTGCGCTCTGTTGTTTCACACTCAGTGGAAAAAGCTCAACAGAAACACCAATTAAGCGGAGGCTCGGGCATCAGAGTCAACAGGAGTGAAGGATAGGGAAAGGGAAAGAAAGAGAGACAAAAAAGAGGACAAAAACAGGCAGCAACAAGATAGAACGAAAGGTCAAGAACATGATATTTGCTTTCCTGAGACTGAATATTTAACAAAGCCTGTGGTTAAAAAGTAACATGGCGCTCAGGCATTGACATTCCAATTAATTTTTAACCAGCAGACATTCACTTGTGTGTTGTCTAGAATTGGTTTTGCATATAGAATCCGAATGCAACATGAAAGCAGGGGAATTTAAAAATTAATCAAAAATCCAAATGGATGAATCAGTTATGCATTATGCTGCAACAGATGCATGACAGCACTTATCAATAAATGGAGTCAATTGTTTTGAGGGATGTCAAGTGTGTGTGTGTGTGTGTGTGTGTGTGTGAGAGAAAGTATGCAATGTGAGTTTGTGTGTGAGTGACTGTGTTTTGTGTCTCAGTGAGTGTATGTGTGTTTGTGTATGTGTCTGTTCATGTGCATGTGTATGTGTATTTATGTGAAAAGTGCTGTGTGTGCTGTAAGTGTGTGTATATGTGTGTGTGTGTTACATGCGTGTGTGTGGGTATTTGTTTACAGGTATGTGTGTATATGTGTGTTATATGTGGGTGTGTGTGTGTGTTTATGTGTTGTATGTGTTATATGGGTGTGTGTTATATATGTTGTACTGTATACTGTATGTGTGTGTGTAGTATATGGGTGAGTTATGTGTGTGTATGTCATATATGTGTGTGTGTTATATGTGTATGTGTGTTTATGTGTTGTATGTCATATATGTGTGTGTTATATGTGTGGATGTGCATGTATATATATGAGTGTGTGTTATGTATATGTGTGTTGTATGTGCGTGTTCGTGTCTGTGTATGAGTGTGCATGTATATATATGAGTGTGTGTTATATGTGTATGTGTGTTTATGTGTTGTATATGTGTGTGTGTGTGTGTGTGTGTGTGTGTGTCATATTCTTGCTCCAGCAGCCACTGAACCACAGGATATTCCAGTGACCTCGAGTGTGGCACTTTTGTTTCTGCACAAACCTGCGTTTTGCTGATGTAAAGCAAACTGCTTCGAGCGGACACGATGGGAAACCCGACCGCGGCGTCAGAAACAACAAGCATTTGTCAACAATTTTCACGATTTTTGCACTTCTACTAACTAGCAGTAGAAGAAGATTTGGGGAGCTGGAAAGAAATCTCCCCAAAACATGTCCTTGGCGAAGGTACAGCATGTGTTCCTTTTTTAATATTGTATAAATGTGACTTTATTGACATTTTCAGGTCACTTCTGCATGGAAATTTCCATCCAATTTCTCTCGAAATTCTTTTGCAGAAAAGGAGAAAAGAGTTGTGTGTTTAACAGCGGTCACCAACTAGGGACTCTGGTCCAGATCTGGACCCAGAGAGGCTTTTATCCAGACCATTGAGCATTTTTTGTGATACTAATATTAACTTATACTTAAAGGTTAGGAGAATTTTCAGCAGGCACAGCTTGGACAGCTCAGCGGGGGGCGCTATGGGTCCTCTCCAAAGCCTCTTGTCCAATCACGTCACTGTGCCCTGAAAATTAGCTGAGCAGAAGCGTTAGCACAACGAAGCTGTCAAAAGAATCAAAGATCAGAAAAGTTGACCTGAGAAAAGTTGAATTTTGAGTAAATCACATAAACTAGGTCTGTTTCTATGGATTATGCAATGTCAATTTATGCCAATTTCAGTGTGATTATGGTGTTTATAATTGAAAAAAACAACAGATTTATTGCTTGAATCAGATCAGATCAGACCAGATCAGATTAGATTAGATCAGATCTGAATCAACAAGTGAATCATCTGCTTGTCCCCGGCCCATCATTCATCCATGATGTGGCTGCCTAATGAGGCGTGGCCGCCAGGTTGCAGGTTATGGGAAACAAGTCTGTGCTCAGGCTCAGGAAATGTGAACAAACAGGAAGACATACACAACAGGTGAGATCTGATACTGGTCCTATTCACCGTGAGAGGCCAGGGGAGAAGACACAGCAGAGGCATGGAAACCTAACGACCTTTGACCCTGATACCACTTCCTCCTTACTTAAAAGGTCAAATTACCCCTGCTTCCTATGTAAAGCTGAGGTTGCTAAATCAAACCATTACTCTCTGTCGTGTATCTGTTTTGAAAGGGAGGTTAGCCGTCATACAAACATCCGAGAGGAGAGAAAATTATGAAAAATGTCGCAGAAATGGTTAAATACCAATTCACCTAAACAAAAACTACATCTCTTGACATTTTCCGCCCTGATTGCAGCTCTCATTGTCAGATTAGGAGCGACTGTTCATGAATATACAGCCGGTTACCCTTGTTTCGTAGCATTAGTCCCCGTTTGGCTTAAAGCCAGTACAGTAGGGGTAAATTGAGTAAATACAGACAGGCCTTGCAGATGCTAATGTACTTAGCGTGAGTGGTAAACAAAATGAGATTACTGGGGAGGGAAGGCAAACTCAGAATTTGATTTACTCAGGCTTAGTGTAAACAGCTTGTCAAACTCCTGCTCTGCTGCTACGAAAAGACGGCAGAATGTGTATTTGACTAACAAGCACAGTAAGTGTTTTCTCGCCGCTCATGAAATTACTGAGGCAATTGTCACTGTAATTGGAAGTGACTGTGGAAAGTGGATATGTAGGGACATCTCCCCAAATACCCATAGTGATATTATTTACTTCTTTAACTTGTTGTTGTTGTTGTTGTGGAGTGATCGGGGATTACGGCGAATAGAGTTACGTTCCAATCTGTTTGGTTATTATGACAACAGAACAAAACGACTTGATGTTAAATGAAAACAGATAAAGTTTATCATTCCTAAAGGACAAGGAGAGATCACCTAACAGTTGATCTAGTGTGGCCACGTGTCTCTGCAACATTAACATAATCCATGGAATAATCCAGAGACGCCAGCGCAGGCCTCTCCATAATGAAGCAGATAACGAGCAGGAGTCGCCGCTCCTTACGGAATAAACTCAGCTAAATGAGATGGAACAGCCTTACTCCTCTTATTATGTGATAAACAGGATTTTCCAAGTTAGAATTTTCTGGCATGTTATATTTTTTTCCACATTTTTCCTTTTTTTTTTTTTTTTTT
>VXCM01000853.1:8320-25719 GCA_014773175.1 Lucifuga dentata
CCCCAAACAACTGGCTGGGAATCAAGTCAGAATGATGCCCCCCCTTCAGATCCGTCCCCCCCAGCCCAGTTTCTGAGTCACCCTCTCATTGTTTCTGCAATAACATAACATCCTGGCCCTTCCTTAGCACCCCCACGGCCTGCTGATAACAGATATGAAAAACATAAAGCAGTTCTAACAATAATGCTACACCTCATACCTCAACTCATTGAGGTCAAATAAAGGAAGAAGAGCCACATGATATTGGCTAATAAATCAATCCCAATTTCCCTTTAAATGTAAACCTTAGAGTACCAAAGGAGACACCCTGATTGTACTTGTACTACTTCCGACCTTCCACTGTGCCATATAATGTTTGGATATATGTACTTGTGTTAAAAAAAATTCTGTCCCTATGTCAAACACAGAGATTAAAAGACCATACCAGCCATTTTGCATGTTTGAGCCTATATTCAATTTTCATACATGTAAGGTTACTGACAATCATTTCCCAAAGCATACTACTGGAAATGGTGAATTAAAAATGTTTTTCCTACCTTCCAGACTGCCATTGGTTTCAGTTCATTTTGGTACGCTATTAAAATCAACTTGTCGATACTTGAAACTTTCTTGGGATAGGTAATCCATCATCGTGAACAACACGTATATTCAGGTTTTTTTGAAGTTTCGTAATTTTAGCATTTAAACGCAATAAAAAGCATGGAGTGAATGTATGTCTCCACTGGGGAATATAGTCCCAAAAGAAGACCTGCATTTATCGAAAAATTTTAATGACCGTGACTTCATAAGGCTACATAACTATTAGCAGGAGAAACATTGATTTTAAAGGTGATGTATTTGATTTTGAAAGATTAAGAGGTTTAGCAAAATATCAGGAAAGCTGAAATTTGGTTTTATCCTTTGGGAAGTGATTGTCAGTAACCTTACATCTATGAAAATTGAATATATTTGGCTCAAACATGCAAAATGGGTCATTTGGTCCTTTAAATTTAAAAGGAAAACCTTATATGAACTTTAAAAAAAAAACAAACCAATATTACTACAGTAACACTGGGAACTTTGAGTTCTATTTGTCTGCACGGCTGAGACCTTGAAGCCTATGATACAAAGAATACCTGTGGCTACTCCTTAGGCAAATGATCATACTCCTGTTTCAGTAGATTTATGAATAGAAGCCCAGACAGTTCCCAAGTTTACCTCAGTACCACTCTGAGTCAAAATGTTTGAACTGAATAAATACTACCTGCATACACGTTATGTTACTGCCAACCATTTTCCAAAACATAAAACTGTATTTTAATTTTTGTGTTATTTTGCCAAATCCCCTAATCTTTCAAAATCAAATGTTTAATTGATACACCCACCTTTAAATTCAGTGTTTCTACCACTAACACTTACACGTGATTGTAGAAGGCCACAGTCATTTTAATTTCTCTGTAAAAAGTAGTCTTCTCTTGGGACTATATTCCCTGGCGGAGACATACGTTTTCTTCTGTGTAGCACTGTGTTGGATTAGTAACATTAAGTAACTTTGACAAAAAAAAATGTAATAGACATTTGTTTGCTCTCATGGATTATCTATCTCAAGCACATTTCAAGTCTCTACACGTTTATTTTTATTGTATACTGCATTGAACTGAAGCCAATGGCAGTCTGGAAGTAAGGAAAAACAATTCTAAATGGTTGTATTTATTGAACTTAAACATGCAAAATCACTGGTATGGTCCTTTAAAGTCCTGAATCACTTTATCATCACTCAAGGACCTCAATGTTCTTGTTTAAAGAAAAAACATTTTCATTTAAAAAAACATTGCCCTTCTTGATTGATACGTTCGGTCTCCTGACATCTGCTGCCATTATAGCATTTTTGTCAAAATACAAAGGCTGAGTTCTGCACACGAGATGTATGGATCAATGTAAGTATCTGTTGTAGAATACTATGGGGATATGAGCCATAAAGCAATGCCAAAAGCACTATCTAAAAATATATACTGCCTCAAAAACTTCCTGTGTATGATGGATTTAGGTAAGAATGTTTTTTTCTCAAGGTATCCAACCTCCCACATGACAGTCCCACTATCACGGGCCTGATCAGAGGCTATGAAAATGAGTGTCGTCCTATTTACTGTCCCCGGCTCTATGTGCTACTCTGCACTATTCAGTATGCCGACCTGCTGGCTACAGATACCCATCAGAGTAGAATTAAAGTTTCCTCCTTATTCTGCTGGCCATGCCGAGGGAGGAATATGTGCATGAACGCATCTACCCACCCCTACAGACTGTGGACACAGAGGGCTGGGCAAGTGTGATCTTTGAAAGTGTGAAAGTGAAATATGGGATGTGATGTCCTCTTGTCTGATGGGTAAGAAAGGAAAGTAACTGAAGCAGAAGTTGAAGAAGAGCCAAGAAAAGCATATGTTTCTATTATTAGTTACTTGCTTCTTTGTACTGTATAAAAGTTACTGCCACTAAATTATCAGAAAATGACTATTTAAACCAAATATATACAGAGACTCATGCCTGTGACACTTGCCATTTTTATTTTAAAAAGCTCCATTAAGCAATTTTCAATCTCTTAGGGGCATAAGCACAAACTCATCACCTGCGTACAATGATGAAAATACACACATCACATAAGACCTTCTGTGACATCACTAATTTCAGGGTGAGGTAATATTATGAATGTCAGACACTAGATTTGCCTCTGGCAGCGAAGGTCTCAGATATAAAAGATACTAACAACTCTTTCACATTGCAGGGAATCATTTGATCGCATTTTAGTCAAAATAATCATTAATGGATGTTTTGAGCATTTTAGGAGCTCTTTGCAGTGACTATGCCAATGATTGTTGTTTCATTCTTAAAGGGTTATTAAAGCTGCACTAATCAATTTTTAGCAAGTGGCAAAAGACCTCCAAAACAAGCAGGCTGAAACACAGTCCTAACATATTATCACCTTATAATGTTTTTATGAGTGTAGTAGCAAACAATCGACTACTTACACATTCAGCAGACAGAGGGCAACATTACCTTATAAGATGTCTCAATTCTAAAACATAAGAATTTAGAAGCCACAGTTTGAATTTAGAAATATTAAAAAAAAATATTACATCTCTTATCCTCTTCCTGACATGGATTAGGCAAACTATCTTAATTTGTTGCACTTTTGCTCGAAACTAATACTGGTCCTGTTGCAACTAAAGCTCAATCAGCCACTCAACAGTCCTTTTTGCAGTTAAGGAAATATGCTGCCTCAAAAAAAAAAAAAAAAAAAAACAAGCCCAAGAGCTGAATCATATTGTGGTGTGTTTCATATCCAAGGTCGTGATGCATTTCAGATTACAGAAAAAACTGGACTTCTTTATCTAAGGTAAAAGGCAGTGCCACTATACCAAGCATAATAAATTACCTGATAAACATATGACAGTGAAACTGTGATGTTTTGCCAGAACTGTCTAAATCTCATACTCTGGCATCCCTAGTGAGTTTCTGAACACATTTTTCAGCACTTGGCCATCATTGATACCAAGCAACTACACTGTCACAGAGCACCTATATTATGCTCATTTTTATTAATGGATATTAAAATAAAAGTACATTTGAAATGTCAATTCTGGTAAAGGCCCGAATGGCTGAGGGACAGAGAGAAAGCAGAAAAAGAGAAAAATATTCATTTTTCTTCTCTACAGCCATGCTCCACATCTCCATAGCCATGCCTGGCTCACACTTGCTCACTGGTCACTGATAAAGTGATCGCTATCTGCTGACAATAAGGCCTTTGAGGCTGAGAGACGAGCCCATGTCTCATTTACATGGACAGGAACTGTGTCTCTTTGTAATGCATCTTATACGCGCAGAGCATCCAGCCACTGGTCAAAGTAACATGTTTGGAGATGAAATTTGGATGCAGTTGAAGCAAGCTGGGAGTGGGTGGAGGGTGCAGCATTCCACAAAGAAAGATTTGATGTGACTTTTGTCATAATGGGATGTGGGACACTGAGAGGCTTATGCTTTCTAATTTGGATACAGTGAAAAGATTAAATTTTGGAGTGGGATACGTGTATTCAAATGCACCTCAGACATCACCAGTTCATCAGAACAGACACTCTTTAAATTCTCTAAACGTTGCATCATCAACATAAACAGCGCTTGTATTTCTGTGTCGTGTGAGTTCACATTTTAAAGAGGGATGATGCATTAAAACAGCATCATGACAGTGTCTACAGCCAGGGACAGGCCAATTACTGTAATGTTGCCACTGACAGAAATATCACCATTCTTCATGTTCATATTTTACAAGCTGTGGAAAGGCCATAGATAGATAGATAGATAGATAGATGGGTGAAGAGAAAGACTCTATGATGATAAATTCATACAAACTCATATTCAATTCCAGTCGAACTGTGGACAGTTCATTTGTGATGTGAACATGTGAACATGATCCATGCTAGTTCTAACAGTCTGTGAGACAATCGATTGATCTGTTGATTGACTTTGAACAGGAGAGGGTTGCATACAACTTGAATAGTTTGTTTAATGTTAGATGCTCATCAGATATCCCCTACTTACCATTAAACACATTGAATGTAAAACAAACCTTACCAAGGTTAAACCACGGTTCACATTGATTCACATTCAGTATAAACTTAAAATATCTTCAGATGAATATGTTTCAGGTTTGCATGTGGTTGTATGTTCTCAGTATGTTGTTCCATTCTCCTGTTCAGCCGGCTGAAGGCAGCATGTCTTCTTCACATAATGTAAAAAGCAATGTGTGGTTTTCCACGTTGTCGATGTCAAACTCAGCTTCTGCTGCCAGAGTTTTTTTGGTATGTGAACTATGACTAAGAAAGTATCCTAATTCCATTTTTGTTCCGTTATTTAGTTGTTAGCATAGTAAACTTTCCCTGTTTGATTTTCTTTTTCCCATCCCCCAGACATTTCTGACCAGTAAGCGGAATGAGTGCTCTTTTCACATGACTGTTGTTGATATATTTTGGTTTTATTAGATGTTTTCCTGTGTGAAACCAAACCAAACCAAGCGGTAAATTCAACATTGTAAGAATTTAGTCCCTGATTCAGACCTGAACAAACAGACGAACGAACAGACTGCAGGTCTGAAAACACAAGTTAGTGGAAGTTAGTCAACAATAGTTTTCTTTAACATTTAACCATGACAGTGACGTTGCCCTTTCCTTAAGATTTGGACAAGACTGGTGGTCATGGTTTAATGAGAAATGGGCGCTCACTTCCTTTTGAATCAGAACCATGAAGCGTACAACAAATCACCTTGCTACAGATTTTCAGGGCTGTATGAAACACACTACTTCCTGCTTAAAACAAATGTTGCCACTGAATGAAAGCAGGCAGCATCATGTCTGAGCAGGAGGTCACGTATGGGGTCAATGGCTTCAAGCTGTGGCTTCTCAACCGAGACTTTAGATAAGTTTCAGAGTAAACTCAAAAATGATTTGGTTCTTTTTAATTTAGTTTAATTCACTTTCCTCTTAAAATGTATCCTGTTAAGTTATACTTGTAAAAATGCCATAAAAATATGAAATTTGAAGCATTTCAGCAGAATTATCAGTATAAAGAAACGAGTACACACATCAACCATATTCTGTACGCAGAGGCTGATGTGCACAATGTTGCAGTATATGCAGATGAGTGGTTTACTTGCTACACCTTTTACGGTATTAGAGGGTGGAAATACCACATGTACAAAACAAACATCCTTTTACAGAAACACGTTATTTCCTCTTTTTCTACTGCAACATTTCTCTCCTGCTTTTAACCAGGTTTTTGACTCCATAAGACTGTTATGAACAAAATGTATTGTCTGATTGATGCCAAATGCTACTATGAATGTCACGTCATATGATGACACAAACAGCTACTGTTTCTGAAGAAACCTATGGTGCCTTTGAAGCTAATATTTGCAAATTTATTCTAGTACAAGCAGGTTTAATTAGTTCTTCATCATCAGTTATTTGGCTATGAGCTCCAACCCATCCTCTGCTGTTTCCATGACCTAACAGGAACACTAAGGGGTACCACCTACCCTTACTTCCTGAATCTGCACACACAAGTATAAGCTCTTTTGAGTTTTCAGTCTAAAGTGTGTTTAAAGGAGAGTTGTCAGGACAAGAGGTGACAAGAACACAACTGCTGTGAAGGGGGAAAAAATAAATAGGAAATTAAGTCCAGCTTCATTCACATTCATAGTGATAAATACTATGAATATGATAAAACAATACAGGAAGAAACTGCAAAAACTTTTATTTAAGGAAAAGGTGGGAGGGGGAATAGAGATGTCAACAAGTGGAAAGAAGAGAAGAGAATAAGAAAAGGCACTAATGTCTTTCTCCCTTTGATCTCATGAATCTTTGGTGTTTTGGGCTGCTCTGTATGACCACCATCATCATCATCACAAATCAAGGCACATGTGGAGAAGAGAGAGAGAGAGAGAGAGAGAGAGAGAGAATATAACATTTGTCAGGATNAAGGCACATGTGGAGAAGAGAGAGAGAGAGAGAGAGAGAGAGAGAGAATATAACATTTGTCAGGATCTATTGATGAAGAACTGATCAGAATCTAACAATAATTGAAAAGGATCCTATCTCAAGATGTCTCTCAGGTTTTCACAAGTTGAAACAAATCTCCCAGCATTTGTCAGACATGACTACTTATTGCTGTCTCTTCTTACTTCACACTAACAGTATTAAACCCACTGTGCTCTTTGCATGCTCACATTTGCATAAGTACCATGTCCTGTAGAACTTCACTAAATTAACAGGCTATCACACTTTCACTTCCTCATCAGGACCAAAAACGTTACTGTGCTAGTCAGGCACGGAATATCTGAATATTTTACCTCAGACAATAAATTGGTTTGTTGTATTTTACAAAAAAAAAAAAAAAAAAAAAGATAGCTGTTTAAATGTTTTAACGTTTAAAAGACCATACTGGTACCTTTGGGTTACCTTGGGCTATACCTGCATCTATAGTGGTACAATTTAGAATTGCTTCATACCTTCCAGACTGCTATTGGTTTCAGTTCATTCCAGTACATCATTAAAATCAACTTGCAGAGACTTGAAACATGCTTGGCATATGTAATCCATCACACTGAACAATGTTTAATAATTTTTTTTTTATTGTTTTTTTTTGTTTTTTTGCCAAAATTACTTTGTTGAACTGGTCAAACAGAGCTGACAGAAGACTGCAGCAATATGTCTCCGCCAGGGAATATAGTTCCAGGAGACTATGACTTTTACCTTTAATTAAAAATGACCGTTTACATTTGGACGTATGTGTTAGCAAAACAGTAGAATTTTAAGGTCGGTGTGTCACGTGAACATTTGACTTTGAAAGGGATTTGTCAAAATAACAGGCATCCTCACAGGCCATTCTCAACCTCTCTCACCACCCTCTCATTTCTCTCCAGAAAGACCAGTGGAACAGGAACAGGTGGCTCTGGCTGCCGTGGATGCCTCAGTCAATATGTTGCGCAATGTTTGGTCAAAGAGGAGCATTTTAAGCATATTTCACGTCATAGAGCCGGTCGCTGCAGAGCTGAAATACCTGTGTAATCTAATCTGATCTGGTCAGGCAGACATTCATCTGTGTAACGCTGAACAGTTCCTGAATCATTTAGGAATAAGGCTAAATATCTCATTAAAGCAATTGTCTTAATTATCCGTAAAACAATAATGTGCGAAAAAACTGGTTTTTGTTTTTGTTTTTTAAATATTCCGGTCATGTGTCAGAATTGTTGCGTTTTCCAAAAAATAACTCCCCACTGTTAAACTTCTCCTTGATGACTTCTGTAGTAAACTTGCTATTCTCCAGCAGCCAGAAATTACTCATAAAACCGTTATTGACAGAGGGGATTCATATACATTTTTCTCCAACTTTTCTCACCTTCCAGCGACCTACGCAACAGGTGCAGACACACCCGTATCCTAAAAAGAGGAGCTTTATCATCCAAACAAACTTTGCTTGATACATATTATTAGCAAAGCTAATTCTGGTCAAATTAAAATGAATGAGAATCTCTTACCTGAAAAAAAGCACAAAAGACGAGAAGGGTCCTCAGAGAGCCGCTGAGGCGCAGGAGTCGCTTCATGATGCCGGTTTGGGAAAAGATTGAAGTTTCTTTTCTACCGGCTGAGCGATTTCATTTCCAAACTTTGCTCTTGATGTGAAAACTGTCCCGGATTTAATTTCTTGCTCCTAAATCGCTCCGTCAAACAGTGGCTACATCAGAGAAGTTCAGTGAGAAGGAGAAAGTTTTTTTTTTTTTTTTTTTTTNTTGCGCATCAGGGGAAGTTTTAGTAAAGTTTGCCACTCCTCTCATCATCATCATCATCATCATCATCATCAGCTGCCCCCTCCCTACCAGCCCATCGTCACTGCTTCAACCCCACACAATCAGCTGTGGAGGATGAGGAAAAGAAAATGTCATCCCGCATTCCTGTAATAGCTGGGAGGCAGGGTGAAGGAATGCAGCCATAGGGTCCCTTTGTAACAAGCCAAAGTAAATGTTTCGCAAATTAAACTGAACTCACTGGCCTTCTTATGATGCTCATGAGCAGGGACCTAGTAAGGACATATGGCCTCAACTTTTAGTCTTGTGTAATATGCTTCTGTGGGGTGGTTGGTGGAATGGTGGAACATATGAATTGCATTTAGACATGCATTATAAACTATTCAGTTATCCAGTGTGAATAGAAACAAATCATTCATAACTATTTCGTACAATAAAACAGCTATAACGCTATAAAATTTGCATTATTCCGTGCATTTATATGCAGTTCATGTGCATAGTGTACATATTTATATACAGTCACACACCACACAATGTTCTCTGGAGATACAAATATATTATTGTGAAATTTATTTAGCAGATAATGCAAACCTAATGCAAATGTTTGCTTATTTTCTTTGTCCTGGCCATTACATAAAAGTTCCTGTTTCCATCGTGTATGACTTTCAAATACTCTAAGCAAGACAGAATGCAAACCAGATACTGTCATCACATTTCAATGAAGAGACAAGGCCCAGCTTTCATGTAAATGTTGTATTCCCATGGATTATAAACATCAAAACTGCTGCGTTGCATGGCATGCTATCCTGCTGGTGAAAAGACTCATTATCAGTGAGACACGTCCCTGAAGACACCCTCTTATCTGACACTAGCGGTGTAAGTGACTGGCTAGATAAGGAGCCTGGTCATAGGGTCATTTTACAATATGGCAATACATGTTCTGCAATAAATATCACCTCTCATTTATTGTGGGACTGCAACAGCGATCATGCATTTTGTTTTACTCTGCAATATCTTTTTTTTGTTTTTTTTTTTACTTACTTTATGCTTTTTCATCCCACCTCTTCATTTTGTATTGAACCATGGAGGTCACAAAAGAACACATGAATTAGAAATATTCCTTGTAATGTCTTCTTTTAAACTTGAGCTTTTGTGCACAGTGTCATATTGCTTTTTAAAGGACCATACTGGTGATTTTGGATGTTTGAACCCAATAACTACTTGCATGTTACTGCCAACCGATTTCTGCAGAAAAATGTGTCATTGAGCCTGGTTGTATTGTTTGTTTGGCTATACTGGAACACATTCTAAGTTACTTTGATAGCAACTTTACAATTTTCACCTGTGAGTGACCTTATTACAGCCCTAATTGTCAATATAGGGCACATAGACAAGAAGTGCAGACAAAGACAAGACAAGACAAGACAAAACAAGACAAAGAGCATAGACCAGTCATCTTCAAAGTCCATACTCTGGTCCGGATCCGGACTAAACCACAACTGTCTCTGGACTCTGATCAAATTATACTTTTCGTATGTATTGTTTGTATTATCTGTGAGACATCTCTACGATGTAACAAATCAAAATACTCCACTTTCTCCACAGCAGAGAAGGTGAAACCGAATGTCCAACTGCTCCATTATCTGTGTAAGAATGTCTACTCTGCTCTGATTTGGTTTGGTCCAAGCACATTCAGCATCCCATCTCCATGACACGGTGATGGGCTCATTAAGAGTGACAGCATAGATTGACAGTTGATAGCATAACACACACACACTTAACTTCTCAGTAAAAGTTAGGATCCCAATCCAAACTTGGCTTGACTGACTTTAGTAAACAGACCTTTATCTTATTGAAAATTTTCTTTATGGACCTTAAAGATTTGTATTGGAGTACCCCGGCATAGACAGAGAATGGTGCAAAAGAACACATTTACTGTACTGAAGTAAGAGTTTTCAGGCTGTTCTTTTCTGTTTTGTTTCTTGTCCACAGCCTTTGAAGATTTTAAGATCAGATCCATTTACAACATGTTAACATTACATGGCAAACAAACATTAACACAGTTAATCATGTCATCTACAGCACTGTCCATGTTGTAACAGTCCCATCAGTGACCCTACTCTCTCTCTCTCTCTCTCTCTCTCTCTCTCTCTCTCTCTCTCTCTCTTATTTGCTTGTTTGTGTTGAGCAAATGGTCATAATTGCCGCTCTGACCCATGAACATGTGTTTACATCTTCTCCGTCGGAGCTTGTTGTTTAGATTTGAACACTGGGGTAAACATGGAGTCTTAATCTATCTTTTGAAAACTCAGATTGTGTCGTCTGTGGGATCCTGCAGTGTTAAGAACAGTTTAGCAGCAATGGTGGGGTNCTCAGATTGTGTCGTCTGTGGGATCCTGCAGTGTTAAGAACAGTTTAGCAGCAATGGTGGGGTGGTGGGGTCCCTGTCGCACAACTCTGCAGTGAGGGTGGAAACTCTCTGGAAAAACTTTATTATCTACATTAATAATGAAAAGATATCCTGTATTTTGGGTCATTTATTTCCTTCACGCAGTGCCAGTCAGTCAGCACTAAAAAGTGTTTGATTAGGTTTGGTTTGTGTTATGGTCAAACTCAATTCCCTTTTAGCTTTTGCTGTAATGACATTTACATGATGTATTGTTTTTCTGTTCACGTGTGCTACTGCTGTATTCCACGTGAGCTCTAACAGGCTTAATTTACCAACACTCTGACTCAAAACCAGTCTGTTTTGTGTGTGAAAACGCAAAATTCTAAAAATCCTAACATTGCTGTTTTAGAGTGTATAATTAGAAATTATATAATAATCAAACTTTTTTTTTTTCATCTGTCTGCATATATACTGTAGTTGTCTGCATATATAGCCATCATTGGCATAAACCATTTTGTATATATATGTAGTTTGATCTTGCATCATGTGAAACAGATAACATAATGAGCGTGTGTGAGTGTGTGACCTTCACTGGCCCTCCTTGACTAACCTGTCACGTTTTATATAAACAAAATGAATTTCTATCAAAGAGGCTACATACACCTGAACAAAAACAGATAAAAACAAATGAATAAACAGAGATGCTAATAAACAATCTAATGATTTAATTTGTGAAGCTCCAAAGTGGGCTGAACGCCTCATGACAAAACAAAGAAACAAACAATAACAAATAAACAAGAAGTGGCAGTAATAAGTGGTTTAGTTCTAGTGGTTTAGTTTGTGAAGTTCCATGCACCAAATCCAGATCACCAGAGTCCTGATCCATGAGAACACCACACCGAGGGTGGTGATGGCCTCAAACACTGGCCCCAGCAACCTCCAGAGACCCAGATCACCACTGAAGATCAGGTCGATAATAGTCTAATTTTGATAATGTACAGTATTTAGATTAGGCTTCTTTCACGTACACTGTCATGTTGCACATCTTCACAATCTTCAGATGACACTTGTGTGAAACAGACATAACATAGGAACTGGGTGGAGGCATTTCTGGCTACTTACTGTCATGTTACCTTAATGTAAAAGAAAAATATATGTTACTCCAGGCTGAGGGTGCAAATTAATTACAGTATCTCATTTCCTGTGAACCTCTGACTGAATAATACTGTATCTCTCTCTCTCTCTCTCTTTCTCTATATATATATATATACAGTGTGTGTGTATGTATGTATATATGTGTATATATATATATAGACGCACATATATATATATATGCACATATATATAAATATATATACACATATACATACATATATATATATACACACATATACTGTATATACATATACACACATATATATTGTATATACCTATACACATACATACACACACACACACACACACATATATATATATACACACACACACACACACACAGTATATATCAATTAATCTGGCATTACATACTGTTTCTCTACAGATCTCATTTTCTGCAAAGTGTCAGAGTATAACAAGAAGCAAGATGACTGCAGCAGCCTGCGTTTACAGCTCCCTGATTCCCTCCAATGCAAATCTGCAGCAGATTATCCTCCCCGTCTGTGTTCGACTGTTTTACGGCTGCAGATAGACAGACTGGAATCCACAATCTTCATCTGGTCGTGACATAATGAGTCACTATCAACTCCATGATTGGCATCTTTTGGGAACAGTCAGGCAAGCCTGTAGTGCCAGATCCAGCACACACACAGACACACACACACACACATTCCCTGCATTTGGACAGCTACAGGAGCACCTTCATTCATGTAACACTGAGAGACGCACAAGATCTGTACAATTCATCTTTGCCACAATCTAAACACGCCCTCCTTATAGAATGCCCCTCCACCATCAACCATACAGAGCTGTCACTTTATGGTTGCTACTTTATTTTATTGTATTTATTCTATATACAGTATATACTTAATATGCAGTATCCTTCTATTGTTTTATGTATTCTTCTTGATGAAGATTTAAACTGAAGAATTTGGCTGAGAGAAAAGATTCAGGTGTAATTCTAATACTATTTGTTTGTTTCAAAAATTATTTTCTCCACATTTTATTTTTTGTTTGTTTTTGCCTAGAAAAGTTTGGCCCGCCCTCATCTAAGATACCCTGTGCCAGTGTTCCATTTTGACATCATGAATCTTCCATGACATCATCAACATTCATTTAAAATTAATTTACTTACAAATGAATGGTGCTTTGTGGAAAATGTATGATGTCATATCATCTCATATCTATTTAAAGACTCATTCTATTGCAAGTCTCTCAGTCATGAAGACAAACAATAATGATGTAAGTCAAAACCTTCATGCGTCTGCAATGCCAGACATTTATCTCACTAGGGCAGAGGATTTAAGGACGCTGATGAACACCACCTTTGAAAGGATGAGCGAGGATCAGAAGAGCAATCTGGCAGTTGGTAAAATCAACTGTGAATTGATGACTCTTCTGTCTGATTTGATTTTGGACATCATACAAAGGGAAGCTAGACTCACNACTGTGAATTGATGACTCTTCTGTCTGATTTGATTTTGGACATCATACAAAGGGAAGCTAGACTCACTTTGCGCATGTTTATACAGAAGATTCAGGAGATGAAGGGTTCCCCACAGCAGGAGGTGGATTCAGACCTATGTCATGTTTCTGAGGAGGACATCATCAACAACTTGGGGAATTCCATTCCTGATGCCTTCACTGAGGCTTTAAGTGTAGAAAGCCTTAGAGACACCAACAGCGCGAAGGAACTGACTCAGCAAATTGCAGTTGAGGTAGCACAGAAGGTCAACGCCGTGCTACCTACAATCAGCAAGGAGTCATCCAGTGATCTAGAACATATTTATGTCAGCAGCTCTGTCTCTTGCACAGATGCTCTCCATAATATGGTGAAACATTGTGCAAGACTCCTGAAGACCTGTTTTTCCAAATTTAAGAATGTCTTCAAGCAAGGAGCTAGAGAAGCCAAGAAGAGTTTAGCAGCAGTCGATATAGAGACTTCCCCCTCAGCCTCTCAGATTGTGGCAGATATCATTGAGAAGAGGGCACAACAGATCAGTGTGAGTCTCTGTAGTGACATTGCATCCTCATCATCTGATTCTGTACTGAAAGACATTGCAAAATTATTTGATGAAGACCTGAAGAGTCCTGAGGCATTGGTGGAGAACTTCAATTCCATTTTCATGATGAGGAAATTCTTCACACAGTGCTTTGCCAAGGCATTCATGCACTGCATGCTGCCAAAGCTAAGGACAATGTGCATAGAGCAGACATTTATCAGGAAAATGGTTGCTGCTGAGCTTTATGAGAACCTGTCTCGTCAGCTAAGTGAAGAGGAACTGAAGTCTGTGTATGACTATGTCAACACAATGCTGGAACAGATATTCGCAGAGGCAGAGTACCTTGAGGAGACACAATGCACTAATGTGGTTGTTTTCCGAAAGTGTGAGAAGGTCATATTCAGTGAGCAGAGCACCTTCCAACAGCAGCTCACTCAAATGATTTTTCACTTGCTGACCACGAGACAGGCNGTGAGCAGAGCACCTTCCAACAGCAGCTCACTCAAATGATTTTTCACTTGCTGACCACGAGACAGGCAACTGTAAATCTCTCTCACGAATTCACCACGGATTCAGATCCTGTCTCCCGGTCTGTTTTTCTGCTGACAGAGGATGCAGTCAAGCGCTTCTTTCTGGCAGTGGCTCTCTTTATGAAATCTGAGTTTCATGACGAGACCAGCCTGGCGTGTGTTGCTGTANTCTGGCAGTGGCTCTCTTTATGAAATCTGAGTTTCATGACGAGACCAGCCTGGCGTGTGTTGCTGTAAATGACATTAACAACATGTTCACGGACGCCATGCCAGGAGCGGAGGAGCTCTTGCCCGAATGGATCCCACTCACTGTCGATACTCCAGAGAGTAGCATCAATACTCCAGAGAGTGGGACCGAAACTCCAGAGCGGAAGCAAGCACAGCTTCGGTTATCTGCAGAATCAGGCCAACTCAGGTGCCTTGTCAAAATGGTGCTCAACCACTTCCTGTTAGATATCAGTGGGACTTGCAAGTCACTGAAACTGACAGGAAGAGACTTTGACAACATCAGGGATCGTCTGACAGAGAAGGTTTTAGCAGAGATCAATGGCTGTGACATTACCATCAGTCCTGAAAGCCCTAATATTATGAAGCTCTGCAAAGCAGTGTTTAAACACCTGCGTAAGGAGAACCGTCACGTGGACATGATGTTGGCCAAGTTGTTCATGAAAGACACAGCTTTTGACCACGCCGTTGTCAGCACAGTGACACATTTCCTGAAGAACCCTGAGCTTCCTGTTCAGCGGTTCTTATACTTTCAGTTTCTTTAACTTTTTCCAGAAAAATATCTTAAGAAAATAAAATAAATTCAATTCACTTCCTTTTTTGAAGTGTCTTTTGTTATTGATGATGTCTTTCTCAGACTGAAGTAATAATTTTTATCATCAGATTTAATTCAGAAAATTAAGAAAAAAAAATTCAGTAATAAGATTTTATTTAGAAATCTTGGGTAGATAAATTATAGTAAATTATAGTGCGTCAAGTGAAGGGAGAGAAGTTGGTCATCTGATTCAACAAATAGCCATTAACGTTTCTGCCAAAGCTTAGATTTTCTTTGTAGCCTCTATCACAGGCTATCTTCAGTCTTCATCTTCATTCATATGATCTTCAATCTTCATATGAATGATTATTCATATGAAGATTTTGTCACAAAGATTGTGACAAAAGGAAACCCATGCAAAAAATGATTGACTTTGTTCTCCCAAAGTTCTCCCTGTGATGGTAATATGGATTCAGCAGAGGGGAATCGCTGTATAAATACCTCATGTTACCACTAGAAGGTGCTATTGCTAAACTTTCAGCCAAAAATTCAAACCATTACTTCAACCTCCTTGAAAATACAGTCCTTGAAACCATCACATCATTCCCTGAATTTATTTTTCTGCCTGTTGAGCCACATCAAAATCAGCACTAATATCATATTCAAACGTGTGGTTTACAATATACATAAAGAATACACACTTTGGCCACTGAATACAGAGGAAAGGTTTCATGATGGATTGACTGATATGCAACATGAGTATAATGAAGTATTTGTTTATTTGTAGGACAGCTTTGTCCCCTTGTTCCCTGTCAGGTGTTTTCAACTACGCTGCTATCTCAGCGGCGTTGTTGCCTCCTGTGAATGGAATGAAATTAGAGGCCTTTTATGGTAGCAAAGTGGAGTCCACCTACTCTCCCTACAGCAACGATATTCAGATTTATGTCATGCTTACTGTAGAGCTAATAGCCATTAAATGAATGTCTTTAGTTTCATTAGCTTGTTAATGCTGCTGTAAATATCGCTTAGCTACACACTCCAAAGGAATGCATTAATGAGACAGACTCAGCTGGCTAATAGTCATTCCTAAAGATGCTAGCAGTAAGCCAGGAGGACCACTAGATGCCTCCATTTGTAACCTGAGGAATGCTGCTCATTTTCTAATTCAAATACTGAGATGTAATTTTTGAAGGTATTGATACTTTAATTTACTTCATAGATTTACCTCATTTTATGAAATGGAACTTCAGACACGAGATTCAGAGTGTTTGCATCAGAATGAAAGCGATGTTGCAGTTTGATGTTTTAGTGTAGCTGACGGAGAGCCAGTCAGCTCAAAGACACAGATATCAGTCTCTTGTACCATTAGAATATTCATCCATGCACACCTTTTACATTACGTGGACAGTGGACTTCTGACTGAAGAGAATCAAAGGTGTGTGTGAGCCAGAATGAGCGAGCAAGGGAGCTGGAGAGCGAGAGAGAGAGAGAGAGAGAGAGAGAGAGAGNGTTTGTGTGTGTGTGTGTGTGTGTGTGTGTGTGTGTGTGTGTGTTAAAGGAGAGGTCGTTTTGAATAAGGATGAAGATAAAATACAGAAGGACAGAGAAGTTCATTTAGTTGATTGGATTGAAGAAGGCAAGAATGTGTGGGAGAGATATATGGATGGAGAGGAGAGGACTCTGTGAAGTGGGTCATAAATAGCTGAGAAAGGGGGAGAGAGAGAGAGAGAGAGAGAGAGAGAGAGAGAGAGGGAGAGAGAGAGTGTTCTCCAGTATTTGTACTGATGCGACTGTGGCTGTTTTCTGCTGGTCAGTTCAGAGAGCCGACAGAGAAAAGCTACCATATGGCAGGACAGGAAGGAGGGAGACAGAAAGAGAGAGCAAAGGAAGAGAGAAAAGAAATGACAGGAGAGAGAGAGAGAGAGAGAGAGAGAGAGAGTGTGTGTCTCCAACAGAGGGGGAGGAGAGGGCGTAGGAAGCGACAGGGCAAAAGCGAGAGGATAAGCAAGAGCACTGGATGACAAAAATGATGGAGACCGGAAAAGAGTGTGGCAGTGGGCGATGATGAGTTATGGGGTGACCAAGGAGTGAGAAAGAGATCGAGATGAGTGAGAAACAGGGTGAATGAGGTGGGTGGCAGAGCCTATACAGCTTGGAAGCAGAGGAGGTGACAGTGGGGGATGTTCACTGCTCAGTGATGTGTTATGATCCACCACCAACACCCCCCCCACCA
>VXCM01000853.1:33262-79611 GCA_014773175.1 Lucifuga dentata
TTCCTTTTTTTTTTTTTTTTACCTGTATACCAGTGTACAGATGACTAAATATTCTGTAATAATCTGCCTCCTTCTCTCCTCTCAGGGGTACTGGGTGTTTTTTGTGGTGGAAGGAAATGGACCTCTCTCCTCCATTTACAAAGCCCTGCAGGTCATTGACTTCTACCTTGGCTTTTTCTTACCCTGCCACCCAATATTTGGAGTGGACGTAAGTGTCGGCGCTGTATCTGATCAAGTCCTGAGGGAGAAATAACAATAAGCCTGAAGATGTGAAGCATTAAAACCTCTACATCCAGTGTTGGCTGTGTCTAACTGTCACTCTCTCTCTTTTTCTCTCACTCTCCCTCTGTACCAGTCCATGGTGTTAATGAAGGAGGTAGTGAACACCACGCAACACAATTGGATTGTCCATGGCACTGCAGGCGTCGGGGTGGCCATCTGTGTTATCATGGTAAAAGACAGATCACTCACTTCCCATCCAAAACTCCAAACACTGAGTCATTCTGGCCTGAATATGATGTTACTGCAGGTATAGACTTATTGTGATTTTCTGTGATAGTAGAGGAAGAAAAAAAATATATAAAATGGCAAATAAGTTGATTGATTGAATGTACCTAGAATGTACTGAAAATGGTATGCATGACTGAACACATGAAGTTATTCTCACCACTTCATTCCTTCCTTCCTTCCTTCCTTCCTTCCTTCCTTCCTTTCTTCCTTCCCTCTCATCTCTCTTCAGGTCATCCACATGATTTGTAAGTGGTGTTACGGCAGCGGCTTATGGTCCGCAGGAACAGTATCAAGGGACCTAGGGGACCGGCGTCAATCTGTGAGCCGCCAGCCCTCCTTCACCCTGTCAGAATGGACAGATGCCCAGGAGGACCTGCTGGACCTGGACCCTGTCCCCCAGACACCAGTCTTTGACATTGGCCCCGAAACCAGGATGGAAGGAGATGCTGCCACCCTCACCGTTACACCAGTGGGGCTTCAGGAAAGGTGAGAGAGAGAGAGAGAGAGAGAGAGAGTTTGCATATTGCATTTATTTTTGCATCTGTCTGCAGCAGATTAGCTAAATATATGATTTCATATATATGAAATATATGATTCAATCTGTATTTGCACGTATAACATACACCTGTAGATCCATGCATACATATACGTTTTTGATTCCATATTATCACACAGGAGGGGCTCCAACGTATCCCTGACCTTGGACATGTGTACACCAGGCTGTACAGAGCCCTACGGCTACGGAGCCCAGCTCTCCCCCAGAGACCAGTCAGCCCAGGAGTACCTCCGTCAGGGAACACACACGCTGACCCCCGCCATGCTACACACACGGGCCATGGATGACCAGAACCTGCAGGCTGAGTTTTATGTGAGCGGAGCAGCTCAGCCACCTACACTTTTTTAGATTAATAGACACAGAGATAAACAGATACAGAGACACACTAGAAATGATATGCACAAATACACAAATAGATGCAGACACAAATGCACACACCCACACACAAACACCCAGTGGAGCTCTGCACACACCCGTAAGCTTCTTCGCTCTCTGTCAGTGGGCGAAGGTAAGATGGATGCAGGCATATTTGCATGCCAAGATCCACAGAGGATTCCAGGCAGAAAGATGTGTGTTTTTCAGCATCACACACATGTTGTCCATCGCCTCTCAATCAAACACAATTACTTAACACCAAAAACTCCATTTGTTGTGAAAAGTAGCGAACATCAGAATGGCTTGAATGTTGTTTTCTTGACATTTGTTGCATCGTAGCAGGCCGGGCTAGAGCTTCCTCTCCGTCGCTCCACGGCCTGGTGCGCACCATCTAATGTTCAATGATCATTTACAGGAAACTCCCATGAATTTTGTGGACCCGAAGGAGTACAACTATCCAGGGCTGGTGAGAAAGAACCGCTACAAAACCATCCTGCCCAGTGAGTCCAGCCGCATCATGAAAACAGATCATGATGCTGTAACTGTATAAAGACGTGACCTTGTAAAAATATTAAAACTGAGTTGTGTATGAATATCTTTTACCCCTGGTGTTACCCCTCTGAATTACAACCCTCTGTCTGTCTCTCTCATGGTAATCTGACACACCTGCAGACACACACAGTAGAGTGATCTTGAAGTCACCTGATGAAGATGATTTCCTCTCTACCTACATCAATGCTAATTATCTTAAAGTAAGTGGAAATATGTGTCCAACAGCCAAAAATGAAACCTTATTTTTGATTCACCTTGGATGTGCCCTCAGTATCAGCTTCCGTGTGTGTGTTGTGTGTTTGTGTGTGTGCATGCAGGGTTATGGGGATGAGGAGAATGCATACATTGCCACACAGGGACCCACAGTGAACACAGTGGGGGATTTCTGGAGGATGGTGTGGCAGGAAAGAACTCCAATTATAGTCATGATCACCAACCTGGAAGAAAAAAACGAGGTCAGTGTGGACAGCAGGAGAGATGATGATGATGATGATGATGGATGGATAAAAAGATAAATGGGTGGGTAATATTTTCTGCTTTGTGTATGTATATGTGTCCATTTTGTCTTGTAGAAATGTGCAGAGTATTGGCCCGAGGACACTGTGACCCACGAGGGCATCAAGATCACCGTTGTCTCGGTAACCCAGGAAGATGACTACAATCTGAGGGTATTCACTCTTAAGGTGAGCCTCTAAAGACACAGCCACACAGCCTATTGATATACAACATAATACACTGCAATAATTTAAATTCCTTAAAATTCAATGTTTCGCCTGCTAATATCTATGCATGATTGTAGAAGGCACTGTCGTTTCAATTTTTCCGTAAAACCAGATTTCTCCTAGGATCTGTTCCCTGTAATACATTTTTCTCCATGTAGCTCCGTGTTGGTTAAATTAAGTAACTTAAACAAAAAATAAGAATGATGTTTGGTTTGTTGTGATGGAATACCTATCTCAAGCCTGTTTGAAGTCTCTACAAGTTGAGTTTAATCAAAAAATGGAATGAACTGAAACTTAGCACTCCAGTAGTATATTTTGGAAAAATGGTTTGCTGTAACATAGTGTGAATGCAACTTACATTTAGTGGGCTGAAACATGCAAAATCACAGAAATGATTCTTTAATATCCTCCAGCTAATATTCAATTGCTTACATTTTAACAGATGATTGTCAAGGATACACACAGATTCAACACAGATGTGTGTGTGTGTGTGTGTTGGGCTGTGGTTTATGTCATTCTCTGATTTGTATATAGTAAGAATTGTCATTTCCAGTCATGTGATCATGATGATTGCTTTCTATTTAATTTGGGGTCATGATGGCATTAGCACTTAGCAAGCCAAACATGATAATTCAGTAAATGCTGCCTGCATCTGATTACTGAGCACCAAGGGATCATTATATAACTGCGCTCCGAGTTAAAAGCTACTCATGCGGTTTGTGTTTGTGTCTTTCTGTAGAATTCAAAAGTTTCAAAAGCCTGACAGAAATGCACTCTGGGAATATGGGGAGCTGATGAATCCGATTATCTACAGTATATCTGTGGAAGAAAGCGACTATCAAAGCTCTTTTCTTTTTCTAAATCTGACACTTTTTTGCTTTTTTTTTTTGCTGTCTTTCTCCTTCTCCTTATTGTTGTCGTAGCAACTAACACCAAGGTAGCAATTTGGATGTACATGTTGAGCAACAGGCTTATCAAAATGTGTGTTTGTGTGTGTGTGTGTGTGTGTACCAGTGTGGGGGGGAGGAGCGTAGTCTGCGGCAGTACTGGTACACCTCGTGGCCCGACCAGAAGACTCCAGACAAAGCTCCGCCCCTTCTGGAGCTGGTACAGGAAGTGGAAAGGGCCAGAGGGGAAGCTCCACCCAGCAGTGGTCCTATAATCGTCCACTGCAGGTATGATTTGGATAAGGTAGTCCTTAACATTAAAGGAATTATAATAAACCAATGAATTAAAAAAAAAAAGTACACAAATTGTCTGGTTTAATATTAGAGGAGCCACATTTACAACTCTTTCACAATAAAACTAATAAAATCAAGTTTCTTTTCCCTCTTCTCTGTGTTTCCCGAGGGAGGATTTGGCTTTGATGAAATTAGAGTGATCGGTGCTAATCAATACACCATCCCTTTTCCTTCTTCTCCATCCTCCTCTGCTCCTTCCCCCCTCCCTGCCACTCCTGCAACACTTCCTCTGTAGTGCTGGAATTGGTCGAACTGGCTGTTTCATCGCCACCTCCATCCTGTGCAAGCAGCTGAGGACTGAAGGTGTGGTTGACATCCTGAGAACCACCTGCCAGCTCCGTCTGGACAGGTGAGAAAACACAGACACTCAGCTTCGTCTTCGCACTTATTCATAGCTCATATATCTTTAGTCCACGGTGCAACAGTGTAAAATCTGCAGGAAAAGGGTTCCGTTTATGTAGTTTGAGTTCTGTTCCATATCAAGGTTGCTGTGGGCTTACAGTAGGTTTGAAATATTTCACAAAAAAATGATTTTGCAATTCCTATTGGTCACAAGGAATATTTACACTTTTAGCTTTAGATTTCCCAGCATCACTTTAAGAGTCACTGAGCACACATGGATGTTGATGAATTTATTTTATTTATTGGTTTATTTGGCAGGGACAATGCACATTAATAAACATTCCTGTAAATGTGCCAGAATTAGCCAAAAGGCTATTTTTCATCTGTAGACCCTGGACAGATGTTAAATAGTTATCCTAAAAGAAGTATAACAAAAAAGAAGAAAAAAAAAAAAAAAAANAAAAAAAAAAAAAAAATCTCAATAAATTGAAAATTAGTAATACATTAGAAAATGTTCTTAAAAGATGATATTTTTAAAAAATTATTTAAAAAATTATTAAAAAATTATAAAAATATGATATTAAAAATTAAGATACATTCCAATTCATATAAGCCCCAAAAAAAAAAAAANAAAAAAAAAAAAAGACAGCAGGAGAGAACACAATAAGATAAATGCACAAACACAAAAAAGCAAAACAAGATGACACATAACAGCAGGCAGCAAATATAATTGATTTCTAATGCTGACAGAATTGATCATCAAGTAACCATTTATTTAACTTTAAATAATCGGTACGTGTTCAATTGAATGGTTTGCCAAAGGACATGTCCTGTTTACAATTATGAGAAAATCCACATCATTTTTGTCGTATTTCCTGTGTGTTTGACAGGGGTGGGATGATCCAGACGTGTGAGCAGTATCAGTTTGTGCACCACGTCCTCAGCCTGTACGAGAAGCAGCTGTCTCACACTGCTGAGGAGTAGAGTGAGCGCTTTAGCCAGACCCAGACCGAGACACACCACTGTACTCCGTACCGCTGCTGCCGCCGGCGTTACGCTCCACTGTACCTAGCATCATCTCAGTCAGTGTCACCCTTTAACCAGTTCACACTCACCTCCACCAACACAGGACTGAATGGTTGACTCCAGGTCTGTCCTGACTGAATGTCTTTGACCTGAACAAATTTAGGGAGGTCAGAAGTCAGATCCCAAAAGTCTTTACCAAACATTATAGTGTCATTAATCCATTCAGCAGTCAGGCCTGAAATAATTCGAGCCCTCACTCCTGACGTCGTTTCATATGCACTTTTGAGGTTTTTATGACATTACTGTATATGAGTCTCAGTCATCAAGGCCACATTGAGTGCTTGGTGTGAAATCGCACCCTTGGTCACATGTAGTGTGTATGTACAATTATCAAACCTTAGAGTGGGTTTGAAGTAAAATCAGGTCACCTGCAGCAGTTTCAATTTCCTGTAAGGAGGAATTACAAGGCTCTCCTCCCAAAGCTAGTCTGAATAATAAGGGCCTTTTATAAGTGCCAGCGAAATTTAAATTTACAGATATGATCAAATGCCAGCCTACAATTTTACACTATATATACGTAAATAAAGTTCAGCTGAAATATAAATTATCCTCAAAACAACTGACTTTTTCTCGCTGACACAGAGACAATTTCACTTTTAATGTAAAAATCACTTTAAAAAAAAAGGCCTATTTTAACTTTTTAAACATTCAGAAGCCATCTCATCTTCAGGTTGCATGGTGCTAAGTGTTCATTAAAGGCATGTACAATGTTATGGAACAGAGGAATGTATAACAATTAGGTTATTAATTAATCAATTAATTAGGATTTCTGTGCAGTCTACAGTATTACAGTTTTACCGTGCTGCCTGTGCAGTTCTCATGGCCCATGATGTTTACAATAAGCCACTCCTTCATTAAGACCACATAGACGTACAATCTGAGGCGTCACAGAGCCGACGAGACTGAGAGTCCAGAAATAGAATCAGATCATCAGAAAAATCAATGCGGATGAAGAGAAATCACCAAAAAATAAAAAAGCCCTGAACACTATAATTCATGAAGGAAAGTCATATATTGAAGTTAATCTCTCTCCTAATGTCCCACATCTCACATAAAGCCACTCTCAGAGCCACTCGCTCTGTGACGCCTCTGCTTTCCACAGTAGCCTGAACACATCTGTGAAGTATAAGAGCCCATGATTGTTGTATAGACAGGCCAAGCCTAATCTATATGAAGCACAATAGACCAACTAAAGTTGTCTCTCTAATGTTCAGCTGTAAAACTTATTTTTTTCTGTATTGTGTTTTGACTGTGTTGAGTTTAATGGATTGCATGTGCTGTATGGGACTCCATAGGTCCACAATCAAAGCGACGTGATTGGTTGTCCTGCTTTTTGTTGTGTAAAAACGTTTAAGCCTATTATATTGCTTGCTCTCGGCCAATGCTTTTGATACAGTTTGCTTTTGTGAAACCAACCAGAGATATTTTTAGAACATTTTGATACGATCCTTTCGAGTAGATGCCTTGTGTATATTTCCGTTTACACCACAATGGAATGTAGCTCATACTGTGGATCAAACCATCAGTTTATATTGCAAGATTTGAGAAAACAAAATGTGACAACTACCTAAGTTACCTTACAGTACAGAAAAAATAAATTATGTTTAGTCTTCAGTATTATTACTTTCTGCCTTTAGGCTTTGCTTTAATATGCTTTGCTTTCTGTGTATGTTTTTATTGTTTTCTTGGAGAATTTTACCTCAGACTGAGTTTTTATGCAGTCCCCAGTATATTCCACCTGTGACTCTAGGCCTCTCATTTGACAACATGAGAAATAATTGCTATGTGTAAGGCAGCTAAAACAGTAAAGATGATTTTGTGTGTAAAAATCAAACTTAAACAACTTATATTTTGACTAAATGCTTCAACCGTTATGAACATTATCAGAGGATAGCATTCCGCTTGGACCAATTTATAAACATTGAGCTATATAGCAAATTAAACTGCCACAAAATTACATTTTAGAGAAATAGAGAACTGGGACTGAAAAAAAATCTACTAACAGACTAATGAGACTGTCCTCTGATAATGTCCAGTGTACTAAAAAGCTTTTATTTTGAGTGCTTGTTTTCGGTGATTACCTGGATGATCAAAATGGGGATGATGAAACAGCCAAACAGTCAGACATACAACCAAACAGCAATCAGTATTCCTCTCCTCTGCTACAGTATTGCTTTAAGTTGTGTGTTTTTGCATCCAAATAAAAGTAGATTTTCATGAACCTGTGTTGATGTCTGTTTTTTGACTCATACATACACATGCACGCATCCCTAGTAAGAGTGTGTGTTCATATAATCAAAATTACAGATTAAAAAACATGTATTAGCATAGAAAGTTATTATTTTCCAAATGTGAAGTTTGTACAAAGAATGCAGATAGAGAGATTTGTGGCTTCATGTTCTGCTGGAGATCTGATTTTGCTTCTGTTGTGCCTGCAAAACTTCTTGCATAATAGAATGCAGTTAAATATATGCACCACTAGGTGTCAGTATATACAATGTAATTCCAATCTACACATCAATTAACTTACATTCAGACTAACTCATTAACACATTTTAATGGGAATCCAGAAGAACAAAGACGAACAAAAGCGAGCCGATGATAAAGAATTTATATGAACATTCATTTATTGTCTTTTCGTGGTTTTTAAAGTAATATTACAATAGATCACAATGGTAAAGGCCAATTGTTAATTTTTGACTCACAATTAGCTCTGCCTGAGTAAAATATATTAGATTGTACTCAGTAAAATCTAATGACTTTTGCTGTGTCATTATTTCACAACAATTTACATGGTGTGTTGATTTATTATGATACAGAATCTGATTTTTTTTTAAACTCCCATGCTCAAGCTAATCTGTTTTAAGAACATAATAAAAGCAACAAGCATAGTAGCTACATTAATTTTCCTGTATTAGACCAGATTTGCAACCATGTATCATCACTCATATCATACTTAAAAAAAAAAAAAATCCTATTATATCCTATTAAAATTATTAAATATATTATTCTAAAATTATTTCATAGTTTTATAGAGCATGGATGATAAATGTGTAATGCAAGGGTATTCATTAAAACAACATTAAAAATAGAAAGACATTTAACAATTTGAAAGTACAATAAGGCAACTATATAATCCAGAATAATTTGTTTTATTCCATTCAAAATTCATTCCAGTACAAGATATATGGTGCATAGGATTCATGATGATGCAGAATATAATTTGTGAACTTCATTCCAAATAGTTTTTGAACTCAAAGTATCGGGTATTTTTAAGTACAAATTAAAGGGATGTAAGAATGGAATCTTTAGCGAATGTTTTTTTCTTTTTTCTTTTGCTTGTGATGATCTGCGTCACTGCTCACAACCTTCCATATTCATGCACGCGTCTCCTTGAAACAGCCGGACTGTCCCTTTAATCCGTGGATCAGAACGCTGACGTCATCCAACTCCCGAGCCGCCTGCTCTGATTGGCTAGAGGTGACGTCAACCCCATTTTTTTTAAACCTCTCCCTACTGAACGATGACCTCATCCCTTAGTTCATGAAAGTGCTAAAGTGCACCTTCTGTAACACCCCCTCCAACACACACATTCACACACACACACACTCACAAAGTTTTAGCTAACAATTTTCCAAACTAGCAAATGCTAATCTAGCTATCCCTTCGGCCACGTCTCCTGACCGGTTAAACGGCGGAGGTTTGTAGCCTAACACCGAGCTCTCATGTTTTGTTCCTGGCGCTGTCACCGTCTGTCAGCTGGTATCCCCTTGACCCGACAGGTAAACAACGGCCAGCCGTGAAGCCTGTGCCGCTGTCCGGTCACACATGGAGCCCAGCTGAAAAACGAAGCTGAACAGGAGCCGTGTGGAGCCGGAGGTGAGTGTGTTTGCCGGTATCGATTAGCAGAAATGTACACAAATAGGATATGCTGACATCAAAGGAGCTAGTTTACGTTAGCAGCCAAGGCTGGCTATCTCCGCTCGCGCCCCTGTTCCGGATTGACGAGTGACCGTGTAATCCGATGACTTTAGCCAGAATGCGTCAGTGGTTGTCTTGATGTTGAAAAACCAATATTGTTGCGACATTTTAAATTATGTAAATCTGGTAAATGTAATTTTTGGTATTCAGAATGACCTGACGAGACCTGACATTTATGCAATTAAGTTTCCTAAAAATAAAATATGCTAAAATGTTCTGTAAAAATGGTTGAAAATAGGAAGAGATCACATATTTTCCCTGCGAATATCATGCTGTTCCTTTCGTTGAAAAGTGTATCACATACAGATGAAACAGTTTTCGGGAAAACAAAAATCAAACAGCTACCATCATAAAAATATCACTTGTCTGAATTATCTGAATATTTCTTGTTTCTGACCGATTTTTACTCAAGTCCTAAATTTAAAAAGAGATCCATATATCTTGTATTAAACATTTGATAAAAAGAAGAGTCTCTGGAATAACAATAACATCTGCCGTCTCTACAGCAACCATCAACTCATTCAACCTAAAGCCACCAGTTAAAATGGGCACTCATTAATCCGTAACCATAACCATTCGCTGCAGCTCGTCTGTCAGCGCGCACTCCGCCTTTTTAACGTGCGCGCCCATCTTATAATGGCATTGAAAGCTTCCCAGCTAAAGCTATCGATTCCTTTATTTGACTTACTCGCTTAATATCGTCTCACTTTAAGGTAGGTGAAATATTTACATGTTTTCCATCATTTTTCGTTCAATTCGCGCGCTGTATAATCATCATGTTCGATCAATGAAGAGAATCATTTTCTCTGGGAATGTTCCCAACACGAACAGGGAACATTTCAATTTTTTTTTTTCCAAATTATGCAGCGAGTATAGACCATTTAGCGCCTCCCGCAATCCTGCTCTAGTCTTATTTATAATCTAGGTCGGTTTATTATAGTGCGCTGCAGCCGCTCACCCTCCATCATTGTTATTATCACTCAGGCCATAACACTTCTTTGTGCGCCCCATCTGGTTCATTGGTGGAAACGCGTGGTTATGCAGTTTTTGAGAATGATTTTTGCACATTTTAATCGCCTAAGTTGTGTCATGTTTGATATCATTTACATCAGTATGTGTGTTGTGATTGTTGTTGCGGTAGAGCACCGGGTCCTGTTTTGTTAGATGATCCTGAACGTGCAGCAGCTGCATTGGGAGTGTGGTATTGATTAGAAAACACCAGAAGGCTTTAAACTTGATTATGATGTTTACATAATCGTGATGCTTTTGATCCAGTGGCAATTCATTTTCCAAAACAACACTGCAACAGCACCTCTGTACCCTCCTCCTCCTCNCTCCTCCTCCTCCTCCTCCTGCTTCTTCTTCTTCTTCTTCTTCTTCTTCAATGAAAGCTGTTTTTTAAGCCTTTCAGGCCATTTTCTAATTTGCATCTAGCTGCTCAAATATGTAATATAAACCAGATAGGCTACAGGTTAAACTAATTACGATTTGTTTTATCAGTTAATTACTTAGTGCATAAAATGTCAAAAGTAGTGATAGAGTCCCATAACAAGTTCCAGAGTGCATGTTGGCATCATGAAATTGCTTATTAAAAACCCAAAGATATTCAATTTAACACGTTAAGAAACTGAAAAGCAGCAAATTTACACAATAGAGACCATTTGCAACCTGCAAATTTAGACTTTTTACTTGGTAAATGAATTTAAAAAAAAGTTATTATAAAGAATTGTTGCAGATTATTATTCTTATTGAAATAAGAGCTGCTCATGAAGGTGTCCTATTAAATAGAGAATGAATTTTTTTTTTTTTTTTTTTTTTTTTGCATTTTTTTTCCAATGCATACATACATGCAGTATATTCATTTGTTTATCTTTGAGATTATATGTTTCTGTGTGTTTTGTGTGCAAATAGCATATAGACAATGAAAATGAATTGAGCAAACACTAGGCGAAGGTTCTCATGTGGTAGGATTATTGTTATATTTAGTCTGGTAATCAGAGATGTCAAATTAATTTTCCCTTTAAATAATTCAGTCGATTTATGTCAACTTTAATTTTAAAGATACCACAGCGCTCTGGCTGTCTGAGTCTTGTGAAATCAACTGGAGAAAAATGAATTAACTCAGAAAGTTATCTTCAGATGTTTATCAAAGATCATGAAAGAGCAGTACAACACAAAAATTTTTTGGTCAATCATATCCAGTGGCAATTCATTTTCCAAAACGACACTGCAACAGCACCTCTGTACACTTCTTCTTCTTCTTCTTCTTCTTCTTCTTCTTCTTCAATGAAAGCTATTTTTTAAGCCTTTCAGACCATTTTCTAATTTGCATCTAGCTGCTCAAATATGTAATATAAACCTTTTGTGCTTTTTATAAAATATTTGAAGATAATATCTTGAATGCGATCTCATGAAAAAAATACTTTAAAATTTTGATTTCTGATAAGAAGTATGATAGAAGTACTCTCAGATTTGCAGTATACTCCCCAGAAGTATTTTAAAGGTTTCAGCAACATAACATGACCTCTCATGTTTGTTTGTATGATCTGGTAGATCATAATCATCCAGCAGCCAAAGTTTGATGGTGATAATGATGATGGGCTGCAGAATGCTGTCAATTTTCTGTCCAATTTTAACGTATAATCAACAGAGTCAGATATTCAGAGTGAGAGAGAACATGTTTGGACATTTTAGTTTATTTAGTTTACATTTTATTTTAATGAGAGATTGCTGAACAGAGGAGTTTGAGATGTTTGGGCATAAACAATTCTCATGTCTCTCCCTGTATGAAACTAAGAGGCAGCCTGATATCAGCCTACTCAAGGCCCTGGTGACGATATTCGGAGGGTTAATGAATAACCTGGATGGTATTACCTCAGCTTTGGTTGCCCTCCAGTTGCTCTTTTGTGTTTGCCTCCATCTCTGCTGGGTGATATGGCTTTAATCAGCTGATCCATCGCTGCTTAACTTGTGCTTTTCTTTGAAGGGCCGATGGATATTTTCATAGATTGTGAATTTTATGAGGATAAAGATACTTTATCAACTTTGTCTTTTATTGGTCTTCTAGAGAAGCTTTATTTATCAGTCTTCTTATCAGCTTTAAAGAGAGTAACAGTGAAGCCGATTCGGTCTGTAGATAATTTGCTTGACTTTTTTTTTTTTTTTTTTTTNTTTTTTTTTTTTTTTTTTATGGAAGATGTAGCATATACAGTAACTCCTTCCTTCTTCTCTAGAAATCAACATAATTACAGTAATTTTTTAACGTGGTAACATACTTCTAGTTTTTCATCTATTCATGATTTATCTGTTGAATATTTCCAATGAATCATTTAATCAGGCTATAAAAATGTTGATAAGACAAGGTGACGTCATCAGATCGCTTTTGTTTAACCAGCAATGCATTTTCAATGATAACCAACTAAAACAAATAATTGATTGCGAAAATTATTCATCCTCCTTCCACATTTTCTTTTAGCACTTTGTTGGTTTAACGCTCACTTAAGCAATTTTGTCATGGTGAACTGCAAAGCAAAGGATCTCACTGAACAGGCCCAACATATCGCACGTGGTTTGCACCATTGTGAGCGGTGGGGTAGACGTGAGAAGGGTGAGGTTATGAGCAGTTCATGGTGTTTTGGGGTGGCTTGGTATGTGCAAGCTCTGTATAAATGCACGTTTGTCATCTTGGCATTCATACTTTTTTTTCACTCTTCAGCTCTTTCCAGCACTTTGGAGGCGCTGCAGGAAAATTCATCTGTTGAAATTATCCAACAAGAAAAAAAGAAAAATCTTAAAATTGAGCAGTGAACCATTTTCTTTTTCCTTCAGCCAGCAGTCAAGGTGTGTCTACAGTAAGTAATGCTATAAATGTTCTTTTTGACCAGAATTTGCACGTTAGTTATATTTTTAGCTTAATGGGACAGAAGGTAGTTTTGTGTAGTATTGAAACAATTATGTGATTAATCCACATAAAATTAATGAATAAAAACTGTTTAACTGGCAAAATTAAAACACCTGACAGTATTTTTCTTCTAGCTTGTCAGTTGTGAGGCTTTGCTGCTTTTCTTATTCTTATGACTGTGAATTGAACTGTTTTTGATGGTATTTGTCATCATATTTCTAGATCAGTCAATAACTAAAATATTCACTACTTAAAGCTGTAGTTTTGTTTTTGTTTTTTTTTCAAAAAGTAAAAAAAAGTAATGGAAAAGTTGCTGCCATAAACCAGAATAAAATGCTGCAGGACAAACAAGAAAAGAGTTTCCATCATCAACTTATGACCAAATTCTTGATGTTTTATAGTTAAGGACACATGTAAAGCTGCAGGTCCTCTGCTTTGTCTCTAGATTATATTTTATATTTTACAGGGTAACAAGAACTGCTGCAGCAGTCATTTTTAGTCCTGTCCCTCCTGTATCTTGATCCAGCATCAGCACCAGTGGCATCCCATCACCCTCGCGTGCCCCTCCATCACCCCAACTCGGGCTGTTTCTATAGCAACCACATAATCTGCTCCAGACCTGTGCGCACTCGCTGTCTCTCTGCTTCCTCTCATCACTGCTTGTTTTCCTCCGTTCAGCCGGAGCCTCACAGCAAGCTGCTGGCTGCTGCCTATTTTAGTTTGACAGGCGTCTTTGTTTTCCTCCTTATTGTTCCTGCCTGGATACAAGATGGAGGGATGAAAAATAGTTATGCGTAAGGGGTTTAGGTTGTTGTTATGCTGAGTTGGCATGCTGAGGTTTGGGTTCCATCACTACATCTTCATCATCTTTCCCTTTTCTCCCTTGCATCATACCGTCTCTATTTTTTGGACTCTCTCTCTCTCTCTCTCTCTCTCTCTCTTGTTATCACCTCCCTTTGCCTTCTTTCTTGTCCACAGAAACAGAGTGTGTGAATGAGGTGCAATGACCTGGCAGCACAGAAAGATGCAGAGCACCAACGTCTCTCTCTCTCACCACCACACATGTAAACCTGCTCACTCCTCCCCTCCCCATCCTCGTTCACTGCACAAGAGCAAGAAAGAGAGTGATAGAGAGGGAAGGAGGGATTCGGAGTGAAAAAGTGGGAGAGGCAGGGAGGGCGGGAGAGCAGATTCAGCCGCCATTAGACATATGCAGCAGTAAATGTTGCGCTCAGCAGCGGCAACGATCGATTCACACGGCTGGAAGCTGAAGGGCTGCGCAGAAAAGGTACGCTTTAACAGGTGATGAGGCGGGTTGTAACGGAGAGGAGGCTGGTGTTGCTGTAAGGCTTAGTATCAGCCTCTGCAGAATGGCTGGAGCGGTGCACAACACGAGAAAGTATTGAACTGTCACTATGCATNTGTGTGTGTGTGTGTGTGTGTGTGTGTGTGTGTGTGTGTGTGTGTGTGTGTGTGTGTGCTGTAGCTGCAGCTCACACACGTGCTTTTGCTTTCAGTCATCACTGTAATACTGCAGCTAGATTGCACAGAATGGATTACATTCGTGTGGCTGTACTGCTTTCATTGATTCATTTTAATATATATATATACACCAACAGCAACTCCACTTGCAGACACAGCAAAACTTTTTTTATGATTGTAGTGTAATGTCATTGTGTGTATCTATTTGTTCCATGTTTCTGATACTGCTCTTGCATCAGGCAGGTTGCCAGGCAGCAGCAGCATGTATACATACGTTCAGGCTTGGTAAAGCCTTTCAGAGATACAGGCCTGATTCTAGGCGAGGGAAAAACAGGGATGGCTGACATGTTGCAAGGCCTGTTTTGAATGACGTTGTAGCACCTTTAGCTCCACATCATGCCATGAAAGTGTATTCCTGCTGGAGTTGTGTTTTGTTTAGTCTCTTTCCTCCCTGCTTCTTCTTCACGCTTATCCGTTCCTTTCTTACCTTGAGCTGGCTGAGTTTCTAGGCTGAATAACTTCCCTCACCTCGCTCCATGGAGGTGGTGTCAGAGGTGAAAACTAAGAAAGCAGTGCTGCCTTTAATTTTTCCCCAGATTCTTCTGATCAGAAGATGCTGTTTCTCCATCTTTCCTCTCTCTCTCTCTCTCTCTCCNCCCCCTTACTATCTGTTTCCAACCTCTGTCCTTCATACTTTCCCTTTCCAGCTGAGGTTTAAACCTCCATTTAGTCTTTGGGGTAAATGAGAGGAGGCCCATTCATTTTTCATGACACCGCGAGCCTGTAGATGAATACAACAACACGACTATTCGTACTCTGACCTTCTCGCTTGCCGCATGACACCTGCTTGACCAAAAATGTTATCGACCCACCTCGGATGTCATTTTTAACCTGTAATATCAAATAAACGGCACTGTGGTTTCATAATTGACCACACAAAGGGTCTTTCTCTGTCAAAACACACACATACAGTCATTGATTTTTCAACCATAATTAATGATTTTGTGTGTGTGTGTGTGTGTGTGTGTGTGTTATACGTTAAATGCACATCTGCTATGGTAAATGTGAGCAAAGACGAGATCAGAGTGATTATAAGTGATAGATGGCACAAGACAGTTCATCAAGTTTATGAGTGGCTCTCCACACACACACACACACACACACACACACACACACACATATACACAGGATGTCACACGGGCCGTTTGTGTCCAGACCTGCTCTCTGAATTCCCCTGGCTTAATTTATCTCACGCCCTCAGTTTCCTGTTTCATGAGCTACTGCAGAAGAGACCCTCCATCGACAAACACATGCACACACACCTACACATGCAGTAGTTTTATTGTTGTGCACGTCTAATTTAAGTCTGACTTTGTGTTTGGATATCTGATATTCCCTCTGATATGAGGTCTGATTAAGCCCGCTGGATGATCCACTCGGCTTCTGAAGTCTTAAAATAACTGTTTTACTCTTCATCTTTAGCATTGTGGTTATTTTAGTGTGCAGCATGCTCAAAGGCTGACAATAAAAGGACTCATAAATGCACAAAAATACAGTTTGCACTTTGCTTTTTGAAATTTATACGTGAAGCTTCATTGTTACTTTGAGGTATTGAGCTTCGAGGGGTTTTATCCTTGCAGGCGTGACTGGCTGGCACTCAGGATGAGAGGTGATCATGCCCTTCACGTCTGATCATCAGCTGTCTCAAACTGACAGTGGCACTTTTGAATGTCACTGCTGGCCAATAATAGCATTGAAAAAAATAAACTGTTTAATGCCATGCTATAAGGCTGTATTTTTTAGTGAGTTCTTATTCTAACGCTTAAATTCTAACTATCATTTTATTCTCTGTTTATTTTTTCTTTCTGTAGGCGCCATGGAACTCGGAGCCCCTGTGGTAGCTCTCCTCCATTGACCTCACCTCCTTCTCCTCCCCATCTCTTCCTCCTCCTTTCCTTTCCCTCGCTCCGCTCATCTATCCCTCTTCCTCCACACTCCGTCCTTTACTGCCCTTACACCTGTGGCCTGCTCAGACCCCTTTTACATCATGGCAGGGGANCTCCGTCCTTTACTGCCCTTACACCTGTGGCCTGCTCAGACCCCTTTTACATCATGGCAGGGGAGAAAGGACCAAATAAACGAAGCACCATGGACATCAAGCGCCTGGCCAGCCTCATCCAGAGAGGAACGGGCCGTCTGCTGATCATCGACAGCAGGACGTTCTCTGAGTACAACGCATCCCACGTTCAAGGTGCGGTCAACGTTTGCTGCTCCAAGCTGGTGAAGAGGCGACTGCAGCAGGACAAAGTGTCCGTCACTGAGCTGCTGCAACTCAACGGGAAGGTGAAGGTAAGTGGAAGCAGACCTGGATGCTACGGTGTTCTGGTGCTACGATGTGGTCGTGAATTGAGAGGCTGACATGTAAGGATTTAAAAGCTATTTTGTTCAAGCATCCACCTAGATCCCCAAAAGCTTCAGAGTTATTTTCCCTGACCTTCCTGTGAAGCAGGCAAAAGGAAAATAATCACACGGGGATCAATGGAATAAAGATCAATTTAATATAGATCCTTATATGGAGCTATAAACAAGCTTTATAATGTCAATCTGGGTTGAAGTTTTGGCATAATTCCTGTTTTTTGCCTCAACTGCTGATGTAGAAAACCAATTAAAATCAGAATTTTAAGTGTACATGTATAATGTCATGGGTGTTAGGTAGGGTGGGGTGTACAATATTTTTCTCTGGCATATAATAAAGGAAAAGTCCAGCAACTGCCTTTGGGGAATTGTAGATTTTGTGGAAATAGGGACAAGTCTGCATACATTTGTTCCTGTATGAAGAAGTAGCAGAATCAGCAAGGGAACACAGAATATGAATAAAGTGGAATCTGCCGTGTCAAAATATGCTGCTGAGGAATCCTTTGTTCAAATGACGTAGAACCGCAGGAAAGTGGGGGAAAAAGTAGGTCTACTACCCAAAGGTCAAAGGTTAAAGTTTAGAGGTTACTGCCTTTTACAATGGGGTCCAAAAGTCTGATTCCACATTGAAAATCTGTGATGTTTCCCATGTAAATGTGGAAAGCATCAGAAAGTCTGACATCACAAGAAGCTTTTGGAACATTGTCAAATCATGCTGGGATAACTTGACTCATCAGGTTTTGCAGAAACTGGCTGAGTCCATGCCAGCTGGAGTGATGCTGTCATTAAAGCTAAAGGGGGGCGTGCCAAATACTAAAATATTCTGACATTCATGTACATTTTTCAAAGATTCAACTTTTCACTCAAATTGTTAAGATGATATTATAATTTGTCATGAAAAATCTTGTATTAAATTCAAAAAGAATGGAAAAATAGAAGCATTTTCACAGCGGCCTCAGACTTTTGGACCCCACTGCATGCTGTACTGTCTTTATATATCTATTCTTTGTATCAAGCTTTGCAGTAGACACATGCTGAGTAGTAAGAATATTGTTTTCCCTTAAATCGGAGGACTCCAGCAACAGTCTGCCATGCTGAAGTGTCTTTGAGCAAGACATTGACTCCACAGCAGCTTCAGTGGTTTCTGTTCTGTATCTGAGCCTGCATGCTAGTTAGGGTGAAAAACACCTTTACATACATGTGAGATCAGAACATTGCCAACAGCCTGGTCTGTGTTTCTATGTGCTCCTGGATTGGACTTCTCAGAGCTACAGCCCAAACCTGCATCAGATCAGAGGAGCTATATTTGGCGGGCAGGCGAGCATACTTTAGGTTTTTTTGCTTATCAGTAGCTCTGAAATTGGATCCTCCCGTTTTCCATGACTTCTCCTCTAAATATGACAGCCTTTTTTCCATAGCCTGTCCAGCCGTGGCACGCTGGCTCCTGTATTTTTAGTCGCTGTGTGAAACTGAAGGAACTCTGAGAGGGGAAATCTAAGGGGGNGGGGGGGGGGGGGTGAAGTGTGCGTGTGAGTAGTGTTTTGTGTGCTCATGTACATTGCGTGTGCATCCATCACCAAATGGTTTTGCAAGATGAGACAAACACGACAACAAAGCTGGGGAAATGTCAGATGAAGTTTTTCTTCCCAGCTGCATTTGAGACATGATTATTCCCGTGTTATATGCAGTTCTCAACATTTGATTATGTTAAAGGACCATACCATCCATTTTGCATGTTTGAGCCTAATATATTCAATTTTCATACATGTTACATTACTGACAATCATTTCCCAAATGATAAAACCATATTTCAGCCTTTCTGAAGTTTGCAAAATCACAGTTTGCAAAATCTCTTAATCTTTCAAAATCAAATATTCAAGCAATACACCCACCTTAAAAATCGATGTTTCACTTGCTAATAGTTACACAGAATTATGAAGTCATGGCCACTTAAGATAAACGCAGCTCTTCTTTTGGGACTATATTCCCTGGTGGAGACATACATTCACTCCATGCTTTTTATTGCACTTAAANTTTTGGGACTATATTCCCTGGTGGAGACATACATTCACTCCATGCTTTTTATTGCACTTAAACGCTGAAATTATGAAACTTCGAAAAAAAAAAACCAACCTGAATATACGTCTTGTTTGCGACAATGGATTACCTATCGAACGTTTCAAGTATCAACAAATTGATTTTAATAGCGTACCAGAATGAACTGAAACCAATGGCAGTCNACGTTTCAAGTATCAACAAATTGATTTTAATAGCGTACCAGAATGAACTGAAACCAATGGCAGTCTAGAAGGTAGGAAAATCATTTTTAATTCACCATTCCAGTAGTATGCTTTGAGAAATGATTGTCAGTAACCTTATGAAAATTGAATATATTAGGCTCAAGCATACAAAATGGGTGGTATGGTCCTTTAACACCAAACGATAGAACATTTTTTCTATTCACAGAAGCAAGTGAGGCATGCCAGATGATTGGAATTATTTTCTTAGAGAGTAGTTTTTGTGATGCATTGGGTTTGAGGTTGAATGCTTCCCTTTTCTTTTTTAAATACCTGGTTGGAATAAACAGGTCAGGTGTGTTTTGAGGTGTGGTGCTCAACTTCAATCTGCTGATTCAATTTATGTGCGTGATTTAAGGAGTAGGACAGTTAATTAGATTTAAGAACTTGTAGGCGACTGACACTTTCCACATGGTCAGACAGTAAAATACTGCAGAACTGTGGATTATTGTTACCATCTCAAGCCGAATGACCTTCAGTTCAGCAAATTGCGTCTACATAATTGGTACATCGGTTGAGAGTCCCCATGCGCCTGCTGGTTCTGACCGACTCGCTGTTACACCAATTAGTTTTAATTTAGATTTATTAGAGGGGCTTCTGGCAGTGGACGCCACATACCTTTCTTCTTGCTCAAAAGTTACCGCTATTAACACAGCAAAGATCTTGTATAATGCCTCCTGTATTAACTCACCGCCTAATATTTGCCAGACGGAGCAACTTGGATGCATAAGAAATGTTACTTCTAAAGGCTTTAAAGGTGAACGTTTTTAAGAGAATGTGTGATTCCTCCTTCAAATTAATAGTTTTTGTACTGCTGCTCCTATCTGCAGATTAATATAAAATAAAAAAAATCTCGATAACAGAACCCAGATCCCAGCAGGAAAGAGTGTAAAGCTAGAAATGAAATGCTGAGAGGTTTGAATCTAGATTGAATTTGATTTTCTCTTTTGGTTCTATACATCAGAGAACAAGCGTGAGCTGGTTTCCATGCTGGGTCTATGGGCTCCGTCTCTGTATGGAGCCCTGTCTCTTGTCACCACAACTCTTTCTGTCTCATCATCATTCACTCCTTTTCCTCTTGTCTTTCTCTCCCTATTCCATGGCTGATTTGTTATTATCCACCCCCCCCCCCCNCCCCCCCCCCCCCATAAAGAGGATAATGCTTGCGATTAATACTAGGCTGGATAAAGCTGGAACTATCCGGGTGAGAGAGGAGGGCCTGGCAGCCTCAGACTCTTTTGTTATTGGCTAACCATGACATCATCCCTTTTGTGCAGCCACTGGCAGGCTGCGGGGTAGGCACGTGCAGACTGGATGTGCGATGTTAAAGCCGTCTCCTATCCCCTTCACACACACACACACACACATGCACGCACGCCATCCTCTGTACCCCCCACAGGGCTCTGAGCATCGCCAGGAGCTGCTTCAGCTGGCCAAGACAGCAAAGGACACCATTGTGGGTCTTTGTTGGGGAAGTGAATGCAGGAAGCGGGAGAGCAGCGCTGAGAGTATTCATGGGCTGCTGCCTTCGCCTCCTCCCTGCCTGCCCATTGAGCACTAATAGCCTGCATTCCCTAAGGCCCTGCACTCACCCGCTTTCATAAAAGCTACTATCACTTCAACTGAGGTGAATGAATGTCTGTGAGCAGCAGCAGCAGCAGCAATCAAAACGGTATCTTCTTTCACTTCTCTTTCACATCCCATCCCTTCGTAACTACAGCGTGTTTGACAGGGCAGAATTTTGAGTAATGTAGGTCACTGTTGGATACAGTAGGCTAGGTGCTGGTGGATCTCTGCAGGAACTGGGATGTCATGGGCTTAGCAGAGAATAGGGCTTCCTAGTGCCTTCTGACAGGCTGGATCGTAGGCAGCTGGCTTCTCGGCTTAAGCCAAGCTAATCCTCGCTGCTACGCTGAGAATCGGAGGCAGGCCGGCCTGACAGATGGACCAGAGGTTTTCTAGTCTGGGGAAGCACCCTTCTTGTGAGGAGGCATGGAAGCCAGGCAGAAAGGAAAGCAGAGAGACGCCATACAGAATGTGTTACTAGTGCTTCTCTGTAGTGTTGAAGCATTTTTGTTAGTACTAAAAAAAAAAAAAAAAAAAAAAAAAAAAAGATGCTTTTTGTTACCAAGTTGTAGTTGGAAAGTGATTTGTTTGGCTTTTTCTTTAAATTGACTAAGGTTTATTAATCAATTATACTAATCGTTAATAATCATAGCTCGTCTTTGTGACAGCTGATTTGCGGAGAGTTAATTGTTTGCAGTTGTTTTCATTAAAGTCCTATGCCGTTAATTACTCTGTACTGTTTATGATAATGAAGAGTAGCTTGATTATTATTTTTGGGTATAATGGCCACATTGCAATAAAGAGAGGCAGGCAATGGGCCTGTGATCTTGTCTGTGATCTTAATTGGTGGGTTTGGCTGAGTGCCCTGCTACCGAGCTCTGGGGAGACGGCATGTGACCGACTAATCCATTTATGCAATGAAGAAGATCCTCATCAATTCCACTGATGACACACCATATTTTGTCTGTGCTCCTTGTGAAGGGTGCTGACTTTAACAGCACATTGTGGATAAAAACAAGGTTGCCCAAAACTGTGTAAAAGGAGAAGTCATGTCCTTGGAAAATACCATACTTAACTTTCCTTTATAATAGTTTTGTTCTGGACACAGATTTTTATGCTGGTTTATTAGGGCCATATAAGATGGGGAAAAAAAACAAAAAAATGAGGGGGGCTTTATTTTGAGTTTCCAAACTCGCAAATTTGCCAGTTTTAAAAGTCTGTATGCTTATGATAATTTGATTATTTTGCGCTAAAAGCACAAATATTTCTTTATTGCTAAATGGAAAAGTATAATTTCATAAGGTCATGTACTGCAGATATATTCACAACATGAGGCGGTACGATTCCCATTCTCATTTATTTTCCCTCTTTCATTATAAAAAAAAATTAAATTATTATTTAAAAAATCATTAATCATGATTAAAAATAATTTTCATACATTTTTTTTAGTTTTTAAAACTCACAAATTTGTGAGTTTAAAAAATCTGCCAGTTTAAAAACTCACAAATTTGTGAGTTTTTAAATTGTCAAATTTGCGAGTTTGTGTGTGTGTATGTGTGTGTGCGTGTACATGACCTTATTAAATTATATGCTTCCATCGGATTTAGCAGTAAAGAAATACTTATGCTTTTAGCGCAAAATCATTGAAATATACTTGTAAAACTGGCAAATTTTTGAGTTTTAAAACTGGCAAGTTTTCAAACTCTCAAATTTGCCAGTTTTAAAACTTGAAATAATGCCCCATTCATTTTTTTTGTCTTATACAGCCCTAATATGCCGTCGTAGATTTTCCAGTAACAGCAACACATTATTTCAAACTGAAGGACAAAACATGAGTGGTTCATGTGTCATCTGCCTTGATGGCAGCAGGACTGTATGGAAGTTATTTGATGACTCACTACGTGGATTGTTTTCCAGATTACCCAGAGGGCAAACCCAGGGAATTTTTTTAATCTTTCATTGACAATTTTCCCTCTGCCATGTTCAAACAAAGACGCCACAGCTGAAGGGTTTTCTGCAGTGCCGGATATGTAATGTGTTTGCCATGATGAGGTCATGGAATGAATCATTGTTTGTTTTAAAGGTTCTACTGTTTGACATAGACTTGAACTTTATGCTCAGAACAAGTATTTAACTACTGTATCCAGAAGTGGGAATAAACTTATTGAAAATATATATTCATGAAAATGATCTTTGATTATATGAAATGGCGACGATGAAAAAGTATAACTGGATCTTCAGCATGTATGTGCACTTTGGAGACTAGGGTTTAATATGAGAGAGAGAGAGAGAGAGGGAGAGGGAGATGTTGTGTATATGCATATAGGATTTTGTTTGTGCACGAGTGTGTAGACTACAGTAACCAATGTGCACCATGCTGAGTGTGTTTGTATGTGTCGGGGCAAAGGTCCTGTGACATTCAGCAGTGTGAGGATGTGACCAGATCAAATAACCACATCTCCGAAATGATCAGTGATGACCTCACACCGCACATGCACAGAGGCATCAGGGACTTTCACCACCCTGTCTGAGCAGCGTGTCACAACTTTACATCCTCGCCTGAAACACAGACGCTTTATTTTCAAGGGCTTTCCATTCATTCCCAAAACCCATAAACCTACACTTCACCATTACCTAAGAATAACCTTACCCTAACCAACTTTAAAGGACCATACCATCCATTTTGCATGTTTGAGCCTAATATATTCAATTTTCATACATGTAAAGTTACTGGCATTCATTTCCCAAAGCATACTACTGGAATGGTAAAATTTTAAAAAATGTCCTATCTTCCAGATCGCCATTGTTTCAGTTCATTCTGGTACTCTATTAAAATCAACTTGTTGATACTTGAAATGTTCTTGGGATAGATNAGTTCATTCTGGTACTCTATTAAAATCAACTTGTTGATACTTGAAATGTTCTTGGGATAGATAATCTATCTTTGTGAACAACACATATATTCTGATTTTTTTCAAAGTTTCATAATTTTAGTGTTTAAGTGCAATAAAAAGTGTGGAGTGAATGTATGTCTCCGCCGGGGAATATAGTCCCAAAAGAAGACCTGCGTTTATCGAAAAATTTAAACAACTGAGGCTTTGTAACTATTAGTAGGCGAAACATCAATTTTTAAGTTTGGCGTATCGCTAGAATATTTGATTTTGAAAGATTAAAAGATTTTGCAAAATATCAGCAAAGCTGATATACGGGTTTATCCTTTGGGAAATAATTGTCAGTAACCTTATGTGTATGAAAATTGAATATATTAGGCTCAAACATGCAAAATGGATGGTATGGTCCTTTAACCCTAAACCCCAGTTTTAACATTACACGACTAAGAACACAGTGGCCCTCATTTATAGAAGCACAGGGGGCTCTGTGAAACACACATCACACCTACACAAACATACGTACATGGAAATGACAGCTGCCAGTGTCAGTCAATGACATCATCTGGCCCTGGAGTGGCATATATCACACCCTGTGTGGTGGACAACTGGCAAGAGAATCCACAGCAGGCAGCAGCTCTCTGATCTGTACATAATGTACTGTATGTAGTCTAATGCGTTTTATGTGTGTGTAGCAGTATTGATCTCACTCTGCTTGCCATTTCTGAGTTTTCATTGGGTTGTTTTCTTGATTTGTTCTTGACGGTGAACTTCAACTTAGCATTTAGCTTCAACTGCAACCATTCAATAAAGTATCAAATTAATTAAACCACTTATATCAGTGCAATCAGGTAAGTTTTGCTCATGATATCAAGTAAGAAAAATCAGTTTGAATCCTGCTGCAATCCTGCAATAACAGGATTCTTTACTGTACATGAATATTTTGGTGTGTGTTAATGTAATCAGATAAATGACTAAAGTATGCACATTACATAATGGAAATGCAGGTACAGATGAACCCGTAGAAAGGGTGAGAGCTGCAGATTTTGCATCAGAATTAAGCAAAAGAAGGACACCGCTTAATTCTCTCGTGCACAGTGCCACCTTGTGCCTTCGATAAGAGATTTTGATCCCCATATGTGTATTTATTATTTCCTGCGGCTGCTGTCGAGCTGCATTCAGCTCTGCAGTTGCAGCCTGAGCTAAAACCCTGTTAGCTGCAGGCTGCATACAAACACAAGCTGTTCTCTGTGCTGGTGAGATCGTGGGACATCCCGAAGAGGACCGAGAGGGACGGGACTGCACCCCAGGAATGTGGGGCCATTTTTAGACTGTTTGTGCTGGTGTTGTGTCACAGGCCAGTTCACACACAAACACACATACTGCCCCACTCAGCACTGACCTTGTCATTGGTCAGTAGCATTGCTGAGGTCAGGGGAAACCATGTTTTATTTTCTTATGCAACCTCTTACCATAGGCCAAGGCCATGTTTCCACAACTCCACAGAGTAACTTTTGTTGCCAGATTCACCATCATCTGTGTGTGCGTGCGTGCGTGCGTGTACGTGCATGTGTGTTTTCATAACTTAACTTTTGCCCACTCCTCTACTTTGTTATGACACAGAATTAGATAAACATGCAGAGACTAAGAACCGCCATTATTCTTTTTCCACATTCCCACCTCGCCACATTAATAGACATAAATGTACAGATTTCGTTCCTTCCCTCTTTCTTTCTTCCATTCTGTGCATTTTCATCTTTCTCTCTCTCTCTCTCTCCTTGTCTTCATCTGTAAGGAGCCTTTAACACCATGACCACTCCTTGTTTGCGTCCAGCTGTAATGCCTTCAGTGCAGCACTATAGTCTGCCAGTGCCACCTTCTGTCCTTCTCTGCGCTCGTCCCCTCCCTCTTATCCCTCTTTTTTTTTAATCTCTGATCCTTTTTCTGCCTCACCTTCCTTCACGATCCCCTTCTTCTGTTTCCCTACTTTGCTCTCTTACTCCATTCTTACATTTTCCCTCCTCCGTTTTCATCTTCTTTCATCACTCTCTCCACGACCGCACATTTTGCCTCCTCTGCCAGTCGTGTTCTTTGTTTACCTGCAGTGTGCATGCGTCAGAGAGACGGTGCCAGCGCCGTAGTAGTAGCACTGTAGTGCTGCAGAAGGATTAGGACTCAACGTACTGCAGCAGTCTGACAGCCAGCGCCGCTCTGCCCCAGATCGTTGACCTCTTAACACTGCAGCAAACACTGCACATCACACACTGTGCAGCTGCAGCTCCATCCTGTCATCTGAGCAGAATGCAAATGTTTGTTTCTTGTAGATGAAACATTCAATGAATCTGCTGTTTATATGGATCTGGTGGGGAAAAATCTTTAAAAATAAGACCTTAACAGTCTGTTAAAATCAGCTATTCAGCTGAATTTGCTATTTCCAGAGAATGAGTAATACTTGAAGATACAGATGACAAAGTTCACAGATGCATCTAACATACAACATGCACGACATCATATCATGTATGTTTAACAATCCAGTTGTCAGGATAAATGAATCCTCCCTTGTGAATCATGAACGCCTCACTAATCCATCCTGTCAGCGTGTAACGGCTGATTAACGATTCTATTTTTACTGTAGCACTAATTTGATTTTGTTTCATCATAGAAACTTTGTAGCTGATGGAAAAGGTTGAACAGTGTGCTGCACGGTGTGTACGTAATGTGTGTGTGTGTGTGTGTGTGTGTGTGTGTGTGTGTGTGNTGTGTGTGTGTGTGTGTGTCTGTATGTGTGTGTGTGTGTGTGTGCATGTATGCACTGCACAGTTAAATGTTTGTAATCCTTAGGTAGTGATGTCAGGCTCCCAAAATAGATCTAATCCTATTAGGATTATCATCCAAAATTATCCTGTGTTAGAAGAGAAGAAGGGTGCAGGGGATTTAAAATAAAGAAAAGGAGATGTAAAGAACAACAAATAAATTATATATTTATTTATTTAGCCATTACTTAACTAGATAAAACTCACTGAGATTTAAAATATCTTTTCCAAGAGTGATCTGGCCAAGACGGCAGCACAATTACATAGTTGCAACACAGAAACATAGAATACCAATCAAACATTTACAATATCAACACAAATCAAAATGAATACTTCAATGCAATAACTCACAATATGAGTAAAAACATCGACTGTTTCCAAGATTGCTCATTTCTCGTTCTTTTAAAACCGATCTGAACTCACCGAGGATGGTAGGTTCAGACAGACCTAACTCCTTCTGTAATGTATCTGCAGGTGGCGGGAGCAGAGAACTTAAAGGCTTTTTTGCAAGTGGAACAGACAATAAATGGGTAAAAAACATTAAGTAAAAGTAAAAATAGGGTAAAGAGTATATTGTTTTTCACTATCTGTCACCTATACAGACAGTATATTTTACAGATGTAGCACTGCAGTACTGTATTCCACTTTCACAAACATGCACACAGCTGTTATGGTTGATTATATTGCATATTCAGATGGTGTCATAGGTCATCTGCGCTTCATCCAACAATAAACTAAATGGTGAAGTGTTGCTGACGAGGCTGTCAAAATATATCGATGTGTCATCAAGCCTTTAAATAAGACAGCGAGTTATTTTCTGATGCTGCAGACAGGTTTCTCCTGATTTTCCTGCTTGAGTGTTAATGTTGCAAATAAGAAATGAATAAAGCTTTTAAAGGACCATACCATTTCATGTTTGGATGCAGCAGGCAGAGCGAAGCAGGGATTTATGGGACAGTGACTCCTAACCAGACTCCACAGACTGACCTTGTCCTGTCTAAACCACCTGCGTGGCCATCGCCACGGTGCTCCGCTACAGCTGCTATGTGCGCAGAAACATAATCAAGAACACACTGTGCACGGCTATGCGCCCCTCCATCACACGCACACACACAGATGTAGAAGGCACTGTGAGAGGGAGCTGTAGCTGGGAAGATGATGGACGATCATCACAGGAGAGGTAGGGCTGTTGGTTAAAGTGCTGTTTTGCCCAGAAGCGAAATGCTATTTAAAGAAACACTTCAGATGAGGAAGGAGAGGATACTGTATGTAGATGTAAACAAAGAGATACATCAGTCTTTTTCCTCTTCCTCCTCCTCCTCCTCCACCCTGCCTCTTTTCTCCCACCTCAATTTTCTGTTTACTTGCATTTTTTTCCCTCTTGGATCTTTCTCCATCTTTTCCGTCTCTCCACTTAATCCTCATCTCTCTTTGCCTCGCCACGCTGCTACCCCCGCCCTCTCCTGCCGCTCAGCCTCCTTCCTCCTCCTCCTCCTCCCTCTCTCCTCTCCTGTCCAGTGGTGGNTCTCCTGCCGCTCAGCCTCCTTCCTCCTCCTCCTCCTCCCTCTCTCCTCTCCTGTCCAGTGGTGGTTCAGCGATGCGGTGATTCATAGCTGCAGTAGGCGCTGCGTGATGGTCACATGACCAAAGCCTGCCTGACAACATGGGGAACAACACAGCCTGGCTGGTGTGTGCAGGCACGCGCGCACGCTCGCACTCTCTGATGCAACACACACACACACACACACATGCACAACCACACACTGTCACACTGACACCTGCTCATATCCTCTCCTCTTTCTCAGAAAACACACGGCATGAACAGCACACTGATGAATGCCCACAGCCACTGTCATGTTGCCGGCTTTTGTGATATTGCTGTTGCATCACGTCAAAATGAATGACCCTCTCAGCAGTATCCATACTGTAAATAATGAATAAAAGTCATACATAATTCATAATATGCTTTATCTTTATGTCGTACTCTTGAATTACCTTTAGTGTATCCTGCTTAGTGTTGCAGTCATACCATTGATGCAGCCATTGTTGATTGTCAGTTTTTAAGGTTTTCTTTTCCTTGTTGCTATTTCCTGGTTTATGTACGGTAACATGGTGATCTAGTGTTTTGGGAAATGTCATAATGTCATACAGTCACAGATTTGATCCTTCAGAGCAGGACAAACCATTGTGATGTAATGATAGTTACATTTACTGTATATATATATATATATGTGTGTGTGTGTGTGTGTGTGTCAGGTACATTGTTCCGAAATTCAATATGCAAATGAGATTCTTATACTCCCAGTCACAAGTGCAAAGATTTTCGTCCTTTTTGTTGGTAGACAATTGAAATTATTTCCATCATGTTACTGAAAAATCATCTCTTTCTGGTGCAGGTGGAGCTGGGCAGGAAGCAGGAAGTGGTGGTTTATGACCAGAGTTCCAAGGAAGCGGGACATCTGTCCAAAGACGGCTTCGTCCACATTCTCATGGGAAAGTTGGAGGGCACCTTCCACAAAGTCTCTTTGCTCACTGGTATGTACACTTGTGATGTATAAGTATGAATGTATGTGATGATGATGATGGGCATTGCCTTTTTCATTACGTGAAAAATGATGCGGCCCCTGATCCAGAATTTATTTTCGGTTACGTAAATGTTCTTTCCTTTGTTACAAAGAAAGCAGGTGTAACTTGCTGATCCCTCTATAATTGAGTGGATGGTAGCTGCTTGTCATGGCACGGTTTGGTCAGCAGATGTCACTGATGAGCATTACTCTCAACATCCCTTCATCTTTCCAGTCTCATTGTGCAAGCTGAGCCTCATTCCTGGACTGGCAGTAATCAGACGATTAGCTATGTGGTGTCAGATTCGTCAGTATATGTGGAGATATGAAAGAGAGGATGAAGTGTAAAAGCTTGCTGGCTGTATTTAAAGCCTCTCTGATGACTCTGATGTCTAAGCCTCACTTCCCATCCCTGAAATGAAACTTAATAAGGCTTAAGATTAAACTCCAATCCTCTGGCCTTATTTAACCATACTTATGGTCATGTCATAGCGGCCTTCAAGCTCGCTAAGACTTATAATTGAGCCCAGCATGGCTGTTAATTGCCTCATTGAGGTAATAACTTCTCAAAAGTTGTGACTGCAGCTTTTTAAGGAGGATGTCCAAACACGGCAGGGAAACGCACAGCACGTTTGCCAGCAGAGGCTTCAGATTCCATCCCAAATGTGTCAGTGCAGAAAGGAAAAGTGTCATCTGCCTCATTCAGGATTGGAAACGAGACAGCAGAAGCATACTGCAGATATCTGCTGTCTCTCCTCCCTGCATCCCTGCATCCCGTTCTTGTCCTCCTCTCATTTCTCTCCCTCTGCTGAGAGATTAGAGCCTTTCCATGAGTCATTCATAGATGCTGAGGATTGCCTCAAAGCGCCCAGGCAGCACAATTAGTCACAGTCACAGAGATGTACTGAGCACATGTTTGTGCTGGGCACATATACTTACACACAAGCACACGTACACCACATTCACACACACATATTCATAATCATGTAAGATCGCATACACACACACTCTCTGATGGCCTTTGAAAGCCAGGATTTTCCATTTCAGCTTTTTAATCAGCTGTCTTACCCTGCACCATGAAAGTCGATGTCAGCGATTCGTTTTTTTCATTTTTATCAGTCTTCTCACCTCACGGTCATTACGCTTCTTCGGGGGAAAAAAAAAGAGGAATCACACTTCTTCCATTTCTGTCCCTTTCTGCTGTTTCCACGACAACAGTGGCAGAGAATATTCCCCAGAAGCAGCCAGCCAATAGCTTTGGTTGTTGTTTGGGTTGTTGTATTATTGGGGTCAGTGGAGCTAGCAGCCAGCATCTGTGCATACTTGATGTCTGTGGGTATTTGCTTGTGTGTGTGTGTGTTTGTATGTATGTGTGTGTCCAGCTGGAGGATGTTACGTGTAAATGTCTGCATGCTTACTGTATATGCATGCAGAGTTCACGTTAGTCAAAGAGAGACAACGTGAATGAGGGGATAATGCTGTGTGTGGAGTTTTTAGATTCTCAAATCACTTTTGGTTTAATGAAGACATTTTCTTAGTTATTCAAACTGTGGGCTTCATGACTTTGTATGATGGTTGATTGATAAATTCTGAGCCTTGCAGAAGCTGAAAAGATCTAACTCAGCTGCACTGCAGGGTTATTTATTTACAACATAACCTCATTCTATTTACATTTCTGCCAATAATGCTGGACAAATTTTATCCCAGTTTCCTAGAAGTGCTTTTCTTTGCTGTCTAAAAAAAAAAAAAAAAACAAACTCCTCAGCAGATGTGACACATCTCTTGCTGGAAACTTGGAGAGGTGTTGTAAATCAGGTGAGTACTGGAGTTGTTGAACGAATTCCTAATTCACTCAGGGATCATTGTTTGTCCATCTTGCAGAACTCAGACCATTGGGTAGCTCTTGAATTTATAGATTATAGTCTCTTAGCTCAAATTAGTGCAACTGATGTGAAAAAAACACCTAAATAAGTATATTATGACCACAATTTTTTTATTTTACAGCCCTTGCTCACTTGTGTCAGGCTCAGAATTTATCAGTCAACTTCTTTTTTATAATACTTGTAATAATTATACTATTTAATTCTAAATAAGGCAACTCTTGAGGGAGCTCTTGGTCAAAATGTTATCAAAGTGGGGTTTGGCTTTGTAACTTGGGTCCAAAAGTTGTCTTTCTTTCGCTCGTGTCTTTTTTCTGTCAATCCAGATTTGCTTGGCTTCATCTGTCCTCTCAAATACTTTAAGATCTGAAGTATTTTAGAATTGCTTGAAGTAGTTCTTCTCCTCCCCTCCTTTCATACTTTGCCCTCCTTTACTTCACTCTCCTCCATGTCTCCCTCTGCCCCTCTACTGAACCTCTGATTTATGATGCTAATAATTCTTCAGTGACTTCATATCTGACCAGCAACTTATTTTCAGCTTCACATATGTAGACCACACACACAACACACACACATACACACACACACACACACACACACACACACACACACACACACACACACACACACNCACACACACACACTTGCCTGTGACATTGCTGCAAATCAAGTGAGAGGTAATGTGGGTGGGAGTGGAAAGGAGGGAGGCTCAGATAGAGAGATGCAAAGAAAAGAATCCATAAATGGGATGGACAGGGTGAATTAAAGAATAATTGCCATTGCTTGCTCTTTCTGTCTCAAGAGAAAGGGATTTTCTGCCTAAACCGTTTCATATGTGCAGGTTTGCTAAAGGGAGATAAGAGAACAAATATGGAGACAGCATATTTTTCATTTTTTCAGGTTTAACAGCAAATATTTGATGTTTTCAGCCATCTTTGTCGCTGCTGACTGAATAATTTAAAATGCAGGAAAGACAGATTGACAGCCAGCCTCCTTGAATGATGTTATTTAATATTATACATTCACTAACTTATTGACCTAAAACTAATCATTGACTCCTCTTAGGTTTCTCTCTGTTTGTTAAATAATCAATAACTTGGCCTCAAAAAGCCCACCATTTCCTACACACAGATGATGTCATGGAGGAAGCCACGTCCCTGGGCTATTGTTTTTGTGAATAAGACAACTAATCTGGCTCGCAAATTACTTTCACGCTGTGTTTAGCTTAGAAATATACTGTATGTGCACACAGGATGTGGTGGTGGCAGCTGAAAAATATGTATGCAATCATGAGTACACGAGTATGTTTGCATTACTTCATCGACTGTGTGAAAGTGTTTGTGAGAAACACGTCCCACTGAGGACACGCTGTATTTTTACCACAGCAATGATCTCACCGACTTGGAGCTCAGGCTGATGTGTCTTGCCTTCTTGAGAGCTCTGTGTTTGTGTGTGTGTGTGTGTGTGTGTGTGTGTGTGTGTGTTTTAGAAGAAGAGGACATCAGTTGTTGAAGCCAGCTGTGTCCCCAGTGGGTCTGAAGTTTGCGTGTTTCCCACCAATCTGCAGCTCACAGCCCTGCTAGGGTGCATCTAGGTGGTACGCTAGCTGATGCTAACTGCGTAGCTGCAACATGCGTCACTTCTGCTCTGTTGTGGCCTTGCAGAGTAAAAAGTTTTAACACTAGCATCTGAACCTGATGTATGAGTATTAGCATAAGAAGCTGGAGAGACAGAATAGAAAGAAAAAAGTGTCAAAGAGGAAAATGAGGAGAGTGGGGGGAGACTGCAGGTCTGCAGGTGTGTGTTTCATCCATCTGACACGTGTGTGTGTGCAGTTTGCAGATGTGCGGCGAGTGCTCCTAATCTTTCCTAGCACCATCTGCCGGTGTTTTTCGCAGGATTACTAAAGCGTCGCAATCACTGGGTCAGAAAGAGAGAGAGAAACGAGGGATGAAGGCACATGTCAGATGCTTCTTCATTCCTGACTCTGTGAAGGCTTATAGTCATACATGTCATCTGAACGCGTTTAATTTAGATTTAATAGATTTATACGTAAAGCACATAATTCTTACCAGTAATGTTCATTTGCACAGTATGCTTTTAGAATTTTTTCCATTCTCTGTATTTTACATAAGCAGGCAGGTGTTGACATCGACGAGCCAATCATAGACCTGCACATGCCGTAGGATTAGCTGTGACCTTTACCTGTAGCGTTGCAAACTAAACAGGCTTAGTAAGATTTGATTTGTACATGTTAGCATGCTAACCCAGTCCCACGCTGTCAGCCTGCCAGCCCGGCGCTAAAGCAACAGGAGGAGACGTGGCGATGACATAGTGACGAGAGGCATTAAGAGATGAAAGACGCCTCTCTCTTTCTCATTTTCTTTCTCTCTCGCTCTCCCACACATATGCAAACGCTCACACACGCACACACAGAAGCTGCTGTTTGCCCCAGGGCTGCGATGAGATCAGGTTAGGGTGTGTCTGCACAGACAGAGGTACAAAGGTCAACTCAGTTATGTGTCATTCTTCTGCGCTGTTATACAACAAGGCGGCGGCTCCTGTGGATGTGTGTGTGCACGCGCGGGGGTGGTGGTGCGCATGTGTGCGCGTGCATGTGCACATCAGAGAGAAGCTGAAGAGGTGAGGTAATCATGGGAGGCCAGATCTCACAATGCTGCCCTTCACAGGCATTCCAGCGAGCTACATAAGGAGGCCTGTTTGTGTCAGTGTGTGTTTTTGTGTAAGTATGAATATGTGAATATGAAGTAGTGTGCGCACGCGTATCAGGCAGTGTTTTCGTGCATTTGCGAGAGAGAAAAAAAAGGCAAAACAGAAGGAGAAGAGCTATTGAGATGAGGTAATACGCCTCTGATCCAGTTTATGCCTGTATGAGTGCAGTTGCCTCCTTCATGTGCATTCATGTGTGCATGCTAGTGCGCTTGTGTGGTCAGAGACGTCATTCAGTGAGACAATCTGACCTGTTCTGTGTTCTTCAGCTTGCACAGTACAAAAAGTCTTTATGATTTGGTTTTTTATTTCTCCTCCTTCTGGAACTCTAAAGGAAATCTCCTCATCCTGAACCAGCCTGAGGGGAGAAACCAGGCCAACTCGAATCCACACACACACACACACACACACACACAGAAAGCACATGTGCAGCNACCAGGCCAACTCGAATCCACACACACACACACACACACACACACAGAAAGCACATGTGCAGCTATGTTAATTTGCAGGTTTGAGAATCTATGATCTTCGATTTTATGTTAATGTTATTAGTAGATCAAATATAAGACACTGATTTGTTCAGTAGCTGCTGCATTTCTTCAGCAGCCCAAACCATGATGCAATCGCAAGTCCTAGGTGTCACAGCACCACCTTGAGTCTGGCTAAATCCCTGAGGTGGAGATCCGGCGGCCATGAGAGATCAGTCAGAGACATGTATTCATTTACCTCAGCTATTATATGAATTCTCTGTCTGCTAAGTGAATTTTAATGCTGCGTTCGACAGACCTCGGAACTCAGGTTTTTCTGACTTCTTACTTGGAAAAATGCGTTGGAACGGCATTTGAAGTCGGAGCTCCGGCTGGGAAACTCGGACCAAAATTATCTACCTGACTTACAGAGTATGACGTCACTCAACATGGCAGTGCCCGTGGGAGCGATCTTTGTGAATGGAAATGATTAGCTAAAAGGCAAATAAAGTATTTTTTCTTGCGTTAAATTGAAAGAAAAAGGTCAGAATATATCGCCAAATTAACTATCTCTTGTATATAATAACTGCCATTGATATGTAAGTGTAAATAATTTCATAATATTACTTCTCTGCACAAAGTTTAATACCAAAACAGTGATTAATGTCATTGTAAAACAACACAACCAGACAGTCCTGTAATCTAACTTTACTTTAGCTAGCATTTATTACGAAGTTTAATTAATTTTACAGTATTTATTGGTGTTCAGCTATGCTTTTTTGATTACATTTGGCTGGAACGGTTTGAAGTTGGAAGTTGGAACTTCCAACTGGGAAAAATTCAACTTCCGAGGTCTGTGAACGCAGGCAGCATAAGACAGCTGATAATCTTTTGTAATGAATACTGGTTACTTTCAGTACTCATTGCGCATTGAAGCATTCCTAAAGTCTATACATTTCAGTTGAGACATTTCATACGCTGCCATTGCTTCAGGATGAAATCAAAAGCATGAATTTCTCCAGACTGAACAAACTGAACGTCTCCATTTACACTACAAAGCGTTTACTGCCGTAACTTAGGCTGCACTGTCATAAAACAGCAAAGTATATCAGGTTTATGGCTCGAAAGTTCAATGTGTGTGCTCTTAGAGGGGTAATTTGATATGGATGGCCTCATGTGAAGGATGAGGTCATGTGTTTTGATTGGCCATTCTGCGCCTCCAGCTGTGTTTTGATTGGCCACAGCACAGGTCACAAAGTCACAGACGTGTGCCAGAGGTCCGTGCTCCCCTTTTACGCCGTCCTTCATTTTTAGCTTTCCATGCTCACCCTTAGCCGGAACTCTCCTTGTTCTGTTTTAACCTCCTCACCTGCACTTTCTGTACCTCCTCACCCCTTTCTCCCTCTCTATCTGACCCCTCTCCATTACGCCACAGGGAGCTCCGGCAGATCAATGATTTCATTGAGAAGGAGCCAGTGGTGCCATTAGGAGGTGAGCTCACCTTCCCCGGGGACATCTGGCATATTATTCTCAATGACCTCGCCTTCCTCCCATCACTCTCTCTCCATCACTCCTTCCAATCCACTCCCTATACCTTTCTCCATTTCTTCCTCTCTTTCCCCATCCCCCTCTCCTCTCCTCTGTTTCACGGTGCTGAGAACAGAGCTCTATTTTTAGGCCCAGACTCCTGCGGTCGTCACATCTGGCGCCAGTGGCCTCGGTGCTCTCACCCTTGCCCGTAGATACACAAACACACACATACGCACACACAGACACACATACACACTTGCCCCACCCCAGTCAGCACTAAGGGAGCAGAAAGGTCAAAGAAAATGGCCCCACAAAAATATCAATGACATCACCTCTTTCCTCTGAAGGTGTTAGTCTTTGAGAAGCCTTGGAGCTGCATAGTGACACAGTCTACTATTTTCTGCAAACTCTCACTCTGCAGGTATGTAATGAGGTACTTGTTAAGATCACGCGTTGATAAGGTGTTGTATAAATGCTTAATGCACACACACACACACACACACACACACACACACACACACACACACACACACACACACACGGCTCAGTTTTATGCAACAGTGTTCTGTTTCTGCCAGTGTTTATACCCTCCTCCCCCATCTGTCTCACTGGCCTCACATGATGAGCTTGATGTCATTTTCCCCTTCTTTCCCTCAAAACAGGCTAGCGTGTGTGTGTGTGTGTGTGTTTATGTGAGCTGCTGCCAAATGTTTCCACCATGACGTGATCTCATCACTCTGCTTGCCTCCTGCTCCTCTTCTCTCCTGCTCTTCGCCTTCTCTTCCATCACTCAGACTCCCTTCTTGGCTTGAATAAGACATGCACACATGCACAAACATGCACGCACACACATACATACACACACACACACGACATGAGGCAAAATGCATTTGTCAGCACACTGCATAATCACAAATGCATGCAAAGGAAGAGCAAACATATGAAAGATGTGGCATGGATGAAGAATATGACATCATCGCACAGACATGATCTTCATATGATGATATTTCTTTTTTCTTCATATGAAAGGCCCCACTCGGATATGGTGGGTCCTGGGTGGCAGTTTATAGTTTAGGAAACATGTTAGATAGTTGAAATTACTTAAGAAGATGATTATCAGATATGTATTGTGTATAAATGTGCCTTGGCTGTCTGAAAGGTAGGAAAAACAATTCTAAAATTCAATGTAACATGTATGAGGGCTGCATTTGTTGGGCTTAAACATGCAAAAAATCACTGGTCTAATCCTTTAAATCTGTGGGACAGTGCATACACCACCGTGCCCTAAATACTTCTCGTTGTTTGAGCTGTTTTGTGTACACAATCCATTTATTGTGCATACCTTCTGCCTCCTGGTGTGTTTGAAATCTATCTAAAGGCATTCTGAACATCCCATCCCGCCGCCGCAACGCATTCAGAGAGCACGGAATAAAAATTGTTTGTTTAAACTTGTTACCTAGGTAGTGTCAACACTTCAGGTCAACAGGAGCTGAAGTTGAGCGGCGTGCTAACCCGGGCGGGTTTCTCCGTGCTCCGCCTCCGTCAGCAGCACCTCATAACCTCACGGTGGATCTGGGCCAAGTGTTTGGTTGTTTGGAAGCTGCACCCGTTTACTGCTGCAACAATTACCCCAATGACTCTGACACACATGTGGAGTGGAAATTTCCAAAGGCAGAATGAGGCTAAAGGCATAACTAACAATTAGGCTAGTTCATCCTACCCAGGGCTGGCACGTGTCCAGCAGATTCCATTCATGCTCAGCCTGCCCACTGCCGCTCCTGTCATGGTGTCATTCCATGGAACAATGGTAGATTCCTGTTTATCGCTGCGCCGTCTTTGATGCACTTTATCTCTGGCATGCCACAGCACCGCTTCCTTGTTTACCTGTTTGGTTGCCATATTGTTTTCCAGCGTTTTAATCAGATTTGGGCTGGTCCTCAACCATGTGGATAAGGATAGATTTTTTGGCAGCCTGTTGAAGGGTATTACTGTATGAGGAGATCTATTTCAATATCCAGCGTGCTAATTATTTTCCAATAAAAGAAGGGGATTTTTTTTTTTCCAAGATAGTTGGCATAGCAGTGAAGAGAGTTTATATTCCCAGTGGTTTTGCACTTTTCCCGGTATGTACACTGACTTGTAACAGAGGTCTTATTACCGTAAATACTTGCTGACCACACACAAACTTTGGGCTGAACCTCCGGGGCTGCCGCTGTTTCCTGATTAAGGCGGGAGATTTTCCACAGCCACGGCAACAGGCTAAATTTGGAGTTCCAGGCAAGCCCAAGGCCCCACGTTAAAGAATGTGCTGGTTTGTCATCACTCCCTGTACATCATTCACTGTACTGATTAAAGGACCATACCACCCATTTTGCATGTTTGAGCCAAATATATTCAGTTTTCATACATATAATGTTATTGACAATCATTTTCCAAAGCATACAGCTGGAATGATGAGTTAAAAAAAAAAAAAAATTCCTACCTTCCATACCTCCGTTGGTTTCAGTTCATTCTGGTATGCTATTAAAATCAACTTGTTGATACTTGAAACATTCTTGAGATAGGTGTTATCGTGAACAACACGTATTCAGTTTTTTTTGTTTTTTTTTTGAAGTTTCATAATTTTAGCATTTAAGCGCAATAAAAAGCACAGAGTGAATGTATGTCTCCACTGGGGAATATACNCATAATTTTAGCATTTAAGCGCAATAAAAAGCACAGAGTGAATGTATGTCTCCACTGGGGAATATACAGGCAGTCCCCGACTAACGAACATCTGACTTACGAACAACCCATACTTGCGAACCGACCGCCATAAAGCCTATTAAATTAAAAATTTGAGTTACTTACAATGATTTGTAATAATGAAGGGTGCACTAGTTTACGACGTACGTCAAAACAACAGAAGAATGCCTCTTCTGACGTGCAAGACATCAAGGAGTGAGAATAAGCATTAACCTACATGTTTTTATACCCCATACACACACATTCTCTCTCTCTCTCTCTCTCTCTCTCTCTCTCTCTCTCTCTCTCTCTCNGGATATCTGGAAGTGTTTCTTTAATGTTTTTTATGCATAGAAAGGTAAAATATATATGCTAGATACACACCTTATGTAACTGTTCTGACTTACGTACAAATCTGACTTAAGAACAGCCATGGTCATGGAACTCGTTCGTCCCGGGGACTGCCTGTACTCCCAAAAGAAGACCTGCAGTTATTGAAAAATTTAAATGACCGCGACTTCATAATTTTGCATAACTATTAGCAGGCGAAACATTGATTTTTACGGTGGGTGTATTGCTTGAATATTTGATTTTGAAAGATTAAGAGATTTTATCAGGAAAGCTGATATTTTGCAAAATCTCCATTTTATCCTTTGGGAAACTGTTGTCAGTAAAGTGACATGTATGAAAATTGAATATATTAGGCTCAAACATGCAAAATGGGTGGTATGGTCCTTTAACCTCCTTTCACATATGCACAGATAAACACACAGATTAGGAAAGCCTTGGATCATACAGAGATTCCATTTCCCTTTTCTTGTGTAACCATTTCCTGTTCCAGATAAAGTGACATCAGAGTTCCTTAAGGTGGGAGAGGGAGATGTTTCAGGAGGATATATGTACACAGAAACTTCTACATTTACATTGTGTCTTACGATCAGCAGCATAAGTTATAGAAAATCATTATGAAGGGATTTTTCCCCGTGAAAGCTTGGCTGTGTCAGAACGCGTTCACAAACAGCTTGCCCAGTTCCTCTCGCCGCATCACGTCATTGTCTCTCTCTATTGTTCTCCTGTCGCTGGCTGAGTGATGTCACTGCCACGATGTGGATGTGACACATTCACACACATTCACACACAGTCTCCAGGGGCCGTCACGGCAGGAAAGCACACCCTGACCGCGGGTGCTGAGATAACCGTCGTCACCATGTTCTGTATGCCCAAAACTGTCTCCAGGGCGTAACACCTCACTTCTGCTGCACGGTTGTGTGTGGGAGGACACAGCTGGGTGACTTAAAGTTGAGCAAGGTGTTCATTTTCTTTGGAAAAAAAAATGAAAATGTACCTTGTTTTGACTTTTTGTGTATTTAGGATTCTTTTGCAAAACAACAAAATTGGAAACACCCTACAGTTATACTTTCTGCTCTTCAGAGCTGATTACAGGAAAGATAGACAAGAAATTGCTAGAGAGAGAGCGATGGAGGAGTGTGTGCGTGTGTGTGTGCGTGTGTGCATGTGTGCGTGTGCGTGTGTGTGTGTGTGTGTGTGTGTAGCAGATGGCGTGGCTTGCAGCACTGTTCTGGACAGTTTGTCTGTCACCCTCCCTGCAGCACGGATCGGAGCTAATTAACACTGAACTGATTTGAGATGAGCCGCAAGCTCTTCTCTGTCGGAGAGATTGCCTGTGTGTGTGTGTGTGTGCGTGTGTGTGTGCGTGTGCATGTGTGTGTGTAAAAGAAGTAAGAATGCTTCACCTCAGTTTGATTTCCCCAGAGGTGAGTTTGTCTACAGAGGTTCACTTGAGCATAACGGATGGTTATTTCATTCTAAATGCAAATGGTCTGAGGTGAGACATGCAGGATTCCCCTGTAGCACTGAAAGCAGTAACACACCTCTAGCAGAGTCTATCACACGCACACACACACACACACACACACACACGCACACACACAAGCTTCAAGCTTTTTTCATTTCATCCCCCCAGATTGATATCCATGATTCCTATACATATTCAGCCATGATTCTTTCTCACTTTTACACATTCATTACACACACATATATATATCTATATATATCTTACTATAAAGGCAGAATCTCTGTCTGTGGCACCAATATCTCCACAACTCGGCACTGTATGAAGTTGATATTTGGCAGATATAATGCTCAGGACCCAAGGACGTGCAGTGTCGTGTGTGAAGTTGTGTGGATGAGTGATTCTCCAATTGAGCTGTGCTGGTAAAAAATAGTCTGCGTGGCAGGATACCTCCGGGCACGGCTGCATATGCTTCGCTCCATGGGCGCTTATGGCAGGCTGCAGCACAGACCATAAAGTCCGGCCCGGTCCAAACAGGCACGTTTTCAATGGGCCCTGCACTAGTGTGTGTGTCTGTTTGTATATCCATCCATCCATTATCGTCCGCTTATCCGGGTCCGGGTCGCGGAGGCATCAGACTAAGAAGCCCAGCCTACACTTCCTGGGCCAGGCCCTCTAACTCCTCCTGGGGGACTCCGAGGCATTCCCAAGTCAGCCGGGAGATGTAATCCCTCCAGTGTGTCCTGGGTCTTCCCTGGGGCTTCTTCCCAGTTGGACATTCATGGAAGACCTCCCTAGGGAGGCGACCGGGGGGCATCCTTACTAGATGCCCGAACCACCTCAACTGGCTCCTTTCGGTGTGGAGGAGCAGCAGCTCTACTTCGAGTCCCTCCCGGATGTCCGAGCTTCTTACCCTGTCCCTCAGAGTGAGTCCAGACACCCTTCAGAGGAACCTCATTTCCATCGCTTGTATCCACGATCTTATCCTTTCAGTCACTACCCAAAGCTCATGACCATAGGTGAGGATAGGAACTGTACTGTGTGTGTGTGTGTGTATATATATATTCTGTTTATAAAATGTCAGAAAGCAGCTGTGAGCTCAGCTAACATCAACATCCACTTTATACGCTCACACTTAGCACAGTGAATGCCCAGGCTTTATATGCATGCGAGCACACTGTAAGTTCATGCCTGCAGTGGCTGGCATTTCAAATTGAGGCTTAGCAGCAGCCCCCCCCCCCCCCCCCNCCCCCGCCTTTTCATATAACATCCCCTTTCCGCACATAAACACACAAGTGCACACACAGACACACACCAGAGAACATATCCTACTGGGATTTTTAAGTAGTTCATCTGGTTTATGAGGGCCCGTCTGGTCTTGAAGGCCCCCCTTGGTGCATTTGATAGCTTACCCTCCTCTCTTCTTCATTTATATATGTGTGTGGTTGTGTCTTTACTTGCATGAGTGTGTATATGTGTGTAAATAATGTCTTGCTATAGTGATACAGACTTACTGGTGCAGTAGCTCGGGGTGCGGAGCTCCTCCAGGGGGTTAAGTTGTTTGGAGGGCAGGGGGCCTGCTGTATGATTAATGCAAGCAAGGCTCCCTCCAGGCTGCACAGAAAGAGATGAAACTACATCATGCACGCACACACAATCTCAACACATACACACACACTTAAACAACCAAGTAGTGCTTAATCGCATACGACCTCCTCTTGCCTCCCTATGTAGAAGAATTACTCCCCTCTTCATTCTCTCTCTTCATCATTATCGTTCCCTCTCAGCGCTCTTGTGTAAAAACAGAGTTTTAAGCAGCTGGGAGGGTAAATACATTAGTAAAGGACAATTACACACAAAGTTACCTAATACAGCATGTGTCAAATGAAAAATCTACCAGAGTAACGCTAATTTATTGTTTTAAAGTTACCAGGTTAAAATATAAAATAATTGTATTTGATCCAGTGTAAGTTTGTTTTTCTCTCTTATGTCAGTATCTTTTGGTCAGTCAGACAATATCATGACTTGAAGGCATCCCTTTTGCTGACTTCATAATGGGTATTTGTAAATTTATTTATTTTTTTTAACGTGCTAAACATTCAGAAAAAATGAAAACTAAAACAAGAAGAATAGATTAGTCAGTAATGAATATGAGTTATTTGCAGCCCTTTATCAGACCATCTTAGCTACCATCTCCCTACGGATTCAGTGCTCCCTCCCCCTCCTACCTCTCCATTATGCCCCCCACCCTCAATCGTCCTATCTTTCTATCCACTCCCTCTCTCCCCTGGTGACTACCTCACCCCCCAAGCATGGCAGCTGTGTTCTCCTGTAGGCATTACATCACTGCAAGAGCAGCCTTGTTACTGATCCCCTGACAACCGGCACCATCAACACACACATGCACACACACACACACACACACATACACAGATAGATGCATGCACACACCGATATGCTTATGTTTCCATATATTGAAGCAAATACCTGTCTAACTTCTTGTAAACCCCTGTGGCAATCTCCTCTAACCTTGCACTGTTTGTCCTCTTCACACGTGGTTGCAACACACACACACACACACACACACATAGATGACTACACAAATGCAGATTAATTCACACACACTTACACTGATGCAAAGTCTTCATCAGCCTAACCTGTCCTATCCTGAGGATGATGTCTCTTTCTCGTGATATCTTGACAGATGATCCTAAGGTGTTGGATGACACTCTTGTGACACTCCTGTCTCACTAAAGAGAGAGAGAGAGAGAGAGAGAGAGAGAGAGGAGGGGGGGATTAATTAAATAAATTACTTGAAAAATGTATTAAAAAATAAATTAATTAATTGAAAAATATTATCTATATTCTTTTATTTGAATAGGTCAACTAAGCAGATTTATGTACAATAGTTGCATTTGGGAGTATTTTAACTACAGTATATCACCAATTGTGCATATTAAAGCAGAATCTGTAGCATTCTATGGCATTATTAAAGCATTATGAAGTCTGTCATAATTTGATATTCACATGCACATTTTTATGACATAACAACAAAGCTATTTTAATTTCACAAGTCACACACTTTGCACTAATTCTTGATAATGAATGTTTTTTAAGACTAAATATCATACTGTGTGGTGGATTATTTTCTGGACATTACTGGATAATTACCGTGTTGATTACCAGTTGGTTCTAAACATGAATATGTTTTTAGTGCCTTTGTTTGTTGAAGGTATTTTAGGGAAATCTGTGTACTCCTCCTCTGCCTGACAAAGATCAATTATCACTCATAACATTGTGCAGACTTGAGTCATGTCTTACTTCCTGAAACAGCTTCGCAAATGTGAGACAAGATGCTCATCTTTGCAGGAAAGTTTAAATCTGAACGTTCTTTCCTTTTTTTCTGCAGCCTAATGCATAATAATCATGTGCATATCCTAACAATCTTGTCTTTCTCCTCTTCATCTATCTAAATTCTAACACCCTGAACAACATGTTCTCTGTTAGTGTTTTCACCATTCACAGCACACCTTGTGGCTTCCATTAAAAAAAGCTTTGCCATGTTGTTTTGGTCTCTAAAGCCCCTTTGGCCTTAACTCACTGTCTCTCTTTCTCTCTTACACCACTATCATACTCATCTCGTCTGTTTTGGCTGGTTTCTATATGCGTGTGTGTATAAAAATATATATACTGTATATATGTAAACTGTGCGTCGTCCCGGTAACAAACCCTCTACCATAAAAGCATGCTCTAAATCTAAGAGATATCAGAGGAAGGGGGGGCACCCTGAGTGACCATCCCACCTATTTCTGTCACAGCAGGGCACACATGTGCAGTCAATAAAAAGGCCTCGCTGTCATTTATAGCATCTTGGCTGTAATCCTCTAATTAACACACCTACTATTCTGAGCCTTGTTACCCTGCTGAGGAAGACAGGAGGAGGAGGAGGAGGAGGAGGAGGAGAAGGAGGAGGAGGTGTTTNTTACCCTGCTGAGGAAGACAGGAGGAGGAGGAGGAGGAGGAGGAGGAGAAGGAGGAGGAGGTGTTTGCATTAGGCACTCAAAGGAGTTTCAGCATTAAAATCATGAGCGGCTGCTTTCTTTTGCTGCTGCTGGCTTCTGCTGCTGTGGTTTTTGAAGGCGTTATGAGGTCCGCTTGGCACGTTTCAAATGGTTTACGGCTTTGAGAATCAGAAGTGTGGATTCACATGCGGGTGATGATTGGTGTGTTAGATGTGTAGTGACCCAGGCTGACCACTATGCAGTGCCCCACCTGCTCCAACCAGATTTGGCTGGTCTGAACAAAGTGACTGTGTGTGCGTAATGGTGTGAGAGGTCGTGTGTATGTTTGAGAGTGCGTATCATAATGACTATCACAGTGGTGTGCGTATGAGTGTATTTGTGTGTGTTGGTTCACGGTTCATCACTCCTATGAAACAAAAGTCTGCATTTTTCACAACGCTCATCATCGCCATGTGACCTATTTCCTCTCTCACTCTCTGTCAGTATAGAATGAGCCACAGTAGAGCAGAGGGTGATGTAGGGCTGTTCTCACTCCTGTGTGATCATTTGGGGTCTACAGTGATGAGATGAGGTCAGCATGCAGCTGGCCCCCCAACTAGACAGATTGTATAACTTATTTTCCTTTTTTTGTACTTGGCTGGCTTCTTTGACTCATTTTAGTAAAGTAAAGCCCATCTGACCTGGTTTGGATTCAATGCACAATCATGACTAAAATGTAAACTGTCAGAAAGGAAGCTAGCAGGGACTTTCTTAGTAATCTATCCTGCTTCTCACCGGAAATCTCATGGAGATAGTGTTGAAAACAGCCAAAAAGGTATTATTTGATTTTTAAGTCCTTACAGTCAAATATACGAACAGAAATAAACAGGAAGCTTGGGTTTACCAGCTTCATGTCATGTTTTGGGTTTTAAATTGAATTTCAATTTGTGGACTTGCATGAGGAATAGTTAAGATTGAGTCTTCTTGTGCGGTTATGTTAAGTTCTGTGCAGCTTTGTTTCCATAGCTGGACTTGTGGCCTACATGTTTGTCATTCCATAGTAAAGTACCAGGAGTCTGTGGCCTGTTAGATGACTGATGGCTACGACCACGGGCGTGTTTGGTCTCCTCATCACCGCTGGTCTTTCTTTATGCTTTCACCTACTCTCATCTCTTTTTTCCTACTCCTCCTTTCTCCTCTCCTTCACATTCTCTCCTCTCCTCAAACACTAGAACACAGTGTCCAAACACAGGCGTGTTAGACAAGAGCCAGTGCAGGAAACGTGGTGAAGTCACATACATTCCCTCACCTTCAGAGACAAATCAGCTTTCAACATGCTGACACCGTCTTAATCCCTCTGCAGATAGTGCAATGTGCTTAGAAGCTACATTTAAGGCGAGCAACTGAATTTGCTCATATTTAGGGAATGTGCAGATTCTGCAGAATGACTATCTTAATCATTTTAGATATGTAATATGAATTCAGTGTGAAGCAACAGTAGGCTATTTGAAGAGCACATTTCCGTGTTTCCTGTAATTATTCCTACTTTGAAGCAGTCAAGTTCAAAAACCCTCGTAAAAATGCAAACGTCATTCTTTGTGTTGAGAAGCCTGTTTTCACACAAGCCTATTTTTCCCTTCTATAACACACACCATGGAGAACATTCAGTTTTTTTTAACACATACATGAATTTGCTAACCAGCCTGATAGCCACGGTCTCAGCTTCCATCCTTCCCTGATAGAGGCCTGCTCTGCAGCTCGGCCCCTTAGGTGGTCACATATTTGTTGGGTGAGTAAGGAATGTGGTTACATGCCTTAGACATTAGCTATGACGGAGCGCTGGCTCCACAAGAGCGGGAGGGTGCAAGGGAGGTAGCAAAGGAGGAGAGGGGAGGAGGGGGGGAGGCGGG
>VXCM01000853.1:79795-178829 GCA_014773175.1 Lucifuga dentata
GAGAGAGAGAGAGAGAGAGAGAGAGAGAGAGAGAGAGAGAGAGAGAGGAGGAGGAGGGAAGGAAGGAGAGGGAGGAGTGTAAGGCAACGGCTGAGCGAATGAGAAGCAGGCAGAGTGGAGCTGCACAACAATAGTGGGCTGCTCTCCTGGCTGTGGGCTCGCAGAGAGAGCGAGAGCGCAGAGAGACGCAGACACTCTGAAACAGCTGCAGCAGAATACAGCTGCCGTACGTTCAAACCTGATAGAATCACTTTTCTTTTCACTGGCTTCCTCTCTGTACCGTTCTTTTCAAAACCACAGAATGCAAAATATTGACGCAGAAGCTTAGTAGGAAGTTTTGTGTTTATTGCATACTTACGGGATTTTTGCCAGAGCTGGACTTGCTTCTGGGCTTATTGATGAGCATGTTCACAGACATTTTGGACTAGAGTGCCTTTTTGTTGTGCTGGGTCTCATCTCTGAGGGTCATCATCTGGACACTGGAACAGCTGACTTGACCAAATTGAACTTGGGCACCAGCAGGAGTTTTATCAACTCTGGATTTTGACGCTCAGAGTTTTGGTCTTACCTCAGACAGAACTCCAAGGAGAACACTTCCAAACGAGTGTTTACTTGTCCTGAAATTTTTTTTGACGGGGNGACTTGCATTTGTGTGGCTGGGGTCATTGATCGCCCCATCCTTGGCGTGCACTGAAGGAGCACGAGAAGAGTTGCATCTGTGTGTGTGCATGAGATAGTGTGTGTTCCGGGGGATGCCTCTGGATGTGGTGATTGCCCCAGCGGAGGACTGCTTTTGGCCAGACTTGCAGGACACAGACATGAGGCTGAAGATCAGGGTCCGCCGGATGAAGGAGGGAAGAGAACTACGAGGTGTGTACCTACCTGTCTGGAGAGGGAGATAAGGAATGTGTGTGTGTGAGCAGGAAGAAAGTTATATTTTAATAAGGATATGAGAATCTCTCTCTCTCTCTCTGTTGAGTAACATGTTTAGATCATAGGCCTTTCTGTATGGAGTTTATATGATGAGGATGCAGGAAATGAGGGGTATGGTTTTACAGATTTAGGCGTATTTGCTGAGATTTTGACTGTTGTACATTGGGGAAAACCCCTGATAATGATTTATGCATTACAGATGAAAACAAAGGCACAATGGGGGGGTCCAGGTATTGAAGTATTGCAGTCTGAATGTACTACAAACAAAGCAGAGATGTGAACTAATTCTTAAAGATCTGTAATGGATCGAGATTAACTGGTACAAACTGGTACATTGCGAGGACCTGGCCAGGCAAGAGTTTCCCACCTTTTTGTTTGCAGACTTAATGAGTTTAGAGAAACAGAATAGGGTGAAGAGGATTAAGAGGATGACATCATGAAGAGGAGAAGCGATGAAGAAGAGCGGAAAAAAAGCTGAGAAAAAGGGTTAAAGAGGAAAGAAAGAGAGCTGTGACCTGCAGTATGACATAGTGCTCATGCTCTCTCAGCCTGTGGTCATTGAGATGTAAAACTATCACAAAGGCTCTTTCTCTTTCTCTTTCTTCTCCTCTGCTCTTGGCTTTCTCTCTCCCTTGTTCAGTCTCTCCCTTTTTCTCTGCAGAATTGTGTCTTGTGGAGATTATGCTATCAATATGTGTGCAGCGTGCACTGCAGGTGTTTAACATAACACTTTTCACACAGAGAGAGATGAGGTAATGCAGAGCAACGGTGCAAAATCCAACTTATGTAGCAGCACATTTATGTACAATATATTGCAGATATTTCCATCATTTTAAACTCTGAGCAGAAAATTAAGTCGGTCAGGTTGTAGTTGCATTATTGTACGCATGTGTGTTAAGTTTGCATGTAAGCGGAAATGTTATATATATACTTATCAGGGCATATCAGAGAGCTGGTTCAGCAGCTAGTACAGTAGCTCTCCACACCTGCCACTCTTCACACTTGTGTGTGTGTGTGTGTGTGTGTGTGTGCACAGCTTGTCTTTTCACAGCTACATTTTGATGCTGAAAGCTCAGGGAAAAAGTGGCAAGAAATCACATTTGTCATCAGGGGTGAAAATAGAGTCGTGTGTCACAGGTTATTCTGGGGAAGCGTCATTCAACACCTCAGCTTATCTGGTACAATTATACATGCACATACACATCAGTTGAATGCAATCTAGATTACAGCAGGGTAAATTGGTCTCATACTGCTGAACCAGCAGTTGATCAAGAGACATATTCCCGTTATATGTCTGTCAACTGAGATAGAGGACAATAAACAGGGATTAACCATTAGCCAAGATGATATGTAACCATGCCGTCATTCCCAGCTATCAACAACAGAGCGCCCTGCGTGAAAAACGATGACCTCATCCTACTAACTCACATATTGCCTGTCAATCTAGATATGTCTGACAGACGTTGCTATCAACCACCCACCCTACCCCCTAAAAACACACACATACACACACTCACACCGGCTGCAGCACAGCCTTTGTGGAGCTGAGTGGGACATGTGTGCAATGATGTCATGTTGGGAGGTTGAGGGATGGTGGAGTGGAGGGGGGTCACATTGAGATGCAAATGTCCCCTCATAGATGAGAGGACAGCTGGAGGGGCACAGGGGATGGCGTCATGTCTCCCCCAACATGAACCACAGAAGAGAGCGAGGGAGGGAGAGGGAGAGGGTGGGATGCATGGATGGATGGATAGATGGAGGGATGCAGAGTACTCATTCGGGCAGATCAATGCCTCCAGGCTGTGGATGGTTGTGTGTGTGTGTGTGTGTGTGTGTGTGTGTATCCCTCCATTAACAGACAAGCTAAAGAGGGCAACTGAAAGCCACGTACAAACTGAAACACATACGTGCGTGCACACACACACACACACACTGAACTGTTATTGACGAGGCAATCAATTGTACCAACAGCAGCGATGTAACAGCAGAGATCTCATTAACTGAAACATCCAGGCAGGTGCTGTGTGTCTCTATCCGTCCAGTCAATATTTCTGGGATTCCGCCTCCATTAATCTTCTCCACCAATCCACTGCAGCGCAGCAAACTATCTGCAGCAGCTCCAAACAACTGAAAACAAGTCATTTTCACCCCCTCAGCATTTAAATAAATGAAATTTGATCATGAAGTTAGTTGTATGGAATGAGCGCTCGCTGCCAGTGAACAAAGGGGAGTTGAATGCTCGGGCTCTGACTGGGCGAGAGGAGAAAATAAGCAGTTGCATAAGTGATGAAGTGGGGAGAGGAAGATGGAAAAAGGAAGTCACTGCTGGCAAGTGTTGCTGATGGCGACACAGTGCCCTCTTTCCTGGTTGTGTGCTTGTGTGCTCGAGCGTTTTTTCTTTTAAATGTCACGTACAGTTAATGTTTGTTTAGTCACATCCTGTCCAAATTGATTTCCTTGAAGTATAAATTATATAGAAAGGTCCAGAATGATCCAAAATAAATGTTTGAATAGTATTTCTTTGTAATTCAAGATCACCAATTCGGTATTTGGCTGAAGCCTTTGTCTCTATTCTGTTTTAAATTCTGTATTTTCACATTAAACCGATTCAACTTTAGACACAAATGAGGCCAATTTTGAGTCCATGTTGGAATTTCTCGTTTTATTTTTTTTTTTTGNTTTTTTTTTTTTTGTATCCAAATGGTTTATCTGTGTCACAGGTTTTATTGATTATCACACTGAAGATGAACTCAGCTCTCAGTTGACTTTCTGATGTCATCTTAATAAACAGCTAGGGTGTGTGTCATGGGGTATTTTCAGTGATGTCAGTGTGAGTGTGTAGCATGTTTGTGTAGACTGTGTAGACATAGATTGGAATGGACAGATATGTCATCGTTGCCATGTCTCATTTGCTTATTTGGTGCTTATTGTTGTGTACAGAGCAGGGGCGGTGCTAGGGGTGGGCTTATGGGGCTTAAGCCCCGGATGTTTTCCATAAAACCCCAAATCGTTTTTTTTTTTTTTTAANTTTTTTTTTTTTTTTAATAGTGTGTTTTGAATTTTCTGTAGGTTTTGCAGTTTCCCAAATTCATTGCCAAGGTGGAACTACAGTGAACCACACTGAACAGATTGTCAGACTGAACTGGTGGATGGAACGGACATAACGCACCACCACATAGCTCCACTGTTTAGATTGTTGTAAAGGTTTTGTTTTAAAAGATTTTAAACTTCATATAATCTTTTAAAAGATGTAACATGATTTGTTATATTTCTTAAGCATTTCTCAGAATTTATATTTAGCTTTGATAGATATAAAATAGCTTTGAACTGGGCTAAGCCCTGGATCTCCACTAACCCTAGATCCACCCCTGGTACAGAGCGCACATTTTATTCCATCCTGGCATGGTGAACGGACACAGTGGGAGACACATCACTCCCTCTCCTTGTTGTCATGGCAGCCTTAAGTACAGGGAGGGGGAGGGGGGGAGGGTCAGGTGACGAGGTGACAATAACATGCTATCTCTGTGTGACTAACGTCCATTAAAGTGGCCTCGCCGTGAAGCTTTGACTTGAAGGAAGGTGTTGGTAATTGTGTTGACGCAGTGTCACCGTAATGTAACAGCCCTTAAAAACCAGACGGGCAGGCACTCAATCCTGATCCCTTATCTCTGACTTCAGTCCCTCTCCATGCCAGTAACCCCTTATTCACTGTTTCTCCATCACACACACTCTCCAGCCAGTTTTCCTGCTGCTTTTCATATGTTATTTTAACACGAAATGAGGTCAGCTAGTCATCATGGCTGCAGTTACTCATACTGACCAGAAAGAAAACACACATTAGCCTCATATAATCAAAGGGATAGAATATTTTTAGAAATGTATTTTCATTCATGTGTTCATTTCCCTTCGTACACACAAACCGACTTTCTCTTTACACACCATCTCCACTCTGGGACTTCCTGTCTTGTGTCCTTCTAACAACTCTCTAACAATGTCCTTTCATAGAAACGGAAATGGTTGATGTGTGACGTGAGGCTTTTCCTGTTGATTTAACTGTCTCCAGGAACATACTGCTTCCTCACACATACACACACACATACACACAGATCTATGGCGTGGCTATATGTTGCACCATTCATTTTCTTGCATGTGTCTGTGCACACGCTTCCCGGCAGCTTGGGAACATAGAAACCAGGAAGACACTCTTGAAAGAACGTCCGAAAGAAATCCTTCCTTCCTCTCAAACTCTGTTTTATCAATTACTGACATTCTAGCACCGCCCGCGGGATCATTTGAATGAAACTGTATCGTGCCAACATCATGAACTACAAATGGCTGTTTAGTCTGCACTCCACGGGCCAAACATTTTTAATAATACAGTTACGCCTCATCTCTTCATATTAATATTTCCCTCCTGTTCCTTTCCAGTCATTTCCCTGCTTTCTCTTCCCTCTCTCGCTATCTATCCTTCCCTTCGCCTCAACTCCCCCCCCCCATCCCATGTGAAGGGCTGATGTCATTGCTCTGTCGGTTGCCATTAATAGCTGGAAACAGACAGGACTTCTTGACTTTGCTCTTAAAGGGACAGTACACCCAGAATAGCGCCGGGTGATGAGGATGCACTCCTTCCTTCTGTCATCCATACTGACATCCATCTCACCTCATACTGGGGTTGTTTAGTAAAACGCTACACGGTTTGAAATACCCAGAAATAACATGGCTGCATTTGCACAACTGTTTCCTTGTTCTTTATCTGAGAGCTCATATGCTGCATGTGTTGTGTGTGTTGTGTGTACACAATACGCTGCTTACACTGTGTGCTACATGAGAAGCAGCGCCTGGATGTGTGTTACAATGGAAGGCAACGAGCTGCCTGAACTGTGCTGTGTGTGCTACTTTAGAACAGTGATGTCATGTCTCACTCACTCTCACTGTGTGTGTGTGTGCGTGTGTGTGTGTGTGTGTGTGTGTGTGTGTGTGTGTATGTGTGTGTGGAGCAATATCCCAGATGGGGTCTAGCAGATCTGAACACAGATTATGTTTTAATCCCCTTTCTACAGCTCAGGGTTTCTTTGAAGCACTCCTTTTGCCTTCTCCTCTCCTTAGTCCTTCCCTCACTCGTCAGCGAGGTCATTAACCGCCCCCCCCCCCNCAAGTAATGATGAGTGCGTATGTGTGTGCAGGAGGGAGGGTGTGTGTGTGTGTGTGTGTGTGTGTTGGGAGCAGAAGGTATTTGAGAGTGTCAGTGGATGATGCACATATATTTATTGACGTGCATCTTCAGATTGTATGTGCTGAACACACTATTTCTAGACATATGTTCTTGTTAGTGTGTGTGTGCATGCATTTATATAGCCATGTGTGCATGTGTGTGTGTGTGTGTGTGTGTGTGTGTGTGTGTGTGCGCACTCATGGGTGCTGTGCGGTTGTCAGGGGGATGTTACAGGGCCTCTGTCCTAGCCCTGCACCTGTGGCCTCTCTCATTCCCCCAGCCTGACGCAATGCACTGCTACAGGACATGAGCTCATGCAGGAAACAGATACACACACACACACACACACACACACACACACACACACACACACACACNCACACACACACACATGCCAAAAGTGGAGCCGCCTGCCTCTTAAAGGGCCAGACACACACATTCCATGCTGCACACAGAAACAGAGAGAGGCTCTTTCTGCTCCTGTTTTACTGCACGAGGTCTAGACATTCTACCCAGATTCACCTCTGTTAGCCCCTGCAGCATTTGTCTGCTTTGCTAATGGTTGCGCAACGTTTTGTGTGTCTTGCGACTGTTCTGTGGAAATCAACATGTGTAACTAAACAGCCCTCTCTCCTCATCTCCTCCTTTCTTCCTCTGTAGGAGGTTTTGCTGCTTTCTCCTCCTGCTTCCCCGGCCTGTGTGAAGGGAAGCCGGCAACTGCTCTGCCTATGAGCTTGTCACAGCCCTGCTTACCTGTGGCTAACGTCGGCCCCACTCGCATCCTGCCACACCTGTACCTGGGCTCCCAGAAGGATGTGCTCAACAAGGTTAGCATACTGTAATTTGTCATCTGGAACGGATAAACCTTCATTTGATATTTTTTTTCACAGATTTACATCACTGTTAAAGCTTGGGAGGGAAAATTTAGGACATTTTATTGTTACCTAGCAACAAACATGACCTTAAACTCCATTTATCTTCCTCTGTCTGTAGGATCTGATGGCTCAGAATGGCATCACGTATGTGCTGAATGCCAGCAACACCTGCCCCAAACCAGACTTCATCAGTGAGAGCCACTTCATGCGGATCCCTGTCAATGACAACTACTGTGAGAAATTGCTTCCCTGGCTGGAAAAAACAAATGAATTCATCGGTAAGGGGAAAAATAATGTAGCATAGCGTGTTTGGATTAAACGTGAATAGTATTAGTACAATGAACACTAATGAGGAGAGTTCTTTGCAAAGAAGAGAATTCATCTCAAGTTATGTGTTATGAATGCCATGATATTCAATACGGCACCACATTTTGTCACCATCGGTGAATGTTCAGGTGCAGGGTAGGTAACAATAGCATCAGGTAAACGCATCCGTTCAAATGACCCCTGTACTCTTCCAGGAAATGGTAGTTTGCATTCAATAGGAGCTGATTGTCCCAGAGATTTGCTGCTGTAGACGAGGCCTGTCACTGTGGTATGACATTGTACGCATTTGTGTGTATTCATACCTGTTCATTTCCCCCCCACAGACAAAGCTAAGGTGTCAAACTGCAGAGTCATTGTGCACTGCCTGGCTGGAATCTCACGTTCAGCAACCATCGCCATTGCATACATCATGAAGACAATGGGCTTGTCATCAGATGACGCCTACAGGTACGCTTGCTGCTTGCTGCAACACAGCATGTACAAAACGCTTTGCTTTCCCTTGCCTGGACAACACTGGCGTAGGATGATGGGTTGTGTTGGAATGAAACTCTTTGCCTTAGTTCATTTAGGGTAATTTGGGGTGATTTGGAAGTTTATTAATATGTCCCTGGAACTCAAAGTTGCTTTCAAATGTCTCACCCCATGAATAAGATCGACCTTTAAAACATCTTCTATGTAACTAATTTTCTTTTCTTTTTTCTTTTTTTATTCCTTCTGTCAGGTTTGTGAAGGACCGAAGACCGTCTATATCCCCCAACTTCAACTTCCTGGGTCAGCTGCTGGAATTTGAGAAGGACCTGCGATTACTACAAGCTTTGACTTCAAGCTCTGATGACAAGGTCTCTGAGGGTAACACAAAGCCAAACTCAGACGCAAATGGTGTCAACACAGGATTTGAGATAAATGGTCACCACAGCAAACACGAGTCGTCTGTGGCAGAGCCGCTAATCCTTAAGGAACCGAAGCTGCCATCACCCACTTCCCTCCAGCAAGGCTTCAACGGCCTGCACCTCTCTGCAGAGAGGATCATGGACACAAACCGGCTCAAACGCTCCTTCTCTCTGGACATTAAGTCTGTTTACTCCCCTAATAGCTGCCCCAGCCTGGCGCCCACACACTCTGAAGATGTCCCCAAGCTGTGCAAGCTTGACAGCCCAGGAACAGGGACCTCCAACAGTGTCTGTCCCCAGTTTTCTCCTGTTCTAGACAGCCCCAGCTCCTATGATTCACCATTCCCCTCACCAGGCAGCGGAGGCAGCATTGGAGGTTTAGGAATTGGGGGAAGTGAAGGAGTTCATCGCTCTGGTGGTTCATCCTCATCCAGATCCAGGAGAAAACCTAAGCACAGCTCGGGCTCTGGTCTTGGCTGCAGCGCCAATAGTTCCCCAGTCCACTCCCACACACACCAAACCCCCCAGTCCCTCAGCTTGTCACTGGACCACAAGAGCTCCAGCCCAGACGGGAACCTAAAGGGCTCCCTGCTTCTGTCACTACCCTCCCTGCCCAGTGTGGGGTCTGGGGCAATGTGGACCAAACACAGAGACACTGTCCAGGCCACCACACCTGTCACGCCCGTCACCCCGACTGCTGATGCGCCCTGGCACTTTGGGGTAGAGGAGGGTGGTCAGGGAGAGATGGAGCTGGGAGGAAGAGATGGAGGAGAGGCGTCATCAATGAGGTTTGGCAGCAACTCAGCGTATGTGGCATTTGGGTGCAGCGAAGGTGTACGGATACGAGACAAATCCCAGAGGGAGAACCCCTCAGTGCCACAGACACAGAGAGACCACAGGGACTCCACATCATCGTCCACAGTGACCGTGTCCAATGGCGCAGTTGCAAACAGCAGCGGGCCTGCATCAGAGAAACAGTTCAAGCGGCGTAGTTGTCAGATGGAGTTTGAAGAGGGCATCTCTGAGACGCGGTCCCGAGAAGAACTAGGGAAGATCGGGAAGCAGTCTAGCTTCTCTGGCAGCATGGAGATCATCGAGGTATCCTGACAGATACTGGATATGATCAAACTGTTCTTTGGCGGCAGCAAATGGACCTGGGTAGAGGGAGTAGGTGAAGAGGACATAGGAAGGGGGGCATGAGACTTTGTTGTGCTCCCCACACAGACAGTGTTTAAGACTCTAGCTGAGAGAACGACAGAAAGACACACAAAGAAAAAATGTGAAATTGTTAACTGGTGAGCTAGTATTCGCATTGCAGGTTAGCCATCAGACAGAGCCTGAGGTGCGGCGCTGAGACCATAACCACACTGAACTGTCATGCAAATCTGAAGCCTATCAGGGGGGTACTGGACAGTTGGTACTGAACATCAGACTCTTGATTCTTCTGGTCTTCGTCACAGATAAAACCCCGAAGCGAGTGTCACGTTGCATCCATTTGACTTATTTTGACAAACCTCTGACACAAACTCCTTGCCTATGGTCAAACTTCGTGCACTTCAGTGGGTGTATAGCTTGCGATTCAAACCGAGCCCCATGTTTCCTTCTGAAGCAGAGAGCCCCTAGCATGGCTGCGTCCTCTAACCCTCCCTTTCTCAGTGACTGCAGACTCTGAATAACAACATCAGCAACGATAACAGACTCAGCACAGCACAAAGCAGAGAGATCTCACCGCTCCCTCTCTACACACCAAGGACTTCACATCGACATGCGGTACTGCATCCACAACAATGAAGGATTCTCGGCCTTTTCACCATTTTGACTTTGAGTTACCGATGATGAAGACTCCTAGTGATGAGCAGTGTTTCCCCCTAAAGCACAGCGTGTCTTTTTTTCCTGACACTGGCTCCCTTGTTTCCAGTGTTAACGGTGTGATGTGACTGAGATTTTGGGTTGGCGAGGATGGAGTTGTATCACTCCACAACTCCTTTGTGTATCCCTGAATCCCCCTTCCACTGCTCCCAGTCACCACCTGGTTTCCACTGAGCATGCACCAGAAAGGCTGACAGACAGAACAAATACTATATATACAACACAAATATATACAGCCATTTTAATGGACTTCTAATTGACTTTTATGTTTTGTTTAGTTCTAGTTTTAATTTATTGTATTGGTTCATTCTGGTAATGAGAAATAATATAATGTTTTGTGGATTTATTTCATTTTTCCTTTGTTGATTTATTATTGTTATTATTATTATTATTATTATTATTATTTGCTGTATGGTATTTATGAACACACACTCAGACAAAATACACAAGTTCAACAAATTCAAGCAAGCAATATGTGCTGTTCCTTCTTTGGGGGGAGGGGAGTGATGTATGACCTTGAAATGCACTTTTTTGCTTTCTGACAGCAACTCCAATTACTGTTCACACCCCGGCAACACAATACTCCACGAGCCATGCGTCTAGTTTTTGATTGTGTAAATACGGAGCCTCTGGCCGGTGCTAAGAGGTCTTTAAGAACTGAAACTTTGTTTGGGCTCCTTGACAGCGTGCGGTTATGAATTAATTACAATCGAGGGCTTAAGCACCAACTAAAAAGACTGTTTGATGGCCCAGCGCTCTCTCATGTACCTTAAATGGACAATTTTTCACGAGGGCTTGCATAGCAACAACTATATGTAAACTGCTTCACAGGTTTGAGATTGAAAGATCCGACTCGCACTGAGCGTCCTCTCTGAGCCGAGCCAGCACCAGTTAGCCATTATCATGTGTCCCACCAAAGCTAAAACACCTCTACACACACACTATACGGTATGCACTTACACATGTATTCACACATGTAAAGCATAAGCCCTACACACACCCTTTTGTTTGTTCTCAGGGGATCTTTCAGTGAGCCAAGCCCAGCACAGGGTACACAGCTGCTGGTACATCAGCACAATGCATGTCCATAAAGCTCCTTTTTCTTTTATTTCCTAAAGCTTTGATAAAACCAGTGTAACAAAACAGAAAAGTGGGGATCTCCGTATCCTGAGGTGGAAGAAACAAAAACTCTGCTCTCCTGGTGCGAGATGGTTATTTATTTATAATGAATGGAATATGTGTTTTTTTTTCCTTTGACCCTTGATTAGCTTTTTTTCTCTAGCGATTCTCTGCCCTTTGACTTTGTGCTGCTGTAGCTACGTTCAGATAGATTTCCTGTGTTCAGTTTTACTCCCTAACTGGCCCGAGGCTCAAGCAACCTCTCCTCTCGCTATATTTTTAAGAAATGTTGTAATTATTTATGAAATGTAATAAAACGATGCAGGCTGTCCCTTTTTGCTAAAAAAATTGTTGGTATTATTATTATTATTATTATCATTATTATTATTATTATTATGTTGTGTAAATAGCAACATATCGAAGGACATTGATGAATTAGGATGGGTTTTTAAAATAAAATCCTGATACCTTAGGCTGCTTGACGCAAAAATACCTCAGGTTCTATTGAAAGGCTTTTCCTTCCCCTGTACATGTTTTGTGAAAAATGAGATGAAAATACAGACATGACAAAATAGAAACTCCTCTCTGCTTCTTCTTCTTGCGTGTTTGCACAGGGCTGAATGGGGCTGGGAATTCCACCGCAAAGACATACAACACATTACGACATCACAAGTCCTGGAGTCTTCTTATTGATTTTGTGTTTAACAAACCTCGCTCTGACCACACAACACCGCATCATTGATTTTTGTTTTTGTTCCTCAGACAATTTGGCTGCCTTATGCTTTTGATGAATTATTTAATAGAAAAGCTATATTCAAACTCTCCTCCTGGAAAGACATGCCGACAGTCTCAAGAAATTAAAATGGAATATATACAGTGGGGTCCAAAAGTTTGAGACCGCTGGGAAAATGCTTCTAAATGCTGGGAAAATACTTCAGTTTGCATTCTTTTTCAGTTTAATACAAGATTTTTCATTACAAATGATAACATCATCTTAACAATTTGAGTGAAAAGTTGAATCTNTAATACAAGATTTTTCATTACAAATGATAACATCATCTTAACAATTTGAGTGAAAAGTTGAATCTTAGAAAAATGTACATGAATTTCAGAATATTTTAGTATTTGGTATGCCCGCCCCCCTTTAGCTTTAATGACAACATCACTCCAGCTGGCATGGACTCCACAAGTTTCTGCAAAACCTGATGAGCCAAGTTATCCCAGCATGATNACTCCAGCTGGCATGGACTCCACAAGTTTCTGCAAAACCTGATGAGCCAAGTTATCCCAGCATGATGTGATGATGTTCCAAAGAGCTTCTTATGATGTCAGACTTTCTGATTATTTCCACATTTACATGAAAAACATCACAGATTTTCAACGTGGAATCAGGCTTTTGGACCCCACTGTATATAATAAAATAAAAAGAGACAAAACTTCAACACAAGGACAAAAAAAAAAAAAAAAANAAAAAAAAAAAAAAAAACAATGTTTCTGAACTTCAGCATATAAAGGCAATATTTTATAACTCATTTCCACATTTTGGATGGTAAATAGAAGATAAAAAAAGGGTGACTCAGAAATGAAATGCGTAGCTGAAATACGCCTCTGGGTGCCATCAATCTCTCTGCTCCATCAATGATGCAATCCCACAGGAGAGAGGAGAACCTCAGGCACAGGCTGACAGGAGAGCATCTGTCAGAATATGAATATGCGTGTGTGTGGGGGGNGGGGGTTGACCAGTCTGAGAATAGGAAAGGAAGCTATTAGCTGTAACTCTAAGGACTGTGTTCCTGTTTTTTCTCATCCTCCCTCAGATTAAGTCAGTGGTGTAATCCCTCTGCCTCTCTCTTTTTCTCACTCCTAACACACACACACACACACACACAACATGACTGCAGGTCTTTAATCCTGTTTCCCTGCTCCACCTTTTCCTTATCAGTCTGTGTCAGTGGACTCAGCAGTGAGGGTGGAGTGTTTGCCCAATGATGTGATGTGTTTGAACAGCGCTCACCTCCAGAGTGAGAGAGTCAGTTGAGGTAGAAGTGTGTGCGTGTGCATATGTGTGTGCATGTGTGTGTGCATGCACATGTGAAGGAGAAAGACAAAGAGAGGTATTTGCCCCCAAAAGAACATAGTGTACGCACATGTTACAAATAAAAAAAATAAAAAAAAAGAAAAGAAAAGAAAAACACCTTCCATATCCAGTGGGGGGCGACATCATGGAGGCTGGACTACAATGACAGTTTTGGTTTCATGATGTCACGGTGGGAATTACACCTCATGGAATTAAATCCTCGTGGAATCAAATGGCACGAGTATCGTACCCAAAGTATCGCACCCAAAGCTCAGCCACTTAGTGCCATCTAGCCAGAATAACCACCGTGTTGTTACGGGACTGATGAAGCAAATCTTTTCAGCAACCACGCACACACACACACACACACACACACACACACACACACACACACACACACACACACTTACACACACATCACATATACATACACACATACACATGAAAACCAGATGGCCCTTAGCCTTTTTAGGTAAGCACAATGCTGCCTTAATGAGCATTTTACTGAGTCCAATAGGAGACAAGCAGAGGTAATGGCATTACCAGCATCTCCAGCTGAGCTCTGCCTTTTGTGTGTGTGTGTGTGTGTGTGTGTGTGTGTGTTTTATAGCCATCATGGAAGNTGTGTGTGTGTGTGTGTGTGTGTGTGTGTGTGTGTGTGTGTGTGTTTTATAGCCATCATGGAAGTTCCCTTTGACAAGCTTACCATCGTAATGGAAAACACAGTAAATCTCACTTTCTCACTTTCATTTGAACATTAATGGCCTATCCGTTGTGTTAATCTGTGCAGCTATTAACTGTATCATAATGGATAATCCTTTCACAATATGCTTCCTCTGCATGTGTGTGTGTGTGTGTGTTTATCTTTCAAGGTGCCCTCAGCTCGTGTTTTATGGATCTCCATCTCGGGTATCCTGCCTGTGTACATTCTCTCCTGAACTCTGCTGAAGTCTGCACTTCCTGCTGAGCTTCCTGTGCCAGAGTACTGAACTGCTGAGTGCCTCAAATAGCTCTCTGAGCTCATTTTCATACTTTTAGCTCCATCTTAGCTTTCATTAATAAGTTTTTTTTTTTTTTTTTTTTTTTTACATGTACTCATACATTTACACTTTTTATTGGTTTCTGTTCACAGTGGATGGACCAATAGTAAATATATATTGAGGGTTAGGGATAGCTAGGAAAAAAAGGAAAAAAAGAGAAAAACAAGTAAAAAAAAAAAAAAGGAAAAAAGGGAAAAAAGGAAAAATAAAGAAAAAAGTACTGTATATACTCGACTATAAGCCGATCTCGAGTATAAGCCAACCCCCAATTTTGATCTGCAAATTTAGATTTTTAAAGAAACCCGCATATAAGCCGACCACCTGATGTTGTTCCATCAAATTATTTGTTTAGCAAAGTACCTGTTTTTTTCTGAGAATTGTCATAGTATTCCTGTGATTTTCTGAAAATAATCCACGTACCGGTNACCATAAGTGACATTAGCTAACATTAAGTTTTCCGGACTCCTCTTCCTCGTCTGAATCGCATTGATGAAAGTAAGGAAAGCTTTACAAATGAGCTATAATCATCACGGCACTTATTTCGCTTATTTAACTGTGTAATTATGGTGAGTTTTTTTTTTTTTTAAGAATGTCACCCATTACGTATTTTCAGTAATTATCCTGTACCTGAGTCGATGCGGGCCTGTCTATGTGCTGGACATTCCTCCGGAGTTTGCACTTCCTTCAGCCATCCTTCTGATGTTGTTCCATCAGTTTATTTGTTTAGTAAATTACCTGTTTTTCTGGGTATTGCCATAGTATTCCTGTGATTTTCTGAAAATAATTCACGTACTGGTAAATATTCATTTCAGCGGCTGATTACCATAACTGACCACGTGGCCACCGCAAAACGTGCTGAATAAGATGTTTAGTCAGGAAATATCTCATTCTAAGGTATGATTTAAGCTATTTTCCATGGGTAGTGGTAATGGGTAGTATTTCCACCCCTGAAAACTTCATTCTCTGCGATCCGATTTGATTTACTCGTGTATAAGCCGATTTTCTCGATTTGCATTGTGAAATTTGGTGAAAAAACACTCGGCTTATACTCGAGTATATACGGTAAATGTATATCGAGTGAGGAAAGTCAATGCCATGAAAATTGTGTGTGGGCACAAAAAAGTAAGTATGTGTGCATTACATTCATGTGTACATTTGTACTTACTATGTACAGCATATATTTGCATGTGTGTGTGATTATGCATTTTTAAGATTATTTAAGATGTTTATATGTACTATGCATTTGTATAAGTGCATCCATATGTTTATTTGCAGGTGTTTTGGGGTTTGGTATGGATATGAGATGTTGGAGTGTGTGATGTGTGTGACTGTGTGTGAATGTGTATCTTCCGCCTCACGTGGGTTGATGGGTACCAGACATATCCATGCTGAGGGCAGCCTGGCGCCTGCTCCCAGGCCTTCTACATGGAAACAGTTAGGAAACGTTACGTCAGCAGACTGCGCTTTCCACTCTCACATGTGCACATGCAAACACACACACACACACACACACTTCCGTACACACTCATTAAGCTGCATATTCCCATGGAACGCACACTCTCTTCCTCTCAGCCTTTCCGTTTTGCTGCCTTTCACAGAAAAGAGAACCAAGAAATCTGAAACACACACACATTACACACATTACACACGTTCACTGCTCGAAAGTTACGTCAGCGAAGCATTCCACACTTTTCCACATGTCACCAAAGATGACTGATTCCAAACAACATTTCTTGTCCTCCTTTTTCCATGGAAAACTCTTGTCCTTATATAACCCTGCGTTTGGCAGTCTGCTCTTCCTCCTCTCATTTTTCTCTGTCTGTCTCTGTCTCCCTCTTTCTCTCTAGCCTCTTATCCCTCTCTGTCTCTCATGCGAGCGGTCAGAAGGGGGAGCTGAGTGGGTTGGGAGGCCAGGCAGGCTGTGGTTGTTCCCCACTCCTCTGTGCCAGGCCAGCAATAGCCTTGGTACAAAACATGTGTGTCCAATATTCCTTTCCTGCAGTTGCCCTGGTGCGTTCTTCAGTCTTTCTTCATGTCAGCATGAATTATTCTTCAGTGAGGTGAATTAAATAACTGAACACAGGGAGACCATTAGTGTGTTTGCTGTAGTAGCAGACATGAGTTTGTATGCACCCTGCGGTGAGAAGGCATCCCAGGCTGGCTCCAAGGCGCAGCAGGCCTAAGGTAATCCAGTTTAATGCACTCAGCGTTGTCATGGCCACCTGTGTGTTACACACTGCAACATTACAGCAAGACTAGAGGGGGTGTCTAGACTGGCAAATCACAAAAACAAAGAAAGCCTGCAGACTGTGCTGTCTGCAGCCTTTGATATGAGTAAAGTCCTTACAGAAATGGGTCACAGTCACAACAATGAAGCAATCTAGTTGATTTATATAAACCAGAGACGTAATTTCCATTTATCAAGGTGACTGAGTGCATTGGGATGATGAGAGAGATTTGATTTGTGCACTGAGCTGTTGATGAAACTCATTCTGATTATTCAGGCCGGAGGTGTTATGTAACTGACTGCTGCCACCTACTGTTGGCTCCCAGTCAAATTCAGCAGCTTCTGCTTGTCCCCTGACAGGAAGGTGAGAGGCAATCAATATTTTGTTCTCCCAGTCAATCCGGCAGCAGATTGAATTTGCATTCTTCAGGTTTTGCTTAGTATCCATTTTAAAGAATGGAACAGAATAGTCAGAGTGAAAGAGTTTCTTAATTTCCCCACGAAATCCGTCTGTGTGTGTGTGCCTCCATCCCTGTCTGGTTATGTGTAAGAGTGTGTCCCTCCCTGTTTTCTGTCAGTGTGTATGAATGTGTGTGTGTGTGTGTGTGTGTGTGTGTAAGTGCTGACTAAAGCCGCTGGTGGTGCTGACATCTCTCTGTCTTTCTAATGGTAGAACAAACTGCCACAGCAATCTCTTCTCTCTCTCTCTCTCTCTCTCTCTCTCTCTCTCTCTCTCTCTCTCTCCCTCTATCCAGCATCAACCCCATCAGCACTCTCTACCCTCTTCCAAACCCCATCAATGCCAACAAACACACACTTTTCCTGCTACTGTAGTCAGCAGCAGCGCATACAGTATCCCGTATCCTATATCTCAGCGTCTGCACCTTCAAAAACCACATCCTGGAGCAGCGCTGAAATTAGTGCTTAGGGTGGATGTGGCAGCACTGATGCGGGGTCAGACACTGCTTCATCTCTATGAATGATCAAGGCCAGAATAAGACGTCAACAAGCTTTATTACGGGTCTGTGGTTGCCTTCAAAATAAAGGCAGACCACTGCAATCATCATTGTCTTTCTGGTGGCATTGACCATGAAGGCCTATTTGATCAGAAGTTTAGATAAATAATGCAAACCTCTGTATTGTAAAATTTAATATATATGTATATATATGCAAGGAGACTTACAGTAAATAAAACAGGAATAAAACATTCCTATATTTTTTCTTTAAAACTTTCTGTAGTCAAATTTGCCTTTGGGCAGTGAAAGAGATTTGTTTCATTTTATGTCATTACTTCATTTCATTTTCACATTTTATGTCATTTATTTGTTTAAACAGAAAATTTTGCTACAACAACATGATAAAAGATAGCAAAATGTCCTCTGTAAAGCCCCATGTGATAGCATCATGATAATGTAGTGGCTATAGCACCTGCATATCTGCAATCCAAGTTTTAAAATACAATTAAGCAAATGGCAACAAGTTTAAAAAAAAAAAAAAAAATTAAAAATTCTTAGTACAGCATGTATAAAATTTTAAAAAAATATATATAAAAACTGTATGTAGCTATTTTTGATTGAAATATCTCATGAAACTATAGAGAACAAGCTTGTGACTGAACGGTTGCCGGTTCAATCCCCAAGCCGACAGGAGATATCTGGGTGGAGGAGGTGAATTGTGAATCAACCTATTCAGCCAAAATGGGCTTTTCAGGCAAGTAACATATTAAATATAATCTGCATAAGCTATAATGAGGTCTGGATTTTGTAGAGGCTGGTTCTGATGGATGTGAGGGCTTGTTAAGACAAAGACTGAAGCTCTCACACACATTAGGCTGTTTGCTGCTGACACACATTGTCTGTGGCTGCTGCTCTGTTATCATTCCTCCTCTCTTTGCCCATGACCTCAGAGCCACATGTAAGCTATTTCTGTTAAGTTGCTGCTGGCTGAACATGACTTCATGTCTGATTTGCCTCAAACAGAGAGGGGGAGGAGAAACCGTATCACTTTGTTCATGGAAATGTACTGCATGAAAACGCCTTTGATGCTTTGCTGGGATTTTACACAGTTTTGCTTTGATGCACCAGATGCTGCCCCTCTCCTCCTATTTCCCTTTTTGTAGATTCCAAATCATCAAATCACTAATCCAATACCCTATAAGCTTCCTTTGACCAACTAATTCTTCTGTTTTTTCCTTTCTCCGCTCTGTCTTCTCTCTTCTCTCCTTCAGCTTCTCATCTCCACCACAGCAGATTTACTCTTCATTCCATCCTCTGCTTTCCTCCACCTCTCATCCTAGGATGGGAGGCTGATTGCTGGAGCCAGGTAGGTCTGCAGACATGAGTAATGTGGCTAAGGCTGACTCACACGCCAAGACATCAGCCGTCAGTGTGGAGCCAGAAATGACACAAGCACAAACACACACACACACATACTGAATCAACACACAGGCAGACAGACTCGGTGGTGCCAACCATCTGAAACCGAATCATACAAGAGGCCATTATCATCACCTCATATAATGTGATCATTACTGAGAAAATGACAATGAATCCCTCAGCCAGTTATGAGGTCAGAATGCTAACAGTAAAGATGTTTATGACACAGCAAGTATTTTTTTTTAACATAGAAATTAAAAATATATATTCATAAGATTAGCCATTAATGTCATAATGTATATATTTCACATTGAAAGCTACATGAAGCATCAAAGATTTATCCACACAGCAGGATGGTGGTATAGAGGTTTTTTCATACTTTTCAAATTAAGAGTGTCTATGACTCATAAATACAGTAGTTGTACTTTAAAAACACATAATTTAATTTAAAACAAAAGACACATTGTAAAAATGTGACACCATGACTTAATGAGTGTGATGGTAAAGTCACACTTTATGATTCAAGCAATTAGCTGACAAAATATGACAGTACGACAATGACATTTTCAGGCTGTAGCCTACATATTTATGTTTTATATTTACAACTTCAAATCGTACATGCAGTATTTCTTTTTCCCCCTTGTTGTTTTGTGACCATAAAAAAATGTTCCATAAATTATTATTAAAACAAACATCACATCCAGTTATTGTGTAGTTGTGAATGCACACACACATGCATGTGTGCACACGCCTCATTGCATCTATTACACATTTATTATTCATGCAAGAGTAATGTGAGGTGTCTCTGTTTTAATGCCTCCTAATGGCTTTTTGAGTTACCACCGCCAGCTATGAATAAATCATATCAGTCACGCCGCAGCCAATACCTCAGCATTACAGCACCGAGCTGATCTATAGGTATGCAGTGTGTGTGTGTGTGTGTGTGTGTGTGTTTCATGCATCAGTATACTACAAGAAATCAGCAGGTCAGACAGTCATTCTTCGTACAAACACTGAAGCTCTTGGTCAAGGAGGATGACATCATAATGCATATTGCATAAATACATACAGAAATAAGATATCATCATGAATGTTGGCTTTCATTTTGCTGCAAAAAAAAAAAAAAAAAAAAATAATAAAAAAATTTAAAAAATTCCAAAACTCATTTGATAATTAAATTACAAGAAGCTTTAATTGCAACAAAACATATCAAAACAGTGCTGTGTGTTTGTGTCTTTGTTGTGATCATGACTGATGTTTGACACCTTGACCTTCTGTTCAGGTAACATCTGTACAGTATAAAGCAATCCACTTCAATATCTCAGCAATAAATACTACTGTTGTACTTAAAATATAAATTTTTGGGGGCAACTGTGTCATTACACTGTATCGCGTTATGTGTAATATTTTGTTCTTCCCCCAAATCCTTTATATAAGGTACACCTAATAAAATAACACCACAAAAACAAACTGCCATAGAGTTTAATCAACAACTTTTTATCACAGTATCAGCAAAATTTGAACAGCAAAATTAAGAATCTTCACACTGATGGTATTTATTGGAGAACCATTAGATTGCATTACATTGTACAGTTTGCTACCTTTATTGCATCCATCCCCTGTATCTCTCAGAGTAAATAATGGGGAACAGGGGCAGATCTCTTGCATAAACTGCACTGTTGGATGTTTGCAGTGGGAACATATCGACCCCTGTATGGCTCAGTATTGATGAGAGGGTGGATTTCAGGAAGTGACCTTGGCTTACCCAAACGAGCACCTGACCAGGGCCCAGCTCATTTTCCCACACAGCACATCTCTGGCACCAGCTGGCCCTCTGAAAACAGGTTATAGCCTTTTGAAAGATAAAGGTAGTGTCGTGGACTGACCATAGTTTATTGTAGTCATACAAAAAGGCTGATAAGTCATAAAGGAGCATACCGGCAATCGTGCATGTTTGAGCCCAATATATACAACCTGCATACATGGTATATCACTAACAACCAATTTTTAAAATGTAAAACTGATTTTAGTTGTCCTGTTATTTTTTTTCAAATCCCCTAATCTTTCAAAATCAAATGTTCAGGTGATACACCCACCTTAAAATTCAATGTTTTGCCTGCACTTATGCATGATTGTAGAAAGCAAGATCATTTTTTTATTTCTTGGTAAATTGTTGGTTTTATGGTTTTATGGGCTCAAAAAGCAATTTTGAGCACATAACTGCCAAGGGTTAAGAGGTCAAAGTCCATACAGCCCCTGCCAGCTGCTCTTGAGCATGGCACTAAGAAAATCTGTGTTTTACTGTCACTGCTCATTTTATTGCTAAGTAGAGGGGAAATATCAGGCATAAATTGTGAACCAGATGATTCAATTCTCTATTAATAACACAGCAGCCTCGCAAGAAACTATTAAACAGTCAAAAAAAAAAAAAAAGNAAAAAAAAAAAAAAAGGAAAATACTTTCATAGGCCTTGTGTCAACAAACATGCCACAGCACCCTCGAGTGGCATTTATTGGTGTTACAACAAGATTGAACCTTTCAACCTTCCTATCAATCATTTCTGTAACTCCGCCTCTCATTGAGCTGATTGGTGGACACCAGGGCGCTGGAGTGTCAAGGAGCCAATCATGTGGCTCAGCCTCCTGTTAACAGGGCTCCCATTCTCAGTGCCCTCTCTATGCCTGTGTGCAAGTGTTATTTATAGAAACCTGAGGATGCAGAATGGAACATGAAAGAGGAAAGGAAGGATGGTGAAAGTCAGAAAGACAGGGTGAGGCAAAAAAAAAAAAAAAAANGAGGTGGATTTAGGATTTGATGATGACATACATAGGTCTTGATGAAACAGGCTTGCAGACAAAGACAGAGGAGACCAGTCAATTTACAGGGCAAAGTACATATTGATCCTGTCATTGTCAAATGTATCTGTTTGATTGATGGTTTCTTACAGAGGACAACTGGGTGATAAAACATGGAATGGAAGAAAGAAAAGACTTTTAAAATAATATAGAATGAATGGGATGTGGATGAGGGACTTTGTGAAGTCTGCGATGAAATATAATCCTAAAAAAAAATAGAATCTCGAAATAGTGAAAATGGCATGTGATGCAGGCTAGATTTCTTATATTATTACTAAATCACTGTTTGCGGTTTCTAAATTGCAGAAATCAAACATACCTGCTCTTCTGTATGCTACTGAATAAATGTTAGACCAAAAGAGGAAGGTCATATGTATACCTGATGACCTTAAACTACTTTTATATCGCACAGCATTTTGGATTAAGTAAACTTTAATCAACACAAATTTATCAAATGTCATCTTAAATGACTGAACACAGTGCAGAATAACAGGCGAGGCATCAATTACCTTAAGCATGACAGCTTCCTGGATCACCAGACATGACAAGCACAATATATATAATTAAGATGGTGATAAATTGTTCAGTAGGGTAACTGCAGGTTTGCATTTAGGGATCAAAGCTCCTGAATGGCATCCTGCTGAGACGCATGCTCTCACAGACATTTCTCCAGAAGGTTTTGTTTGTATTTTCCATTAAATTGACTAAAATTACGGGATCAGTTTTGGTATCACTGAAAGCCGGACAAGTGGGTAAAGTCTTAAAGGAGACAGATTGTCTTAAAATTTTAATTCATGTATTCAAAGGTAATTATCATACAAGAGTTTGTCCTATTCAGTAATATTTAATCTCATGGCAGACTTTCACAAATAAACCCTCTAAAGTCACAGCTATTGATTATAGCTTTTTTTTTTTTTTTAATTAACCATCTCTCATAACATTTAGAAAGAAGTGGAGAAGTGGTCCAAATCTGCCATAAGTGCAGATCTGTTTTTTTTTTTTGTTTTGTTTTTTTAATCATATATCTACACACTGAGTAGAAACAGTGTGTTATATCTGGAATTTTAGATAAAATATCTGTTCTGTGTGTACATTTTTTGTTTTGCTTACAGAAAACCTTTTTACATATTTTAATTGTTTGTCAAAATTGCAAATTGCACAGCATGAAAGGTGTCACTTCACCTGTAAATTTGGAATTTTTACAATGAATTTTCTGAAGTGCTAAATTTGTGCCAGAAAATTATGCCATGTTTTAGTAATATAAACACATTGTCGTCTCATCAAGCGATTTTTGCTATTACTGAGTCTAGAACGTATGGAAGCCCGTTTCCGCCACTTGGAAAAAAAAAAAAAAAAAAAAAAGAGTTCTGAGATTAAAATCAGAACTCTGAGATTAAAGTCAGAATTCTGAGATTAAAGTAAGAATTCTGACTTTAATCTCAGAATTCTGACTTTTTCTCAGAATTCTGACTTTAAAATCAGCATTCTGACTTTTTTTTTTTCCCAATTCTGACTTTAATCAGAATTCTGACTTTTTTAATCTCAATTAAATGAATTCTTTAATCTCAGAACTCTTTTTTTTTTCAAGTGGCGAAAACGGGCTTCCATAAGAAAGTCTTAATTTCTTCAAGATAATTAAAATAATCTGTTAGTGTGATGAAATTATTTTGACCTTTTTGCAGTAAACTGGTATCAGGAACTTTCTAGAAATGACAGTGTTTTGGACTCTAGGAAAAGTTCTTCCATACTTGATTGTCATGCCATATTTGACTGAGTTGTTTATAGGCTTGGCAGAAAAAGCAAGATTTTCAGTAGTCAAAATTTCGACTTCTGCAGGGTGGGTTCCTAGGTGGAAAATAAAAGCCAAATTCATTGAAAAGAAAAACTTCCAAAACGACTTTAGAGTCCAAAGCGCTTACTAGAATAGACAGAAAAGATGATCGTTAAATTAGTCAGTGGGTTTCCCTGAGATTTTAATACAAGATAACTAGAAATATTATAACAGTGATACGCGTTAGGATGTGAAATTTCAGATCAAATCCACAAAGTCGGTTTGTTTAAAATATGTTTGAACTTTGATTTTACTTTTTACTATCTTGCTTACTAACTACATATCCCACTGTAGCTTAGTGCGAGCAGCTTTGCGTGACACGCATTTTACGCACAGCAGAGCCTGAGTGGGTCGGGTCTGTGTTTACTTCCGGACTCAGATTAGACTTGGCTCAGAAAGCAGTAGCTCCAGTGGAGGCACAGCCTGTCAGCTAGCACCGTAGCCATACAAGGCTTCATGACAGAAGGTACCGGGCTGACTAGCAGCATCCTAACAGCTCACTGTGGTGCGAAGGACATCTTACACAACGACGGAGAGCCACTGCACACCGGACAGCGAGACTACACGCCGACCCACACCGCTGCACTGCTCCCATCCACTCGCCTACCAGCTCAAAGTCACTTAATGCTGCACTCTCTGTAACAGCTAACGAACTGACTCGACTGTGTTGCTGCCAGTCCATGCTCCGAGCTAGCTGAGGATCACAACAAGGACAATCGCACAAAGTTTCTGCGACGTTTCATTTGACCACCCTGATCCAGCAAGCGGGAGAATCCCGGGTTCCGGGGGGAGCGACAGGAGTCGGGGGCCAGGCAGGCAGGGCAGCGCGGGTGGTGGCTGCATAAACGAGGGGGTCGCCTCCAGCTCCTGGTGGATTTATCCCCTGCCAGCTAACGTTAGCTGAGCTAAGCTAGCTCCAACCACCATCATGGATTGGTTAATGGGGTGAGTACAGACAGCTAACTTGGCTAGATAGCTTACGACAACTCTGATAGGTCAACTGCACAGTCTTTCTAATGCTAGTTGTAAAAGAACCGCTCAGATGATGGCACCACGTGTGTCAGCATTAGACAGATGCACTGTCTTGGTGAATATTGTTACATTTCCACTTTTTCCCCCACATTAATCTAGCAGGCTAGCCTGTTTAATAGCTTAGCTTAGCTCTGTGAGGCTAGCTTGATAGCAAAGCTGGCAGCGCTCTCATTTTGCAACGGTAAACCTAACCTTTATCAGGCGGTATTTTGGGCATCTCGGTGGCCTGTAGCTAACAAGCCAGCGATGGCAGCGTCAGGATTAGGTTGTAAGAATATCTGTGTAGGAGCCAGTTTTCTGGGAGCTTATTTATAGGATTGATTAATGCAGCAAGTGGGCTAATGTTAGCTGTCAAGCGCTGCTAACGCCGCTGTGCCCGGTTTTAGTTTATTTCCTGTGTAAGGTGCGCCTTCGCTGGCCGCTTTTACGGGTATTACCGTTAGCAGTCATGCTAACTTCTCTAATGCGCTTCTTTGGGACACCAGAGCAGTTCCAATGTCAACGAGCCCATTGATAAAGAATATAGTTCCCGTACTTGTTATTCAGCTAGTTTAACTAAACCACTGAGATATTTAACTGAAGCGCGACATGAAGTTGTCACTGTTCTGTTCTGATGTGCCATGATGGAGGCGACACCTGCCTGGAGCTGATGAAGCTTCCTTGTGGCTTTATTTTGGCTTGAGATTGTTTATGTAATAGGTTAGGGTGAGAGATGGTGATCAGTATGAATGGATACAGTACAGTATAACATCTGATATACAAGCCAAGCTCAGGACCATGTGTTTTTACTGTCCTGGGTTCAGGATTAACCTGTGACATCAGTGTAAGTGGGTCTGTTATCAGAGAACTCAGATGTGTGTTCTTACATTTACTTAACAATTTGCTATGCAAACGTAAAGACGCTGGGTTGTCTCATCAGAGCCTTCATATTTGCCTGTAAGTAAAAGAGAGTTGGTGTAGACACGCTCCACTTTTTATCTTCAGCTGCTTTAATATATTAACACATTTACTGACACATAGTTACACTGCAGTCTCACTCTGTGATGCCCAGATATTTGAAACAGGAGGAAATTAGTTCTTTGGAGTATCACTGAAGGGATGGAGTCACACGTTAAGGTGTGTCCCTGTGGGGCCATCCTCTTTGCTGACTGGTTATCAGGTTAGTTAGCAGCCAAACAGCAGGGCAGGGGAAGGGTGGAGGGCCTGTTAACCTGGGTGGTTCTTCAATGTGACATTTTTGCTCTGAGATAATGATAATGATTCTCCCAGTCAGAAAACCAGCCAATCCCATCGGTGTGTTGTTTTTTTTTTTTTCCTACTTCCTCACAGCGATCCTGAATATGGTTTTTTAATTGACACGTTTCAAGTTGCACCAATTTGTCGAGTTGAAATGTGATTTAGCGATCTGAGCCTTCTTTTTGGTTTCTTTCATTCAGTCCCTCCGCATAGTTATTTATTTATTTGCACACACCTGTAGTTTGTGCTGTTAGAGCCGAACTGGTTTGCTTCATGGTGTGTTAGGAATCCACTGTAAAATTAGCACCCAGGTAAGTCTTTGTGATACAGAAGCAGAAGAAAATGAAGAACCACATATGAAGGTGTGGGAAACACCTTTGGTGTAGAGTTACATGTTCAGAGACGCTGAAGTGAAAGAAACAGCCAGTGCACCCCCCCCCGCCCACANCCCCCCCGCCCACACACACCCAGCCAGTCTGGCTTTATCATGGATGGTATTAAATGCAGCTGGTATTAAAACATTCTCCATCTTAGCACAGTTGTTGAATTTTTATTTATTTTGCAGATCAATTGACACCTTTTAAACCAGTTGTTTTGCCATCGACCGAATGTTCTTGAATCAAGCTTATTGATTAATTAAAATTGTTGTATTTGTTACAAGCAAAGTGAGGGAACCTGCAGTGGCTGTGTCATCACTGTCAGGTCTGTCAAATAGTCCTTCCCTATTCCCACTGACTGGTAACATTTGTGCATACTGAACGTACATGTTAAAAGGTGTGTGTTTGTGTGCTGCGTGTGTGAGCTGAATGCATTTGAAGCGAGCAGGCATGCATCACTGACAGAGTGGAGTCCATGAATGAGTTAAGCAAGCATGTAATCACTCTGAATAGAGACCCAGGGTGAAGGATGAGACACCTAGGTCGAATGAAGGGAGGAAATATGGGGGGGGGGNGGGGGGTTACAGAGAGCTCAGGATGATGGAAGAAAGAGATGGGCTGATAAAAGAAGATGATTTGAGGAGAAATGTAGAGAGGAAAGAAGGAGTGTGATGAAAAGAGGAGGAGAGACTGATGAAGGAAAGGCAGAGTGATCTAAAGGGATGGAGGTGTTGGAGATTCCATGTTCCTGATCGATGGAGGAGAGAGGACAGATGGAGAAAGGGGATATGAATGCCTTTGATGGAATGGCTGATTAGGGAGAAAAACTGGGGAAATTAAAGGGCTGGGGGAAGGACTGGTTGATAGGAAAGATGAAGCTCCCCAGGGAATCCGGTGGAAGCCTGGAGCAAATGACAAACCTGTGATGGCCTACAAATGGTGGATGGATTGAGGGAGGGAGATAGAGAGTGATATGGGAGCCTATTGTGGGTAACTGATGCCACACAAGAGAATTTATTCTGCGGTTTAAGCAGGAGACAAATGCTTATGTGTCAGTTCCGGGTGGCTTGGCATACAAAAAAAAATGTATGTGTGTGCACCTTCTGTTCAGTGTATTTATTACCTGTGTGATAGACAAAAATATAAGCCAGACGCAGGCTGTGGTTTTGCTGTGTATTTATTTTGGACACAGAGCAAGTGCATTATTTTGCAGCTGAATTGCCTCATCTCTCCAGCTTCACAGACAGAGAGGAGGTTACATCACAGACATGTTGCATGATACCTAAACGTGTCTTTTCCTGCTGGGTGAAATGGGCAGGCTTTGACAGATGTTTAATCCCCTTACTTTTCAGTGATGGATTGGCAACGCTAAAAGGAGAGAGAGTGAAAACAGCAGCAGTTAAGTGCAGCAAGCTTTAGGCTGTCGGAAGAGTCAGATTTAATGCACTTTACCTTCCACTGCAACCTAACCTTACCTGTGACCTAATGGTATGGACAGTGTGTTATTAGCTTACAGCAATGAAGTAATGCAGGGAATATGTTGTAGTAATGAAGGCCTTGCTTGTTGTCTCCTTTCATTTCGGAGGTAACAAACTTTGGCATGCTGCTTGATCTGTTTGTCAGGTTCTCATGTTTGATCATACAGGGTTTTTACAATTGTATTGTTTCTTTACAAGAAAAAAACTTCCATCAGCTGGCTCTTAGCTTGGAGAAAATGTTTTACCTCTGCTGTCACAGTGCCTTTGAACCAGGCACTGCCAACTGCTGCAGTTTAACTGCTCAGTGGCAAGAAATATAAGACTACAGTATGTGTTTCAGGCTGCCGTGAATGGTATGTGTCTTTGTGTAACTGTCCCTCTCTCTTTGAGTTCTCAGGTTGTTACTGTGTGTTCTCAGTCAACTTGACTACTTAAATTGTCAAAAAGGACGAGTGTGAAGATGGTCTGCTTGTCTGAGGGCTGCTACAGATAGAAAAGGGGAAGTCACAAGTGTGGGTAATAGGTTAGACTTCCCCTACAATGGAAGTGTGTGTCTGTTTATCATGCTGTCACACCACTGTGGCTCACATCCAAAAATGGAATGGTTTTGGTGTCTTACAGTAGGTGTGATTGTTCTCATTTGTGGGAGCGCAGTGTTTCTTGGCACTTTTGTGGCTGTGACCCTGTTTTCAGGCCTTCAGAATGTAAAAAAAAAATTGTGAAGTGAATGTGGGTTTGGCATACCTCTTTTCATTTCCAGATGATCATTTTTCATTTTCAAATTTAATGTTGTAAATGCGTCAAAGTTTTGACCCGTTGCACTTTGAGGAGCAGAGTGGGTGTGGTTATATTGTGTGGAAGGATTCCTGAATTGACAGTCAATTTTTCTCCATTGGAGAGGCACAAAATTCTCCTGATGAAATCAGTTGTGTTGAAAAATGTTGGTTTATTGAGATCAGAGGTACAAGATTACATACAGTATTCGGAGATAAGTCAACTGCGAGTTCCAGAGAGCTTTACGTAAGAAACATGAGATCCCTGAGCCTAAATTCTCTTCCTGTGCTCCTAATGGCAGCTTAAAGTAAGAGTTTGAGCTTAATTTGACAATTTCAGTCAATTTACTTTTGCAGGGTTGATTAAATTTTTTTAGTTTAATAACTAAACTATCTTTTTTTTAGTTTAGTCAGTTTAGTAGCTATGGTGCTTAGTTTTGTTCAGGATTGCAATGACAACTGAAACTGAACTTTATTTGTCCAAGAATACATGGAAATTTGTCTTGCAATGCTCTCGTAATTTACGACAACAGCAAACCATGTAAACAACAACACACACCCTTGATCATATAAACATATAACCACCATCAAATCCAGAAATAAGACCATCAAAACATTCTGAATACGGTACAACTCTGATTTTATTTATTTATTTATTTATAATGGATTTTTGTCTGTAGGAATGGCTGCCGAGCCTCAGTGCTACTGTGATATTTAGAACCATCTGACATGTCAAATTGGGGAGAAAATATGATTTCTCAGAAATGAAAGTGAAGCATTTCTAACTCATGACCACAGCACAGCTCTACAGTATCATCAAATTATCCAGGAAACCTGCACATTTTGAGGTTATGGTAAACTTGCATCTGCAAATTTTCACACTTCCTCACACTTGAAATAAAGTTCCAATGAAATGGTTGTAATTTATAGTTTAAAAATAGAACAGACACATATCAATATGTCTTTGAAATCTTTAGATGTAAGACAACCGCTGCATTGGATCTGAAACACAAGGTTGGATGTGTATGGCTGTTTCTGTGCGAGTGTGCATGTCGTAGTCATACTCCTTCATGCTTTTGACTTGTATACATCGATGTTCCCTGTTGGAATCTGTCCTCATGCAACCTCCTTGTCTAATTTCCATCTCCGCCACGTTCACACTCACGTCACACAAAGTTGCACACAGTCTCAGCACAGGTGGTTGTTTCTGCTCTTCACGCTGCAGATGTAGTGCTGATAATAGGCTGACAGATCAACAGACGTCATCTCAAAGCAGTCACCTGCTTGAGAACAGAAGCTAACCAGCACTCAGAGTGCTGTTTGATGTAGTCTAGAAGGCAGTTTGGCTTTGCCATCTTCATTTCATGTCATTACTTCATTCATTCATTATTTATTTGTTTCAGACACAACAATATAACAGGAAAACAAACAAACAAAAAAAGGAAACAATTAAAAAAATGTCTGAAAATGAGTAGGATGGAGTATAACTTATTAACTCCTACCCACTACATATTTATGCAACCCATCTCTTATTGTTTCCCGCTTATTTCATCATATTTACAAGCATAACACTTATATACAGATACCAACAAAGATTTACCTATACATAAAAGCATAACCGTATATTCATATGCAGTTTAACATTATTTACACATCTACATACATCAAAATTAAAAAACAAACAAACCATAAAGCACATCCTAAAAGAACAAAGAACACATTTACTGTTCCATACTACTATATTTTTCAGTCCTTTATATACTTTAGTTTATATATATATATATATTTTTTTTTCTTAATTTAATTCATATTTGTACTCTGTTTCATTATGTAAACTATTCAGTGTTTACCACAGGTTGAAAATGTACTTGTGGTGGTGGGCAGGCATCCAAACCCCTCCCAAAAAAAGGATAGCTGGTAACAGAAGATTCCAACAAATGTTTAACATGGTTATTTGGCTTTAAAAGTGCAAAGAAAAAGCAAAAAACACTCATCTAGTTGAAAATGGCTGCTACCAGACTGTATACTACTGGTTGCTAGGCAACCAAAATAACACAACAAGCACATTTTCATTCAACCTGGGATTTTAAAGGAAAACTAAAGAAACTAATTAACTATAATGCAGCAGAAGGAAACTTTGTTGAGAAGCTTGGAGGTTGAATATATTTTAAAAAGAAATAATGACCTGGCTGGAATAAAAGCCTGGTTGTCTCCCTGCAGTTGAGGTTAAAAAAAAAAAGAAAAAAAGAAAAGAAAAAAAAAGGACCCGCCACTGTTTGAGCATTTACGGTACACACATAAGGAAGGAGATAGATGCCAGTCTACGGGGATTTTGCTGAAAATGGATTAGCGGTGACAAAACTTAATCATGGGATCTTTTTGGGATGCTTTTACCTTAGAAACGATGGTAAGATTACGAATTTATTCCATATTTTCGTGATGTTTTGATCAGCAGTTTGACAACATCATTATATGTGTGTATTTTTTTTTAAGGCTGGGTCATCCCACGAAACCTGGGCGGGTCTTCATTTACCTGGGCGGGCCGCCCAAGTTTTGCCAATGTATGGGAAACACATAAATTGACCCCACAAACTTATATAAATCTGCTCTTCAAAGTGGTACAAGCAAACTGCTTTTTAAATTTAAAAGTTTCTTCTTAATTTGTAACATCCTGTCTTACTCGTAAACAGTTGCTGTATGTTAGCAGGGAGTAACTTGTTTGCTTTGAACATTATTTGTGCAGTCCTAAATTCCACTAAATCAATAAATTTCAAAGTTTGTGCTCTGGAAAACATATTGGTGTGCTCACATTATATAATTATAAATAATCCCACGTTATATACTATTCAAATATCCCCATCTCTCTCCCCTGACTTTTGTTTCCCCTGTCTGACAGTCATATATGCGGGCAATGGTCGTAACACACTTTCAGATTTGAACTGAATATAAGATGTTCTGTTCCTCTTGTCTTTCCTCTCTCTTTTATTATTTATGGTTGAGTGTAATGTTTTTATTGCATTGATTTCTGGGCATGTTATGCAAACAAAAAGTGTTACCTTAATAATTTTTTTTTTTGTAATGTATTTACTGGATATCTCAATCTCACACATGGACACACATGGTCCCCTGGTGAAGTGTGTGGTTATTAGGGCTGACCTGAGGGCTCCGGAGCAACCAGCTTACCATAAGGCCTCCGTGTCTTCCTGTGAAAGAGCCGTTAAGTCGCCCATTGCTGTTGCAGTGAAGTGAGCTCCTGTTGGCTTACCGCTTCTCAGAGCTGCTGTAAGAATCTGGCTCTATTAAGAATCAATTTATTATGTCTGGCAGCAAAGTCACTGTGCAATTACACACCCAATGTGGGTCAGGCCAAGATTTTTAAGCGTATGTAAGCCAGCCAAGCCTTCAAAGACAGAAACATGGTGTAGTTTGACCCTGTGTTGTGAGTGGCACTTAGCCCAGTATCTCTACACATGGGCTCAAATCAGCACCCAAGATTGAAGAAAATAATTCCTGAATTCACATGCTTATTGGTTGATTTGCAAAAGTGAAAAAATGTATTTAACTTAGTCGTGAACCATAATTTTCATTCAGTCAGTGAAGCACTTTTCAGGATTTATAGTGGAATCCCACCAGCTGAGGATCTGTGGGGCCCTCAGCTTCTGTACTAAGATCAAATACACTGTGGGACCAGAAAAATACCAACCCCTGTACAATATAACGCAGTCTAATACTATAACAGTGCAAAAAAACCAAAAAAAAAACAAAAAACATAGTGCATATGTGAAGTTTGGCATCTCAACATAACCAACATAATCAGTGCCTGTTGATACAACTACATGGAATCTTTTAGGTTGGTGTGTTTGGTTTTCTCTTGGGCTGCGGTACATTGAACATGTGGTTCTTACGTTTTGATCACACCAATTTACATACATGGAAAGCAGTCTTAAAGGACAGTGCTGGTCATTTTGCATGTTTAAGCCCAATAAATACTACCCATATACTCATTACTTTACTGACAACGTATTTCTAAAACATAAAACCATACTTTAGTTTTCCTGTTATTTTTCCAAATCTCCTAATCTTTCAAAATCAAATGATTCAGGTGGTTATTTTTAATTTCTTGGTAAAAGCTGTCTTCTCCTGGCACTGTTTTCCCTGGCAAAGACATGCATTTTCTTCCGTTTGGCTTCATGTTGCACCGTTTAAATTAAGTAACTTCAACAAAAAAAAAAAAGTGTAAGAAGAGTGAAAAGTGAGCAGTGGGGCCATTGTCACACCATAAAAGCTCAGCTGTCATAGTTCAGAGGTGTCGATTGACTTCAGGTTTCACAGGAAGGTGACACCTAGAGTGTGTAGTTGATCTCGTAGCAGCCATGACTAACTGATCTTAAGAACTCCAGACCAGCAGCGAGAAGCGTTTGAAACGAACCAAGAAGGACTGATTGTCAGCATGGTACATCTAATGGAAGGTTAGCTAGTTGGCCTCTCGTTCCCTGATATGTTGCAGTTCAAAGGAGAAGTTCTGAGTTGAATGTGTGGATCTCTCCTCAGGCTTGATGACACGATACTGTATCATGAAGTGTAGTTTTTAGTTCTTCAGCACACTCAGGGAGATATAAAGGCTCTATTGAATGCCGCTCAAAGAGGTAAATAGCCTGGGTACAGGAACACGTAGAGGCAGTCCTGAATAAACACTGCTGGACTGTCCCTTGAGACGCTTCTCTACTTCCCTGTCTTCCTTTCCTTCTTTCTGAGGCAGGAACAGGGAGAGGCCCAGAAATGAATATGATACCAGAATGACTCGGCAGTTTGCCTTTCTCTGAATATGGATAAGTAGATAATTGGAGAATCAAAACGCATGCCGATATTATGTGCTTCTTCAAGTGCTTGAGATGGAAACTCTTGCTGCGTATTGTGTTTTACCCTTTTTACCTGTATGTATGATTGAAGAGGTTTCAGAGGCCTGAGGAAAGCGCAAACTGAGAGACAACCTTGCAATCCAATGCTGTGATGGTGAGGCCTGCAAACGCAACCCAACTCAGTACTTGGAGCAGGCTTCTCTTCCTAACCTTTTCGGTATCTTTTTGGATTGTATTTATATGTCAAAACTTTAAAAATCGCTTTTAACTCAGGAATGTCCTTTAATGTAGAATTCTGTGTTAGTAATGTGGCTATATAGTTGGAGATTGAATGATCCATAGTGTTGTTATGTAACTTTTACTTTGAATTTGTTCTGCTCATTTGGGCCACACCGTTGCGTTCAGCTCTGGCATGGCTGCATGTGTACATGAGCGTGTGTGTGTGTGTGTGTGTGTGTGTATTTTACTTGGCAGGGATTGGAACCATGCTGTGTGTTTGCTCTTTCATAATCTTCTGGACAGCCCTGCCAACGGCACACAACTGGCACTGCCAAGGGATGGGGGGAGGGGGGACTGACAGAAAGCATGAACCATCATGATTGATCAGCTGCTCTTTCACTTCCTCTCTCTCCTCGCTTCCTTCTGCTCTCTCGTTTATGGCTTGCTATTGAGCAAAACGGAACGAATTTTGCAGAATGTTATTTAGTTTTTGGAGCACAGAGCCAGCGTTACACAGATTCTGGACATCACCGGTTCGTCCAGTAGCAAGACAAGCAGCCACGGGCCTGGGAGCAGCAACTGTGCTGTCACACAGCATCTTAGTCACGGACTGCTGCTGGCTAGAGCTGTCTTCAGATCAGCTAAAATCGAAACCCCCTGCAGCAGGAGGTATGGCTGTTTTTGTCACCCACACATGGGGCACACTGTGGATAGTTTGCGGAGTTTTTCAGGGCTGGTTGCAGTGTTTCAAATTCGGATATAAATTAATTAAAAAAAGATAAAATTTCAATTTACATCTTTAAATCGAAGCATATTTAATCTGATGACAGTTTGATTAAAGGATTATATTAGTAATTTTGCATGCTTGAGCCAATATATCAATGATCTGTGACGAGTCACTAAAGACATTAGGTCAAAATTGCAATTTCCTGATGTTCTTATATAATACACAAAGTGCAGTTGAAACAATTGTAACATAACATGTATGCATGTTGTATTTATTGGGCTCAAACATGCAAAACCACGGTATGGTCCTTTAAGTAAACAGACTATTAATTTTCCTCACTTAAATTGCCTTTATGCTGCAAGAATGCACATCTGTTTAAATTGGCTTACTCCTTGTTACATTATCATGGCATTCAATCCATATTGTATCTATCCATACCTGCATACTTTTATTTTAACTCTGACTTGATGGTGTTTTAACTACTGTTTTGTTAGTGTTTATGTATTTGAGTTCTTTTTAATTTCATGCTGTTTTATTCTTCCTGATGTACGTTGTCCTTGAGTGTTTTAAAAGGCGCCATCAAATAAAATTTATTATTATTATTATTATTATTNGTACGTTGTCCTTGAGTGTTTTAAAAGGCGCCATCAAATAAAATTTATTATTATTATTATTATTATTATTGTTATTTATTTTTAACGATAAGAACAGAAGTTTAGAATCTCGTCAATACCTTCCGATATGTTACCATGTAAATGTGATACCATATAAATTACAAAAGGTAACAATAAGTTTCATTTTCCATGACAGTAAAGAAGCCTCATTAACCTAAGCAGTCATGGCATGGTGTCTGATTTACAGCATAGCGTGTGTGTGTGTGTGCGCGCACACGCTGATTTGGGTTTGCGTGTGTGCAAGTGAACTGTGTCTCTACAGGAAACTCTCATCTGGGACGATGACAGCTGGAGGGACCTGTACTCATTTACACACACACAGACACACACACACCTCTGCATACAGTTACATCCTAGCAACACAGTGTGCCTAATATTAATATTGTCCCACCACCTATGCATCTACACACACACATACACCATCTTTGTCCTTCAATGCTTACTGTTGAGGAGATGTAATGCATCTGATTTTGACTCTGATGCTACGTCTAGCATCAGAGTCAGATAAAGAGGAGATAAATTAATAGGATATACATTTGAGAAGAACTTGGGAGGTTGGGTTCTGGAGCAGAAAACACTGAAAAGAACAGAGAAAGAGGAGAAAGAGGCAGAGAGGGCAGCTGATAAGGAGAAAGCAGCAGGGGAATATCAAAAGTGCAGGGAACGGAGAGGTAAAGAGGGAGGAGAGAAGGGAAACGATAGCAGTGTCGGGGTGATAGGCGAGATACGGAGATAAATGGGAAGCGGTGGCGAGGGTCAGAGAGGTAGATTAGAAACAGCAGAGGTCTGCAATAGAGGACAGAGAGGGAGATTTAACAGCAGGGGCCCAGGCTGCCTGTGACAGAGAGAGAGAGAAATGGAGTTGGAATCGGGTCAGGACAGGAGCGAGAGCTGACAGAAGCAGAGAAAAATGGCTAGAATCACTCAGTTAATTCATCGGTTAACTTCTCTGTCTCCTCAATTTATTGGCCTGTCCCAAACCTTCTTCCCAGCACCTTAAAACCAAGATTTGACCAGTAGAAGAGTCAGTTATCAATCACCCAGCAAGGCAAAAGCCCTAATTTTGCTTGGAAAAGGCAACAGTTATGTTTTTATATTTATTTATTTATTTATGTACGTACGTATTTATTTATTTGTGTGCAGAGCTGGTGGGCCATTAGCATTGGCGTAAGCTAGCAAGGTTTGCCCTTGGTGGTGGATGAGGCTAGGCCGCTAGACTGGTCTGAACTGTAATTGGATTACAGAATGGTGTATTGCATCCGGCAAAGCAAGCTGGACACACGCACACACACACATTTTAAAAGCACCATCAGGAAGCAAGTTCAGCGGAGTACTAGAGGTTGTACAGCTCTGCCTCTCCTGTTTTCTTTCTCACAATCTCATTAGCATCCCACTGTTTTGTTTATGCCCCTTTAATCAAAGAAGCACCCCGCCCCCAACCATTGTGAACATGAATATTTGTGTATTACAGAGTGANCCTTTAATCAAAGAAGCACCCCGCCCCCAACCATTGTGAACATGAATATTTGTGTATTACAGAGTGAGACTTGTGCCATGGTTGTCATCTCTAACTGTGATAACAGGAGTTATCAGTGGTGCTGAGAACCAGCAGGACAATAACAGGAAATGGGATGTCAAAGAGAAAGTAAAAATGTACAGAATGATGTAACCCTCATAGATGAGATAGGAGGACATGATGGATGTGACACATTATAAGTCTGTAGTGCTGGAAAAAGGAGTGAAGGAGCTGCTCATTTGTGAACTTCCTTTTTAGCAGCTTTAGACAGGAAGTTGATGATGACATCATGGTTGGCGTGTATCCTGGTTGCCTGGTTTATCCTTTCATTGTTCATGATTAATGTTTATCTGTGAATATTTTTTGCAAACAATAATGGAGTGTAGTAGTTCTCATGTTAAAGGACCATACCAGCCATTTTGCATGTTTGAGCCTATATTCAATTTTCACACACGTAAGGTTACTGACAATCTTTTCCCAAAGGATAAACATTATTTCAGCTTTGCTAATATTTTGCAAAACCTGTTAATCTTTTAAAATCAAATATTGAAGCGATACACCCACCTTAAAAATCCATGTTTCGCCTACTAATAGTTACGCAAAATTATGAAGTCACAGTTAAAATTTTTCAATAAACGCAGGTCTTCTTTTGGACCTCTATTCCCCGGTGGAGACATACATTCACTCCGCGCTTTTTATTGCGCTTAAATGCCAAAAATTACGTAACTTCTAAAAGAAACCTGAATACACATTTTGTTCACAATGATGGATTACCTATCCTAAGAACGTTTCAAGTATCAACAAGTTGATTTTAGTAGTGTCCAGAATGAACTGAAACCAGTGGCAGTCTGGTAGATAGCAAAACATTTTTAATTTACCGCTCCAGTAGTATTATTAGGCTCAAACATGCAAAATTGCTGGTATGGTCCTTTAAGTTGTACATTTTTTAAAACTCACATGTTAACTGGCCACTGGCCTCATCCTTTGTAGTTCTTGTCTAGTTTCTGTTCATTCGCCTGATTTATATTTTGTGGAGGTGTCACATTCCTCTTGATGGATCATAAGAAGCATTCTTCACCTGAAAACCAAATACTTGTTTTCCCTGTGACTCCCAGCAAGATACTTGTCAATGTTTGTTCAGTATTTGCATTTTAGTGATTTAGCTTATGCTCCTTGCTTGAAGGATTTGCAGTGAATAAAAGAGGACAAGGAAGATAAATTTCCAGATTTCCAACTCTCAGGAAGGAGGTCAGTGGTCAGAGCCACATCCCGTAAAGTGCTGTCACACAACAGAACCGGGAAAAGAAGTCAAGCAAAAGCCAAAAGAAGGGAAAGAGAAAGAGGGTTTATTTCTCTGCTAGGCCTGCCAAGGAAGAGTTAGCACACTAAAAGGTGCCAGGTGTTAGTGATCACTGTGGCAGGGTGTGGTGAGGTGTGTTGTGTTTTTGAACACCTCACATTGTTGAACAGGTTCACACAGGAGGGGTGGCATCGGTGAAGGGAAGAGCAAAGTAGCGAGAAGAGCAAGGTTCAGCCACCCGGAGGAAACTATAAAAGAAAAAAAGGATTTCCCCTCATTGAGTGGTTCCACCTTTAGCTCTGTGTTTGTAAAATAAGACAGGCGTGGCGTGCTAAAGATGCTAAAGAGCAGAGAGGCATCAGTAAGATTAGAGAGATGAAGCCAGGCTTAATAGCTGACAGGCAGCGCTGGCAGCCATATGTTTCATATGTCTCCTCTGACATCCCTGCCGTATGTCTCTGATCTGCCCATATGGTCTGTACATCTCCAAACTTCCTGCCACTGTGACAGCCTAAGGAGGGAGGAAGGGAAGGAGGGAGGGAGGAGGCTATAGCGCTGATGTGGGATGATGTTACAGGACCATACCATCCATTTTGCATGTTTGAGCCTAATATGTTCAATTATCATACGTTATGTTACTGACAGTCATTTTCCAAAAGATAAAAATGTATTTCAGCTTTCCTGATATTTTCCAAAATCTCTTAATCTTTCAAAATTAAATATTCAAGCAATACACCCACCTTAAAAATCCATGTTTTGCCTGCTAATAGTTACACTGCATTATGAAGGTTGTTTAAATTTTTCAATGAACACAGGTCTTTTGGGACTGTACTCCCCAGTGGAGATATACATTCACTCTGTGCTTTTTATTGCACTTAAATTACAAAACTTCGAAAAGACCTGAATATACATATTGTTCATAAAGATGGATTACCTATCCCAACAACGTTTCAAGTATCAACAAGTTGATTTTAACGTACCACAATGAACTGAAACCAATGGCGGTCTGGAAAACTTTTTTTTTAACTCACCGTTCCAGTAGTATGTAGTAGTAGTAGTATGCTTTGGGAAATGATTGTCAGTAACGTTACATGTATGAAAATTGAATATATTAGGATCAAACATGCAAAATAGATAGTTTGGTCCTTTAAACAGGAGTTCAATGTTTTTGCGTAAGAGTTTGAAATGGAATAAAGGCACGGGGAACTTTGAGGGAGATGCTCAGGGTTGTCAGATTTCCTCTGTTGGGTTGGGGTCACTGTCAGGGAGCAGCTAACTTGACCTCCTTTGTGAGGCAGAAGGATGGATGACAGACACAACACAACACACACACACACACATGTCACTCCCTGTAAGGCCTTTAATATCCCCTTGAAGAAGCGTGTGTGTGTGTGTGTGTGTGTGTAAACACTGATAAGTCTGACTGACTGAGGGATTACAGAGGGACATCTGGGGAACATGCTCTGTCAGTGTGTTGTACACATAGGCACACACATACACACACACACACACACACACACACACACACACACACAATTCTTACACAGTCATGGTCTTACACACACGTTCTGTCTGGCATGATATCATCTGACCTCTTCAGACATGATCGTCACAGCTGTGCACTTCCAGATCTACACCCACTAAACGTGGTTCTCATGCTGGGTGGCTTGTGATTAAAAAATAAAAGCTACACTGCCTTTGCAGAGCAGAATCTGGGAAGCGAGGAAAAGAGAAGGAAGGATTTTTCACGTCCATCTCAGCTGTCAACACTTGAGTTTCAGTGACATACGAAACAATCTATCTTGCCGTTTCTGTCTCGGGGAAACTGTTTAATCTTAAAAGTTACTTGATTGGCGTCAAATCAACAATGAGTAGTTAACAAGCTGACTTTTGCACTCTGTAGGATTCTCTGAGTTTACATCTTCCTACATAGCTCAACTCCTGCAGGAGAAAAGAAGTCATGTCCTAAAGGTTGCATGTGTCTAACTTCCTCAGACTGACAGTGGGAAGTGATGGGAAGTGCTAAGTGTACATGGAATTGGGCTTGTCAAAATAGAGATTAAAAGGGAAAAACCTTAGGAACAGAATTAAGAAAATGCCAGAGTGATTCAGATAGAATAGTATTGGTGTTTCTGGATAGCTTTTATTCTGTTTACTGTAGATAACTCTTATTCTAACTCGTATATTGGAAACAAAGGTTTCTTACCTATCTGCCTAAAACTAGAGCAGACAGGACGTCATATATCGGGAGTGTGCAGAGCAGAAGCAGCTACTGCTGATGAGTGGTGAGAGGAGTGTGAGGCTGATTTATTACCAGCTTTTAGCTGGTTAAATGAGCCGGCCCGCTCAGGGAGGTGAGATGGAAGAGATTAGCCTACATAAAGAGTGATGGAGGAAGAAGATCTGTGCTGCGAGTAGGACCAACCAGCGACTCCTAACCTCCTGTCTTTTATTCACACTGTTAATCTTTATCTCCTCCCTCGTGTCTCCTCTGCTCCTCTACCTTGCCCTTTTTTCATCCTCACATCCTCCATAGAAATACCTCACGTTGCTTCTGCAAAGCAGTCCTGGTAATGTTGGGCATTTTTTTTAGAAGTCCCCAACAACTTTTTCCATGTAAAGTATTGACCAACAAGTCTGTGCATGTCATTGTCAGTGGCGATGGTCACATTCACGTAAACCAACATGACAGAGTGTTGCATCTTTTTTTTAATAATTGTTTGAGTTTGACACATCTGCATGAAATAGGACATAGGGGGGTTGTATTGCCAGGATGGACTTAGTTTGGATAATTAAATGTTTCTGAAAGAGTTCAGAAGTGAATTTGAGCCACTTACACCAAAATCTTGAAAAATGGAAGTAACATTTTTTTTAACATGCTGACATCCAAATACACACCTATGAGTGATGCTGCTTCTAGTGCTGTGTAGCTTAAAGACAAAACCTGCAGGGTTTTTTGTGCCAGATATTTGCTTGGTCACTTCAAAATTTATGATTAGATATAAAATTTTTTATGACTGCTAGAAGTGTGATGCTGCACATAACAATATACTACTAGTGATGACATGGAAAAGCTGTGAACACATTTTTTTCCATGATGATGTCATTTTTAATTTATTTTTTTCCATTGCAACAATAGAAATACCATTACAGCAATTCATTGCTCTAGTTCAGGACTTGACAAAGATGATGATAGAAATAGGAAACTTCTATCTGTAGCTTTGGATGAAGCTATATACATGCAAACTGTGCTGCATAACCTTTACTGTGCTGATGTGCATGTTTTTTAGCCTACAGTGCGTGTGGAGTGAGCGAGGATGAGAGATATTCCCCACATCCGTTTCCTCTCATAGAGGAACAGTAGGTCAGGGTTTTTTTTTTTTTTTNGGGTTTTTTTTTTTTTTTAGTTCATGTGTCCCTCAGGGCCAGAGAGGAGGTGAGGGGGAATTACAGGACACACAGAATGGACATTTGACCTAATCAGTGGGGATTTAATATAAAATAATGTAGCTTCAGTGAGTCTTACACTACCTGAATGCAGGAAAAATGTTTTGCAGTTTTTATTTTAATAATATGCTTAAAACTGGAGTATTTTTGATTTCACTTCACATTGTTTCTCCTCTGCTTCTGTCTTTTTGGGGTCTCGATCCTCTTCCCCTTTGTCCTGTCAGTACTTGTTATTATAGTTTTCAATACTCCTTCTGCCTCGTACTACTGCATGTGTCGCTTGTTTGGCCTGTGTGAGCCTCTTATGCAGTATACTGGTATTATTACCTGTGTTTGGTATTCATGCCTCTGTTTGCATGACTTGGCTGTGTGTGTGTGTACTTATTTATTTCTTCATCTCCCTCCCCGCCCCACCCTGTACTGTAACATGCTCTCCTTTCCTCTTCATTGTTGAGCCTCCTTGCCAGGCTGAGGACTCTGAGCAGGCGCTGGCAGGAAGTCTCTGTCATTCGTCGTACTGAAAGGAAAGCAAACACTGAGATCCACAAACACAGGAAGGGCTGCTTTCCTCATGGAGGCTGTGACTCTGCGTCTTGTCACCGCATTTGGTTGATCAGAAAGCAGCGACGTGAGCTCAGTCTCGAACCACACTTTTTTTTTTTGTCTGACTCTCTTTCGTCTCACGCTGTCAACGTGTCCACCACCATATGCTGTAATATCTGAGATGCCTGGCGTTAACCGCTTTCTACACAGATACTGCTTTGATAGTTATAGTTATATAGTTGCATTCTTCAGCTCTGTAACCTCCATCCTGTCCTCTACCATATTTTATTTGTTAATTAGACATTGCTGTAACATGGCCTTCCACATTCAAAAAAACACAAGGGATATAACAGACTTTATTATATTTCCCACAAGGCTTTTAAATTACAGCAGAATCAAAAAAATTTTTAGTGTATTGCAGAACTCATTTTGTGGTATTTTGTCAAATTTACTTTTTTTTTGTAACCACTTTCCCTCAACCTGTGTCATTTGTTTCCCTTTCAGTTTGATGACTAAATGTTTCAGATTGACTTGTAACCACACCCAGAGGTCAGGAAGAAACATGTTGCTGTATATCATAGATGTGGGCAGAAAGGATGGTGTTGAACTTGTTAGTGAGAAGAGAAAAGGTGAGAGCCACACCTGGTAATCCAAACACAGCATGTTGATCTTTGCTGTAAAATGCTGAGTTTGTCATAAAGCTCCTGCTCTTTTATTTGGAGGGACTGACACTAAACCTGACATTTCCTGCTGAAGGTTTACATCATGAAACATTTTCTGGGATGAAACTTCATAATAGCTATGCTGGAACGTGTTAATACTTCACCAAAAAGGGACAAAAAGTACAGTCCATCACTACTAGATGTTAATATTGACACTGTCTCTGGCAGGATTTTTCATTTAATACTGCTGTTGGGACAGTTTCCTTTACAGCTTATTGCAGATGCTTTATTAACACATCAATTCTTCATTGTGCTTCGTGTGTGTGTTGCCTGCAGCAGCTGATCTTGCCAGCCCGCTTTTGCCAATTCCATATTATCTTCTCTTGACTTATATTGCAGTGAAGGCCTCGCTGGAGCGGCTTATTAGAGCCATCTATCTGGCCAGCATATGTTGAAAGCTGAAAGGTGAGCAGCTGTGGTCAAAGGTCATTGGAGGTCAGTGGACTGTAGGCTGTTCAGAGTGCTCGACTGCATATGCCAGCTGTTACATAACTGCTCACAGCCGTGGAGTCAAGATTTTTTTTTTGCTGTGTATACAGTGTGTGTGTGTCCATGCATGAGTGTGTGGAGGTAAAGCAGGGTGCTGGAGATGAGCTTGGGATGGGCTTCAGTAGCGCAGCACATGGGCTCAGAGCTGCTCAGGGTAATACCACAGCCAGGATGTGCCCTGTTTGTTTGCTGCATGCCTTCTGTGACATCTTCACGCAGCCCAGAGACCGGAGACTTCAATACGCACACAAGACACATTTTCCTGTTTTGGGATTTTGCTGCGAAGCCTTGGTCCCAGACTTGGCCAGCGTGTGGCAGGTTGGGTCATTTGGTCTTTACTGTGTACAATCTATACAGAACTATATCTAAAAAAAAAAAAACAAAAAACACAGCAATATGCTACATCTCTAGATTTTTCTTTCAAGAAAACCTTCTGATGAACATTTGTACTGATTTAACTAAAATTTAAAGATTTCTTGTACACACAGAATCTTGAAAACAGAGAATCTGTCATACCTTAACACTTGAGTCCTGAAATATCACCAAGTAAGGCTTTGAAAGTAATTGAAAAGTCCTTAAATTTAATATCCAAGTGAGTGTTGTAACCCAATATTTCTGCCCGAGCCTGTGCACCTCTCCGCCCCTCATGCCATTGTGTAGACCCTCCTTAGCTGTTCTTGTTCAACCAGCTTGCCAGGCTCTTGGTTTTAGCCTCCTTTTTACTTCTCTAACCTCCTCAGTAAGTAATCCCCAGCTGCAGATCGACGCCATCGGAGTTCACGTCTGCTCTGTTTTGTGTGACTGCATTAAAATATACAATACATCAGTTTCCTCAGCCAGTAAATCTAAAGTAGTGTCTCCTTCTGCCACAAGAGGGCAGCAGATATTCAGTTCACCTTATGACAGTGGCCTTGCTGTGGGAAAAAATGCAAATAATTACCTATCATCACTTAGGTAACTTTGCAGAAAGATATTGATTTTAATAGATCATTTGAATGCAGCATTTTCCAGCAGAGTGTGGTGTTCACTCAGTTCTGTCTATGATATGAGGTTCTAAAAGTGGAGGAAGTGATTCTAAAAGAAAGGAGTTGATGGCAGAAGATGGCCGAAGTAGAAATGCAGAGAATGACTGTTGGTGAGCCCGGGTGGATGGAATAGATTGAAACTGAAAGGGGAAAAATAAGAGCAGAAGGAGAAAGAGAGAGATATCCAATGAGCATGAAATCAGATCTCTGTGTTGCATAATCATGGCTTGCAGGCCTTCCCAGGGTGCACCGCGCTCTGTGGGCTCTTTCCAGTCCAGTAACACATGACCGCATAAAGAGGCTGCAGTATTAAACCAGCAATACCAGTTCACCAGTGGCCCCGGGCATCCAGAGATCAATAGTTCTGTTCTTCTCCATGCTCAACTTTTCTTGGAGGATCTCTTAATTTATATTGTTTTTGATGCCTTTCCTATGTCTTCGTTTCATCTGTTTCTTCATCTTACTTTTTAAGGTTTTATTTCCAACAGGAAAAAAAAATCTCCCAAAATCTCTTCATGACTATTTTGTTTTTTCTTCACTCTTATTTCTACACCATTCTTAACTTCATTCACATACCAGCAATACCAGGTGTCACCGAGGCATCAGCAGCGCTTCCTGCTCCATCTTTTTTTTTTTTTNTTTTTTTTTTTTTTTAATCTTCTATCTTCGCCTCCTCCTTTTCAATATGGATGACAAGCCTTTATTCACATGCCAGAAATACCAAGCTGCATACCAGTCAACAGGACATCAGCAAATACCTGCAGCTCTGCCTGCAGGACGCTGTTCATGTCCTCCCTGCCCTGGCTGCTGCTCTTCTTTCATCGCTAGTCCTTGCACAACTCGCCTAGTTCAAAAGAAAAAATGAGCAGGTTCAGATAAAAAGCCATTCTGATCTGTTCACATGATGCTGCACTTGCTTTTGGTGAACAGTAGGTGGCACCATGATCCCATCATCCTCAGCAGGTCCCCTACTTGTGTGTTCACTTCCAATTTGGTATGAGACCACATAAAACAAATTGGTACCTATTTTCCTGTCATAGTACAGTCAGAATTATACAAAGAAAAAGGGCAAGTATGAATATAAATACTGTTTTATAAGTCTGTTTTGATACGACATGATATATCAAGTAGCATGATGATCCACACAGTCTCCTACTGTCATTTTTTCTTTGACAACTTGGCAATTTGGAGATTTTTCTCACATTCTACTCTGACCATTCTTTTCTTTAAAAAAAAAAATTTTTTTTTATTTATTTTTTTTGTTTGGAGTGGTNCTCTGACCATTCTTTTCTTTAAAAAAAAAAATTTTTTTTTATTTATTTTTTTTGTTTGGAGTGGTGATCAGTTTTTGGGTAAGGTTGCATTTCATTTCCTCCATCAGGTAGAATTTGTGTTGTAACCAAAGCTCCAGAGGTTTGGAAAAGGAATCCTGATTTGGAGCAGAACCCAGACATAACATTGGGGGGCAATCAGGGGACATTTGAGAAAAAGTCATCTTCCTCATCACTTCCTCTTTGTTCATTATTTCACATGTACTCCTGTGAATTCATAAATAGACCAAAACCAAGATGGAATTATTGGAAGTGAAAAGTCTATCCTGGCTCTTAGTCCGAGGACAGGAGAAGCCTTTATATAAAAGAGACAAATCTACACAGGCTGGTGTAAAAGGTGAGTTGTGGTGATGTCCCGCTGTAGGCCAGGCTGTGTGTTATATACACACACACACACACACACACATACACATACACACACAATGACTGACTGATTCCTGGCGTCAGCCTGCCTGGACGTCTATATGGACTCTTTCATACTGCACCCGTTGGCCTGGTTCCAACTCACATATACCAGTGTACAGTGCTCTGTGTGTGTTTGTTTTTGTGTTAAAACATATTTAGAGTGGGTCAGACCATGTGTACATCCAGTATAGCAAAATGTGTAACAGACCAGTGTTACTTACAGTACTTGTTTCATAAGATGAATCTTATGGCAGCAGACAATGTGGTGTGTGTGTGTGTGTGTAAGAGAGTGTTTTTTNTTTTTTTTTTTTTTTTTTTGTCAGTATCACCTCTATACTTGGTGCATACTGTAACTTGGTGTCCCTAGAGCTGGCACCTCTGCTCCAACAGCCACTTGAGTAGAATGTGTGTGTGTGCAGAGAGTGTATATTTTTGCATGTGTGTATATGTAGCCATTTGTGCATCTGTTTGTCCAGCATTGGCTCTGTGCAGTGTGTTCCTGGAAAGTGTTGCAGGAGTAGAGGGGCCACAGCAGTGAGTGATGACTTCTGGAAGGTTCTCTCCGCCTGTGAGCCGTGACTGGGAACCAGGCGGCGAGATATGCACAGGGTGAGGAAAAGAAACAAAGACAGGTTGAAAGATGTTTTAGCTTCAGATGAGTGTCGTCTGTGGGAACTAAAAATGTTTGCAGATGTGAGGCTGTGGAGTAACAACACCTTCAGAGAAGCTGCTTTGCTTTCCCACCTTTGGCCGCGGACGAAGAACAGAAGGTCACTGGTGGGAGTCACACATGGACTTTAACATGATCAGTATGCATGGAGAGACATTTGTGGTCAGTCTTACACAACATGAGGCTCAAAGAGGAATGCAGGAAGAGGGAAAAGAAGTGGAGGGGGGAAAGGGAGGTTTGCATGGAAAAGCAGCCTGAATAGAAAGTAGGGATTGCGAAAGAAGGAAGAAAGCTCAAATTAGCTTAATGAAGGGGCTGCAAAGGGAGCAATAAAATCAAGGGCAGTTAAGGTTTAGGTGATGAATAAGTGCAGGGAGGAGGAATGGATTGAAACTGAATGGATGGAGGAGGATGGTGGGGTGGGGGGGGGGCTGTTTTCAACTGCATCAATAAAGCAGCGGCTAATTGTACCTCTGTGATCTGCAGTGCTCATCCTTGTTTCCTCCCACTTTCCTCCTTCCAAGCCTCTTATATCTCTACCCCATACCATCTCGAGTGCTCTCATCATTTTGTTAACCCTCTCACTCCCTTGATCCTCTTCCTCCTCCTCCTTCCTCCTCCTCCCTGTTGTGTAACTCTGCAGTGACTGACTAGCAGCAGCAGAATCAGTGATTGATCAGAATTTCTGGTGCCAGGCTGCTCTTATTGTAATAAATGAGCTCAGAGCCACAGAAACCAGCCCTGAGTGCTTTGCAGAAGTAGAGGGATCACACATACACACAAAGCACACTGCAGCACACTCCACCATGATGTAATGCTAATCCCAAATGCTGCTAAACTTGCCTGCTTGGATTCATTACTGAGTGTTTCTCAAAGCTTTAATCCTGCAAGAGTTACACCAAAATCTGATAAGAGGTTTTGTTTAATTATCACAGGTTAAGCTTTATTGGATATATATCAGGATTCTTGCAGGTTTGTGTCCACTCTGAGATGAATTAGTGATTTTAGATTACTTTCCACTAGGGCTTCAACTTATACTTACTTTCACAAGTAGTTATTTTCGTCTATAAAATGTAAATAAAATAGTCTCAAATCCATTCACAAGTTCCTAAATTTGATAGTGAAGTTTTTTCAGAACAATTGATGAGCTTTGTTTGACATATTTTCAAGCCAGTAACACTGTAAAGGTACTAAAAGTTAAATATGGGCTGTCCTAGCAGCTAAGGTTATTAAAACATATGTAACCATGACATCATTCTGGATTTTAATCTGGTTTGGGAGCCTTGTCAGTGCTTCCTTTCTAATATGAGGTTAATAAAAAGTCTGAAATTGGCAGGCTGACAGCACACATGGTTTTCCATTTTCCTTTGTGTTCTGTCCCCCCCGTTCCGCTCTTCTTACCTCCCGTCTCACTCTCCATTTCCTTCTCTTCTTCAGCATCACCAAATCAACTTTTACCCATTACCATATATGTCCAAAGTTTTTGACCAAAACAAGAGCTTTGAATTCATGTAGCAGTTCATGCAGCAGGAGCAGTGATCCTCCTTCCTCACAGGTGACCTCGCAGGTGAGCAGCCACATGCTAAGATCTTCATTTAAATCATTCTAGTGTCTGCTACAAAGTGCTTTGTGTTACCTTCTCTGTTTTTGTCCCCCACATTTTAACATTTCAGAAATTTACTGTCGCTAGTATGACAGTGCTGCAGAGCCCGGATAGAACTTCATAACTAGTCTGTTATTTTTGGCTGATTTGTTTGGTCTTTGTTTGTTGTTCTCATGCAGCGCCTAAACATGAGGTGAAAGGTCAGTGATGGGGCCACCAGTACAGTTTATCAGCATTTCAGAAAAGCAGAAACTACTCTATCCTCTTATAACCTACACCAGTTTGATACAATGATACATTTATTGTTTGAGTCCTACTTAAAGGACCATACCAGTGGTTTTGCATGTTTGAGCTCAATAAATGACCTGCATACACATTACATTGCTGCTAACCATTTTCCCAAACATGCTACTGGAGTGGTAAAATTTAGAAATGTTTTTCCTACCTTCCAGACTGATTTGGTTTCAGTTTATTCCAGTTTTATTTAAAAAAAAAAAATCAACTTGTAGAGGTTTGAAACGTACTTCAAATGAGTAATAATCCATTACAGCAAACTAAATGTAGTTCTTATTTTTGTCGAAGTTACTTAAGTTTACTGTCCAACATGGAGTTGCACGGAAGAAAATGTATGTCTCCGCCAGGGAATATAGTCTGAGAAGACAGCTTTCACTAAGAAATTAAAAGCGACTGTTCCTTCTACACTTGGACATATGATTTAGCTGAAAAAACATTGAATTTTCAGGTGGGTATATCACCTGAACATTTGATTTTAAAAGATTAGGGGGTTTGGCAAAATAACAGAAAACTAAAATACGGTTTTATGTTTTGGAAAATGGTTGTAAGTAACGAAACGTGCATGCGGATAGTATTTATTGGGCTTCAACATACAAAATCACTAGTGTGGTCCTTTAAAGTGATTACAAGCTTTATTATGAAATATAAAGCGATCGTATGTGTCCATAAGAAAGACAAACACACAGTGAAGGACTGCTGTGGATTTTAATGACAATAATGGCTCCTCAGCCCTATTCTTAGCCTGAAATCTGTCTCACCCTCCAGGTGTTGACAGGCTGTGAGGCGGTGGAGTCTGGCTTGTGTAGAGCCTATGGAGGAATAAAAATGTATATAGCTTATATATACAGCTGCTCAGATAGGAAACAGTGCTGAAACCTGAGATTCCGCTGGGTTGTGAATGGAGAGAAGAAAACAGGCTCAGACTGATGATCATTTCTCAGAAAGGATCCGCCGCTCGGTAAATTTATTCAGTATTTGTGTCTGAACTTCTTCGGTTTCGTGTCACCGGGCTGAGCCGGACGTGCGGATGCAGATGTGACGGTGGTATAGAAAAAGCTTTTAAGTTTCGCGTTTTTTTTTNTTTTTTTTTTTTTTGGAGTACAAACGTCACAGTTTGCGTCAGGCTGTGGACACAAAGTCTCCTCAGCCACAGACTCCACGCTAACACACACACTCCCCTCAACACACTCCACGCCGGATGCTGCGAGACAGACTCCTTTTGTTTTAACCGAAACGCTGCAGTCCCCCGACTTGTCAGTCCTGCCCCACGGAAACCAAAGGGGGAACCGGAGGAGGAGGAGGAAGTCTGGGAAGAAGCGACAAAGGTGTGAGGAGTGAAAGGACTGCAGGAAAACTCCGTATTGTTCCGCGTTGTTTGTTGTGCAGCCGTTCAGACACCGTGGGCTTTTTTTTCTTCTTCTCCCGAGCCGCGACTAAAAAGCTGAAACACCGTCAACTCTGGATTTCTTTATCCGTTTCCTGTCGTCCAGGATGAGGTTTAAAAGAAACGGCTCCTATACGTTAAATAGGTAAGAAGCTGCTGTGTGAGCAGCGGTAACTTCTTTATGTTTAATCCATATGGAGATGAAGAGGAGGGTGCGAAGCGCAGAAATCTCTTCTGTCTCCTTATTTGGACTTAAAGTGTCAGATGTTCACAGCGACTTTTATTGTTCTTAATGGTAGCTTTTGCATCACAATGTTAACACTTTTATTGTCCTAGAAATTTTTGACAATTATTTAAATTTCAGTTTTAATATGAATGCATGCTGCTGAGGGATTATTGAAGGCTGATGATTTATTCTCAGGGATGAATCTTAAGCTTTACAGGGTTTATAATAGCGTTTAACATGAAGCCACGTTGCAAAGTTTTGGTGTTGCTGCAAGTAAAACGTAGCTGTGCAGAGTTGGTCATGGCTGATATTGATGATGATGTCAATTTCTTCCCGGTGTGAGGTGATTCTATTTGTGGCGCCCACATGTAGTTTATTCTGTGAAGATGGATCACCTGTGTCTCGCTTTTTTTTTTTTNGTGTCTTCGTCTCTCCTTCGTCTCTCTTTGTCCCTCCTTAGTTTTCTCTCTTGCAAAAGAAAAGATCAACATGATCTTTTTCCTCATTTTTTTCCCTCTCCATCTGTTTTTCTCTCCAGAGTCCTTTCCCTCTTCAGAAATATCCCTTCCTGACATCCCATCACCTAGCAACTTTGTGTGTGTGTGTGCGTGCGTGAATGATGTGCACTGTGCGTCTTCCTCTTTCTAACCCAGTTTCATTGACATGATTGCAAGGGCCTCTTTTCATATCCAGGCATTTCTAAACCCTGTCACGAGCTCGGTTTTTCCCTGCCCAGTGGTTCTCTCTCTCTCTCTCTCTCTCTCTCTCTCTCTCTCTCTCTGTTATCTTTCCAAGTCACAAGTCTTAGAAAACTGCTTTCTTTGTTCCGTTTCTCTACCAACAACCAATTAAATCACCCAGACATCTGAGCAGTTGAAATTAGCCCAAGGTAGAGCTGTTAGGCCGGACGTCTTGCTTTTGTTGTTCATCTGGATCCTTTGATAAAGCCCAAAAGTTTGAGGAAGTACACAAACAGAAACACACACACAATGACATGTTTGGAAGTTACTGTTGATGTGACTGATGTAAGTGCAGTTTCTCTTCCTTCACCTTTCCTTTGCTTCACTTTTCCTTGTTATCAAGAGCACACCCTTCCGTTTTAACACACACACACACACACAGAGACACACCACATCCTGGCTTTTTGGTACTGAAACACAAAGGGAGCTAATTACTACCAAGCACATAAACCAACTTCATCACACAGTCGAAAATGTGAGAAGGATGTTATCACCATATTCTCCCTCCCCTTCTGTGTTCACTTAGGAAGAGTGTGTGGTGTGTATGTGATAAAGACGAAAACAACGCAAACGTGCAAATGCACTATTCCCTTTTGTGATCTGTTTCTGTGGGGGCTGGTGTCACATGCACTCAGATCTTCATCTGCGCGTGTGTGTGCAGGTAAGAGGGATGAGGTAATTAAAAATGGTGAGCAAGGAGGCTTGCTGGTGACAGGCTTGCTCCTGGTGACAGGCCTCCAGGGAGGAGGAGGAGGAGGAGGTGTGGGAGGAGAGATGACGTCATTGGATGTAAAACAGCTTTGCTGGGCTGCTGCAGCACTTCTTTGTCATCTTTTATCACATTTAGAGCAGAAGCAGAGAGAGAAGGGGACAGAAAGTTGTTGAGAGGAGGCTTCGGTTGCGCTGGTTACTGTAAAATCTATCGCGCTCTTCAGGGCTTCTTTGATAAAGTCAGTGACAGAATAAGGAACCGATATTACCGTTATTCCCGTTATGTCCTCTGAAGGTGACTGAGTGTTTTTCTGTGTTTGGCTGGTTTGTTTCTCTGAACACAGCAGAGTTAACTGCTGGTTTGACATTGAGCGTCAGTATTTAGTAGTATCGGCTGTCTTCGTCCTGGTCTGTTAATCCTGTGTTGCTGTCTTGTTGAGTCTGGCTGGCACAGTCTGCAGCACATGACTACAGTAACACACACACACACGTACTCCTACCTGTCCATTGCTGTCCTTAGGGAGCGTGCTTGTGTGTGTTTTGGAGTGTGGGGAGAAAAAAAAAAAGCTGAAATGAAGAGCGGAAAGTAGNTGCTTGTGTGTGTTTTGGAGTGTGGGGAGAAAAAAAAAAAGCTGAAATGAAGAGCGGAAAGTAGGCAAAACTGGTATGAATGATGACATGCTGGGAAAAGTGAATGAATTGTGAAGAGAAAAAGTGATTTAAAGAGGTTCATAATTCACATTGTGTCCTTCACCTTATTTGCCAACAGCAGAGCCAGAGTACTCTGCAGTGATTGGCTCACTTCCTGGAGGCTTGTCACTGCACTAGCCCCTCCCACAGCTCTGCATCTCTTGTGTGAATGAAGGATACTTGAAGCATTGGTTATGATCGCACATTTATTCACGAGTTTTATCCAAACTCAGTGTTTACTTTAGGGTTGACAGCCATCGGCTGTTCTAACTCGCTTAGAAGTCACATATTAAGCAAAAGCACAAAGAAACTGACGGCTTGCTACACTGATTAACTTTCTAGAGAGAGATTTAAGAAACAGGATTTGACTCAGTTTTAGTATGTGTATATGGGTGTGTGTGTGTTTGTTTGGTCTGTGGGACTGATGGGTGGAGGTAGGATGTTTAGTTTGTGTTTATAATGTATACAGATGGTGAAGATTTTACATCCCCTCTCTCTCTCTCTCTCTCTCTCTGTCCATCTCGCTCTGAGCTGCAGTCCACTCTGTGCTGCNCCCCTCTCTCTCTCTCTCTCTCTCTCTGTCCATCTCGCTCTGAGCTGCAGTCCACTCTGTGCTGCCCAGCAGTCAGCAGTTTGTTTATGGGACTCTGTTTGCCAAGCTAATCTTCCCGCCTTTCAAGTGGGAGCCAGCAAGCAAGAGGAGAGTGAGCGAGCAAGAGAGAGAGAGCAAAAGTGTGAAAGTGAGGCAGGCAGCTGCAGTACTTGGAGGGGAGAGAGAGAGAGAGAGAAAGAAGCGCAGAGAACTGTGCCTTACTTTGCGAATGTTTTTGTTTTTTGGAAGCGTGTTTCTTCGTGCGTTTGGCTGACGGCGTCCGTCCTGGTACCGGCGTTAAAGTCACAGGCCACATTGGCAGCCACATGGTTTGCTGGAGCTGCTGCCCTGCTACACCTGTAACAGTTTGCAGGAGGAAACTGGAGACAGGGAGGTGAAGGGGAGGAAGGGTGCAGCGGGTTTGAGCCTCGTCACCCCTCAGCCTCCACTGCCAGCTGGATGGGGGTTCTGGTGTGCTGCGACTGCTTCTTCTATAGGTAATGACCCATGTCATTATTCATCTTTCTGCTTTCTGTCTCCTTTCTTGACCTTTCTTTCTTTTTGTTTGTTTGATAACTGTTATCATAACTGATTTGTCAGCATTTTCCCAGAAGTCTCAGCTCTTAAGTTTCTGGCTGTCCTTACTTCCCCATTTGATCCTCTCCCTTTCCTCCATCACCTACCTTCTCTCTCTCTCTCTCTCTCTCTCTGTCATTGTGCTGTGTCTTTGGAGGAGACGTTTGAGGACACTGCTGCTGTAGCAGACAGATTCTGCTGTCATCAGACCCGGGGCATCTTGACTTATGGGAGGGAGTAAAGGAGGGAGGAAAAGCGGAAGTTGAGGACAGAGGAATACATAGCGTCCTCTAGCCAGCCAAAGGGGAGGGTGTTAGAAGTTGTTGGTTGTATGGTTTGTCAGTAAGTCATTTAAGTCTGATTGGAGCAAAATGGCACGCAGCCAAAACGAACCAAAGCAGCTACATTTGTGTCAGACTTCCCAACCTTCCCACCTATCCTCCCTTGTGCCCCTGGACAGTGTGTCACAGTTTGTTTGGACACAGTGTTCCTTTTCATGGGTTCAGGGTTGTATTTTTTTCTCTCTCTCTCTCCCTCTTTTTTTGTTGTTTTTGGAGTATTGCGCACGCAGACTTTACCCTCTTGTCTGGTTATTACAACCTCATTCAGAGAATTTACTTTCTAACCGGTTCCACGAATAGCCCTGGCACAGCGGTCTTGTGTTGGAGAGCCTGTCCCATTCGTTTTGAAAGCTGATTGACTTACTGGCATTCGTATAACTGGCTATTGTGCTTAGAGAATGAGTGGATGATTTAGCCGAGTCTCTCTGGCAGGCGGAGCAGGAGGGATCTGGTTCCTCTCTCTTGTGGTCGTGGGGTTAGCCAGCCGGAGCCTGTCTTAACTGCAATATAAAAATCTAAATATAACTTTCTAACTCCCTAAGGAGCATTTTGATGGTGAAGGCTAAATTGTAGCTGTTACACACATGCATGCACACACATACACATGCACGCACGCACGCACCACAGCTGCATTGGATTAGGCCTCGCTGTGATTCTGAGGCATGTTTACACTTCATTGCTGCTCTTAACATGAATAACAGTCCACCCTTTGTGTGTGTGTGTATGTCATGTGTCTCTGAGGCTCCATGTGTGTTATCTAGGCCTTGGTGAAAATACACACAGAAGCCCTGTGAAGGCAAGACTTGTGCCAGAAGTACTTATGTTCTTTTTTCCTCCCAATTATGATCAAGGTGGGGGTGGGACATGGACAGCACGTTGATGCCTCATGGGCTCATTAAAACAACAGTCGCTTCTATTTTTAGCAGTTCCTTTCCCTTGTTGTCTCTGTCAGCCAATCAGATGGCTTGGCAGTGATGCTATATGGCTTGATAAATGCGTGTTTGTGGGCGAGGCACACCCATTCCAACAGGTCCTCATTGACCTCTGCCTGAGCAGCGTTCAGTCCTCTGGGCTCCTGTCTTTCAACAGTAGCATTGTGTGGAGTAGAAACTGCCTGCCAGTCAAACTCTGTCAACTCCAGTGTCCATCTTTTATAAACAGGTTAACTGAAATATCTTTCAACGTATGACTTAAAGTAAAACAAGTTGAAATGGACCCGCTGTCCTCAGACTGTTTATTATGTTGGTGTTCATAATAATGACTATATGTGTTATACTAAGATGAACTCAGAGAAAAGCAGGACATTACTATGCTAATATTGCAACAATATTTAATTTGAATTTTATAGCTTATGCTTAGCTTTGGTGCATGTAAACACACCTTACAAATAACTTTATTTAACAGGTCATTTGAAACCTTTAACATGTGTGTGTTATATGCAAAACACTTGGATTAATGAAGTGTTTTGCATATAACAAAGGTTTTGACCTACAGACAGTCCTTGGCAATTTAATGGCCGTGGCCAGTGTGTTGTAATGACATTTATCTGTGTTTTCTGTCTACAGATTAACCCGTTAGTTTGGGATTTCATCTGCATTGGTCTAATGTAGAAGCTAAAAACTCAATGTCCTTCATTTGCCATTCTAAATATGTAGGCGTTGGCTTTGAGCTCTGAGTCCGTCTTCTTTTCTTAGGGTGATCATTTGATCATTCTCATTAGTGGTGTGTTAAACTGTAGCTCAGCAGTAATCAGGCTTTGAAGCTGTTTGATCTAGACTGTCAACCTTTGGCCACAAGTTATCCTTGGACTGAAAGTTAGTTCAGGACCCTAACTTTGGTCTGTGTACATTTACATACTGTATAAACACATTCTCACCCACACACACAATCATTTTCTCTCATAGGACCAGTCTGTCAGGGATTCTTCTGACACAATTTCCCTGAGGAAACTACAGGTCAAATTCTCATTTAACTTAGTAAAATTTGTACCATTTTAATTTATCTCCAACATAAATTTCAAAAGGTAATCTGGTCATGTACTCGCCATCCATTTCTCTTTACACAATTGCAATATAAAACAGAATTCCACTTTCCTCACGTTATGACATTTATTGGGTTTGCGTTCATACAGTGTATTATTGTTGACTTGCTGTGTTTAAAGTAGAAACATTTGGAGCTGGAGGCTCCATAACACCAAAGCGTGCGTGTGTGCATGCATATTTGTGTGTTGTATTATCAGAGCAGGCTGTACTGTCTGCCATGTGTCTCTTATTAGGCTATCTTTAGGCCATTATTATTATTAGGCTATCTTTAGGTTATCATGGCTGCTTCTCCACAGTTAACACATGCAGCTCAACAAGGACACCATTCTCCAGAAAAACTCTCTGTGCTTCTTCCTCTCGCTGCCCCACTAAACTCCCATCAGATCAGCCTGAATTGAATCAGGCTGGAAATTCTTAGTTCTTCGAGGAAAGTTTAGTGGAAAGATTTGTGCTGGAGCAGAAGAGATTAGCACATGGAGATCTCATGAAATCGTTATCTATGAAAAGCTTGGTTGAGGTGAATGGCATTATTTCCTGTGACTACTGAAACTTTTAATTAAACTTTTGACATAACTTTTTTTTTAACTTAATCGATCCAACACAGAGGTACACAACAGAAGAAAATGTCTCCTCCAGGAAAAGACTGCTCTTACTGAAAAATTAAAAATAACCATGCTTTCTACAATTGTTCGTGTGCGTTAACAGGTGAAACATTACATTTCAAGGCGTGTATCACCTGAACATTTGATTTTGAAAGATTAGGGGATTTGGTAAAAACATCAAACCTAAAATAAGGTTTTATGTTTTAAAACATAGTTGGTACCAACAGAGTGTATGCAGGTAGAATTTATTGGCTCAAACATGCAAAACTACCAGTATGGCCCTTTAAACCCTAATTTAGCTTGTTTTTATCATACACTTTCCACCCAGACAAACAGAGCATGCAGTCTAGAGTCAATAAATAAAATTCAGTGGAACTTTAGACCCTCCTTTTGCCTGTATCACCAATTCAGCATCAAGCTAATTGGCTGGACTTAAAACACCACAGATTCAACAGAATTCTACCAGAAAGGTTTGAACATACATGTACAAAGTACTCATGACCTGTACGTGTTGGACCATTTTCTTTCTGTGAATTCCACCACCAGTTCCTAAGAATTTCCCCTGATATCTCACTTTGGATGGCATCCAGAAACAGCATCTGCCTCTTCCTCTCTTTTCCCGGCTTGCTTGCTGAGACACAGAACAGATTTGTTTGAGAAGTTCTGAATGAACGAGCACTGAACTCTCTTGTTTGTATTGCTGACATGTTGGAGAATGGCTAAATGTTGTCCAAGGTGTGTGAAACTGTGTGTTCGGATCCATTCACTACACCCAGTCTGTTCAGATGAGAGGACTGTTTCAACTTGGCTAACTGTCCTTCTCTGCTTTCACTTGCCCTGCAGTCACTGCAGAGGGCAGACCTCACACATGCACGGGGGGCAGTTGCACAACAGACGCACTGTGTTTATTATGAGTGTGTGTTCCAGGAGCAGTGTAGTCCTGCTGGCTCAGGAGAAGGAGAAAGAGATGGCCTTGCAGTAACCTCACCTCCTCTTTTAGATCCACACAGTCAGCACACACACTCGCACAGTCACACTCACATCTAAATAAAAACTACACTAGGTTTTTTTTGCAGCATCTAAATTCTGTTGGTAATGTCTAATCTGATCTTTCACACACCAAGGATGGAGCCGCTGTCTCTGCCTCATTACCACTGGTCAGGTGGCAGGAAAAATACAGCAACAGATCGTCAGGGTTCGTCTGAGATGCACCGAACAGTTGTGATCATGAACGTGTTGTAGCAGCAGCAGCATGGCTTCTCTGTGTTGCCTCTGGGAACAAGAGGCCCATTTGAAGGGCGACAGGAAGCGCCTGGGTGCCTCACTTCCTGTTTATTGAGTTTGTCCCAGGCAAGAATGAGAGGGAGGGGCGGTCTGGTGCAGTCTAATTGAACAGAGAAGATTGTGGTCAGTAGGTAAAGTAACGTTCTCTTCATTTCTCAGTTTCACACTAAAACACACACTTTTACCCACACACACACACACACACACACACACTCTCTCCCATCCGCATAGCTGTGTAATTGCCTGTGTGCTGCCGTGTCTTTGGCAGCTTCGCCCCCTCATTTGTTTGAATTATCTACCATCTGACAGGTGATGTTACCTAGGATAAAGTGGGGAGGGAGACAAAGGGAAACAGAGAAACTTTTACTCAGACTTTAGAAAGGCAAGGAATAAGCTGGTCTCCTCCGACGTCAACTTCACATTCATTCGGTCTCGTGCACGCTGAACCGGCCTCCTTGTGAGCCTAAATTTAATCAGGGTGGAGCTCTGGTGGAGAGGCTGCTGGCTGCAGACGTAGCACGGGAGTGAGCAGAGATACTGCAGAACGCTGACAACAGCGTGTTCCGAGGTAACATTTATTACAGTCACGTTTAGAACTCTAAGGACACGAGCCAGATATCCATTACCCTTTAATGCATTCTTCGTATCAGCGGAGCTTCTCAGCTTTCTGCCGGCTAGGTTTTGGTTTTTAATCCAAATAGCAAAGTTTCACCGATATTTCCAGAGCAACATTGGCTAAAGGAGTAAACCGATGATTTTTGCATGTTTTAGCCCCCAAAAATACAACCCGTATACACGTTACACTACTGCAGTTCCAAAACAAACTACTAGAGTGGTACATTTTCGATTTGTTTTTCCTACCTTCCAGGCAGCCATTGGTTTCATTTCATTCCAGTACACTATTAAAATCAACTTTTAGAGATTTGAAACATGCATGAAATGACGGTCAACAAAAGTCGTTCTTAATTTTTTGTCAGTTACTTAATTTAAGCAGTGCAACACGGAGCTACACGGAAGAAAATGTATGTCTCCGCCAGGAAATATAGTCCCAGGAGAAAATACTGCCTTTACAGAGAAATTAAAAATGTTTTGGTTGTCAGTAACACAACTGAAGGTGGGTAGTATTTTNTTTTTTTTTTTTTTTTGTTTGTTTGTTTTTTTTGGGGGGCAGGGGCTCAAACATGCAAAAATCACCAGTATAGGCCTTTAAAGTCAGATAAACAGCTGTGCAGCCAACACAAGTACCCATACCACCTCCTCCCTTGTGGGAGCCAGTTACTCCTCTGTAACCAACTAATCACAAGCTTGTTTACACCTGTATCCCTTGATGCCTACACACACACACACACACACACACGCTCATCCACATGATATAAAAAGCTGCTGATGTCATCATCTCATAAGAGGTTCCTATTCTATTGTTCTCATCACAGCTCATCGTTTATCATAAGTTGTGATGCGTCTGAACTGGACGGAGGAATATGTGAATGTAATTGCTCTTCAGTGACCTGAAGACATTGTGCGGGGGGGGGGGGGNCATCTTTTTTTTTTTTTTTGAATGTTCCCATCCTGACATCGGCGGCAGCTGCCTCCACCCACTTCCTACTCCTCATTCATTAACGCACTATCTGTAGACAAATGGCCGTACTTTTTGTTTGCTACCATATGTGTTGATGGGGATGTATACAAAAGGGAGAAGAAACAGTATGTGTTTGTAATTTTTTATCCTTGCAAGAGTGTTTTTGCCCAATAAAGCATTTGTGTGGCTGTCACCCTATAGGATTGTGTATGTATGTACTCTTAGATTTCCTCCGTGTCAGTTTCTGATGAAGGGGCGGGGCTTGGCTGTGGTTTCACTGTCATCTCAGCAATGGCCTAAAGGAAGAAAACATGTTCCATAACATTTGTTCCCTTTGTTTCCAAGCTTCCCTTCCCCAGCCCTCCTCTTCCTCTCCTCTGTTGTGGCCGAAACAGAAACACGACACCTTCGCCGTGTCTTACCTAACAGCAGCCACTCCTGTTATGACTTTATCTTCTGCCAAACATGTACACATCATGTTTTTCCTTCTGACGAGTCTCAGGTGATTAATATTTCCTGACATCCCTGCATGATCTGCTGCCATGGCTAATTAACATTTAAAAACAGTAGAAATTATTTAATCTATACTTGAGACCTTGTAGGCTCCTAATTTACAGTCCCAGTCTAGCTGTGATTTTAATCTCCTCCCACTCATGTTCTGTTGTCACAGGTCTTATGGGACTCGCTGTGGGCTGTTGTTGAGCTCCTGTTTGGTGGCGGTGTTGTTGATGTTATGGGTGGATGTTGACGAGAGGCGGTGCTGGTGGTTACATCATGTTCTACGCCTGCCTCCCAAAGTCTTCCTTAGAGAAATCCTCTCTGCTCAGTGGAGGTTCTGGTTCTTTATTCACCTCCTCTTCACATTTAGACCATACGTTTTGTGGAAATACACGCAAAGAATCATTCACGAGAGCAACGGTTCAAACATCAATATGTCACCTGAGCCAAACTTCCTCCAGGGAGCTCTGACATGTTTTCCACTCTGTTGTGTTTGATTGTTAATCTTTTGTCCTTCTTCAGTCACATGCTTCACTTCACCTCTTTCTTAAATCCGGGGTGTGACCGTTTCCTGCACCTCTCCGTGTTAATCACACTCACACAATGGACCAGAGTTTCCTCCGCTATCAGATTGCGGCCAGATCTCGTCTCGTCATCAGGGGTGTCATTTTCATTTTATGCTATTTTTGTTTTTTTTAGTCCTCTTGGATTTTACCTTACCTCAACAGATTATCTTCAACTCTAAAGCAGATTTCTCTTATCTTTACTTTTTATGGTCTGATTCTTTGTTTTTGCCTGTTTTAACTTAAAATCTCTGAGTCATTACCTTTGAATATGAAGGTACAGACTCTTGTTTTGAATTGGGTAAATATGAAATGATTCACATCAATATTAATATTTCTAAAAAATTTTTACAAAGAGTTGAACTGCCAACCCAAACAATGACGCCTTGTTAGTTGTTAAAGAGTAAGTGTTAGATTTAGGTTTTACATTTATATCAAAAAAACAGTCGCAAATATCTCGAATACGTTTAAATTGTGTTTTTCTATGTGACCGAAGAGCAACAATATTTTATTAAAATTGCAAATATGACAACAGTTCAGAATCTGACATTGTACCTGAAAGTTTCAACTTATTTTATATGGATAATTAAAGGACCATACTGGTGATTTGTGTGTGTTTGAGCTCAATAGATCCAACCTGCATACATGTTACATTACTGCCAATCATTTTCCCAAGCGTATGTCTGGAGGAGTAAATTTTAGAATTGATTTTTCTACCTTAAAGACTACCATTGCTTTCAGTTCATTCCAGTAAACCATAAAATCAACTTGTAGAAATTTGAAACGTTTTTGAGATGGATAATCCATCATAGAGAATTACACACTGTTGTTATTTTTTTTTTTTTCAGTCCCTCAATTTATTCGATTCAACACTGAACAACATGGATGAAATGAATATAATCTGAGGAGGAGACTGCTGTTGCCGAGAAATTAGAACAGCTGTACCTTCTACAATCGGACGTGTTACCAGTCAAAAAATTTAATTTTAAGGTGGGTATATTACCTGAACATTTGATTTTGAAAGATTAGGGGATTTGGCAAACATAACACAAAACAAAAGTTTTATGCTTTGGAAAATGCTTGGCAGTAAAATAGCACGTAGGCAGGTTGTATTTATTGAGATCAAACATGTAAAATGATCAGTATGGGCTTTTAATTAAAAATATAGCATGCTATTTCCAACAGCTGTGACTTTATAGGGTTAATCAGATACCTTTTCCATCGTGGCACCGACTGACTGAAAGCAGCAGTAATAAATGTTTAAACTGCAGCAGACACAGGTGCAGAGTGGGCAGGCACAGCGTGTACTCTCTCTCTCTCTGAAAACATCCTTCTCTCTGTTTGACCATACGCTTGATGTGATAGCCTGAGCAGCACTGAGTCGGCTGTTTTAAAACCAATGAGATTTTAAAGAAGAGTCATCCTGCTGTCAGGACTCCGGTGAGGCTTTCTGATGTAAAGGCAACTGAATAAAACACTTCAGCTGATGAAAACATTACATTCGCAACCACATCTGGGTAGAAGCTTGTTGGAATCTGCGTATTACTGTACAGTAACATACAAGTAGTTTAACAGGATTAAAGGACATTAAAGGACAGGATTCATACCATCCATTTTGCATGTTTGAGCCTAATATATTCAATTTTTATACATATAACATTACTGACAATCATTTTCCAAAGCATACTACTGGAACCGCCATTGGTTTCAGTTCATTCTGGTACGCTATTAAAATCAACTTGTTGATACTTGAAATGTTCTTGGGATAGGTAATCCATCAAGAACAAGACGTATATTCAGGTTTTTTTCAGAGTTATGTAATTTTAGCGCAATAAAAAGCGCAGAGTGAATATATGCTTCCACTGGGGAATATAGTCCTAAAAAAAGACCTGCATTTATCGAAAAATTTAAACGACTGTGACTTCATAAGCAGCGTAACTATTAGCAGGCAAAACATGGATTTTTAAGGTTGGTGTATCTCATGAATATTTGATTTTGAAAGATTAAGAGATTTTGCAAAATACCAGAAAAGCTGAAATATGGTTTTATNGAATATTTGATTTTGAAAGATTAAGAGATTTTGCAAAATACCAGAAAAGCTGAAATATGGTTTTATTTGGGAAATGATTGTCAGTAATGCAAGATGTATGAAAATTGAATACATTAAGGCTCAAACATGCAAAATGGCCGGTATGGTCCTTTAACAGATGCTGCACCAGGACAGAAAGCCAAACATTTTCCAATGTCACATATTAGAAATAAATATTTAAAAAAAACCCTATTGGTGCTAATTCATTAACTTGTAGATACAACTGAGTTGACTGTACTCATTCATGTGATCTGATTAACAGAGACGGCATTATAATAGTCTGATCCACATCGGCTCCGGGTTCGAGAGCTTAGACCTGGTCATCCAAGTACAAGATTTGAGGGTGAAAGCGCAGCAGCCGGGGTGAAATAACAAATCAAGCACCAGTCTTGTGCCAGACAGTCGAGTTGTGCTCTGTGTCTGCTGAATCAGGAAATGGAGATCCTTTCCTCTGGGAATAAGGTCCCCCACACCTCTCTTTTCATCTCTCATCTTTGGATCTCAGAGAGAGAATACCGACTCACAGCAGGAGTTATGTAATACACCTGGAAACAGACGGGTGTGTGTGTGTGTGTGAAGCAGACTAAAGCAATTTGACTTACGTTCTTCAGGTAACATGTAGATCTTATCAGTGGCTTTTTAAAATCATTATCATGCTTGCTGACAAAGCGTTTTTTTTTTTGTTTGTTTTTTTTTAATTTGCATTCTCTGATTCTCCGCCCTGTCCGTCTTTATGTTCTGAAGATTTTAAACATTTCCGAAATAATTAACTCATTCCATCCATCATGCTCTTTTAACTCAGGGAATCATACGCGACACTAAAACGGCATTAAAGCAGAGATGAACTATGTCGCACATCCCCGCTGTCATCCCGATTAGTCAAGCTGAGGTTTCCGTGTTAAAGGAACATTCTGTACATTTCAGTTTGGGTTTTTGTCTGGGAACTGCCATAGGTTACATGTATTCACATTCCCCTTGGTTGGCAATCTGTGACTAAATGCCCTCACTTTGGAGTTAATGAGCTGGATCAGGGCAGGCACGCACAGCCGTGGAACAAAAAACTCAAAGCCACCCAAGATCTCCGCAGGAACCCCACACCCTGCTCCTTACCCTGCATCATTTGCTTTTAAGACAAGTCCACAGTCCCTAAAGGGACCCTTTCTGCTCTTCATGTTTGACTCGTCTTCTGCAGAACCTACTGATATATCAGCACATGTTTTGTAGGGATGTTAAATTGATCTTCATGAGCAGTCTTGAATTTTGTGCTTGAGCTTCTCGCCCATTCTTTGTGCAGAGTCACTGGTTCTGCAGTTCTCAGTCTTTTATTTCGTTTCTCTCGCTCAGACAGACCTGAAAACCCAGGCTGGTGCTGCCTTCACTTTTTGCTTTTTATTTTATTTTTTCTCCTTAGGATTATGAAAAGAGCTCTGTTCACCTTGAAGCCCCATGACCCATCCCTTCAACACACACAGATGCACACACACTTCCTGTGCAAACATAGGCGCTACCACAAACCTTGCTTCCTCTATCTATCCTTGTATTTATTTCCATGACGCTTTTTTCTCTTACACAGCTCACTCCAGCTCTCTCTCTCTCTCTCTCTCTCTCTCTCTCTCTCTCTCTCTCCACCCATTACATTACCTCTTTTTCTTCTTTATATTGCTTAGTGATGTCAGGAGTGGAAAGTAACTCATTAGCTTTTCTCTTCAGAGGATGCAGGAGTCCGTGGCGTCAGCATCGTGCTGGTTCAGGCTCAGGTGTCAGAAAAAACACTCGCACATGTCTGAGCATCCACACCCTTATTATAAAACCTGCAATGGAAAAGTGGAATGGAAACTTCTAGCTGTGAGGTTGTGTAAGTTTCTGCACAGAGAAGCCTTTTCCATGGATGGCTAATGTACTCAGTAAACGCCTCTCAGCTTTTTCTCCCTCAAATGCAAAAAATGAAAGTCTTCAAAGTAATTTTGCACATCTCCAGCTATCAAAATGTCGTTGATGTTAAGCTGTGGGCACTGATTTTTTTAATAAGCTGTGCCATGCCAGCAGGTGGTGGTGTTGCTCACACGTCTCGTCTCTGCATGGACAAAATGAGGAATGTTCCTCTCACGTGTCAGACTCTACTGCCAAAATACCCAGGCTGTTATTTTTTATCTGCAATCTCTGCTTCATTTTTTGTTTTATTCAGAAATGTTCTGAATTTTATCTGCAATTGGTAAAGTATACAGATTACCGTGTGTATGTGTGTGTTTCCTGGCTTTAATGCCAAGGGATGAATCCCTATCATGTTCTTCCCAGGAAAGTCACATTCTTTTCCTCTTTGAGATTTATTACAGTTCTGGGAAGACGTTTAGCATTGGGGAACTTTTTCTGTTTCCTTCAGCAAAGCACAAGGCATTACATCTGCACACACACACACACATACACACACTGTTTATTTTGAGGTTTAAAGACCACACGGGTGAGTTCGCATCATACTCCTCACACACACACATTACATTACTGCCAAACATTTTTCAAAACATAAAATCATATTTATTTTTGTGTTATTTTGCCAAATCCCACAATCTTTCAAAATCTGTGTTCAGGTGGTATATAAATATATCAATTTGTACATATATATATATATTCACCTACTAAACTTTCGCATGATTGTAGAAGGCACGGTTGTTTTATTGTCTCTGTAAATGCCGTCTTCTCCTGGGACTATATTCCCTGGTGGAGACATTTTCTTTTATGTAGCTCTGTGTTGGATTGGTTAAACAAAGTAACTTTGACAAAAAATATAATAGACATCATATTTTCTGTCATGGATCACTTATCTCAAGCACACTTAACGTTTCTACAAGTTGATTTTTATCATGAACTGGAATGAACTGAAACCAGTGACAGTCTGGAAGGTGGGAAAAAAAATGTGTGTTGTATTTATTGGCCTGAAACATGCAAAATTACTTATAATTATGGTCCTTAAAGAAATCATAAATCATGAGAACAATCAGTTTAAGGACAGTATATCTGCTACATTGAAATTCTCTGAAATCCTCTCCTCTTCCTCCCTGTCGCTACCTGCAGAGGTGTGTTGCTGCTCTTATAAAGTCTAAGTTTTTATCAGAGCACTTCAATCCGTTTTCACCACGCTGCTGCTTCTAAGCCCAAGGTCCTGCAGATGTCATTTGACGAAGCTTATGACACTGACGGAATGTTTGCTCTCTCACCGCGACTGACAGCCTTTTTAACAAACTTGACCCCGACAGAGATGAAAGAAAAGCTCATTAAAGCTCTCTTTTCTGCAGCAGGCCTGAGGACAGAGTTGCATTCTGTTCTCAGCACCTGCAGCCTCTCAGCTCTCTGACCATTGTTTCACAGTTGACCTTGTTGATCTCGTACCTGAGCCTCGGGGCTCACAGGTACGTGTTTGTGTGTGTGCACGCACGTACTCCTGACAGACAGGTGTTTGACTGCCAAGGTGGTAAATTATGGGATTGATGGAGAGACTCCCCTGCTGAGGAATGTAGGGAGGAGGAGTGCACTGGGCAGCCAGGGCATGCCGCAACAGCCTCCCACTCACAGCCAAACTCTCTCACTTCTTCTCTCCCTCTATTCTCTCTCTCTTTCCGCTCTGTTTTTCACCTCTCTGCTGCTCTGTCTTCATAATCTCTCGCTTAACTTATCTTAACTACTCCCTCTTTCTCACTTCCTTCCTCCTTGTTGCTTACCATCTCACATTTCATCTATCTCCGCCATTTATCTTCCATTCCGGCCGATTCGTACCGATATAATGGTGCTTAATTTAAGCAGTAGCCATGGAGATGGTGATTTATGAACTTTTGGGCATGAGTCTGGTATTTCTCATCTCCTCTCTTCCTTCGGTCATAAACCAGTCAGAACATCGCCTCCCATCTTTCAAACATACTTGGCTACTCGCTCTTCTCTGCAAACTTCCCTCTTGAAATGGCTCCAGCACCAGAAAGTATACAGGAATAACCAAATCAAGAATTTAATTTTATAGCACCTTTCTAGAATGAGCATCACAACTGATCTTAAGACAAATAACAACTTAAGGCAATGCACAAAACTTCAGTGAAAGGTTTGTCCGTCCAAGAAAACACTTTAAGATGCATGTTGCTGTTTGAGTTTTGACCGATGAGCAGCTGGTAAGCTCCAGTCAGACTGGTTCTGCCTGAACAGTATAAGCAAACTTAATGAAAACATCCATGAGCCTCATAGAATCGTAACTTTATCTCACAAGCCAGGAGAGGAGAGATACGAGATTACAGTTGGCTTTGTTTTAAAGTGTTGCTTGTCGCTTTTGTGTTCTGTGAATAAGTTAGAAACATTTTAAAATCCACCCTGACGGGGTTACGAACGCAATAGCAGTTACACAGCTGAGTATGTTTTTCTTTTCTTGTGCCATTACTGTTGTTAAATGGAGCGTGAGGTTGAACCCTAATGTTTGTTCAAGTGCACATCTAGCACCCAAACGAGATAAGCAAGTCAAACCAAACCAGGAGCCCTGCTTTTCACATCTCATGCTCTTGATCTCTTTTAGTTCAGTCTTCAGGCTGTTTTTTATACCCACTTCTCTGTCTTTTCTTTGTTTATCTGTGTGTGTGTGTGTGTGTGTGTGTGTGTGTGTGTTTTGNCTTCTCTGTCTTTTCTTTGTTTATCTGTGTGTGTGTGTGTGTGTGTGTGTGTGTTTTGATGGCATGTCTTTGCATGCAGCCCTTCCCTGTCAGGAATGTAGAGCAATAGGGAGAGTGAGGAAGAAAGGAGTGAGATACTGCAGTTTGCAAATGAAATAAGAACAGGGAGAAAAAGAGAGAGGGAGAGGTTTGGTTATCCCTCTTCAAGACCTTAAAGGGGAAAAAGAGAATAGGTTAAAGAGAAGAAGGGGTTAGCTGATGGGTTCATATGATGTCTATCATAACATTTGGTGCATAATCCACCGTTTTTATGCTGACTTTCCTTTAAAGAGGAAGCGCCCTGAGAAGGATAACAAAAAGTCAGTAAAAAAAATATTGACCAAGTCAGAAACTACAGAGGTAGACTTCTGCTTAGATGCTACTTTGCTAACTTTTCTAACCACTTTTCTGCCCTTGGTTTTGTCTGCACATGCACAGACATACATTCTGCAGATCTTTATACATGCCACACATTCTCAATATTCCATGCAGTGTGTGCATTTCAGGTCTTGAAGATCTTCATAGAAGTTGAGGGTGAGGCATGAAGTTTTTTCTGGGACCTCGATTGGTTGGCTCTTGGGCCCGTTTTAGGAAGAATTATAGGATCAGTGTGGATATTTTAATACACTTTATAAGGACACATGATAGTAATTGCTCTTTTTTTTTTTTTTTTTTTTTTTTTTTTGAATGTGGTAACGGGAAGATTTAGATGTCTGTTTATACATTGATATTTGTGTAGCTGTGGTGGAAAACAAAGCAGCCTTTTGTCTGATTGAGGAGGTGCAGGTTGGTTTTTGCAGGGCAGGTCACAGGGTTCACTGTGCAAAGTGTCTCTTGGCCCTGCTGACCTTTATCTCTGCCTGTTGAAATCCCCCAGGCACTAAAGACCGTCAGTCTGTGCTGTTTTCTCTGGCTAAAACCTTACCTAAACACACACTCCCACACAACCAAAATGCAACACCAAGCAACGGGGTGCAGCCGCTNACCTTACCTAAACACACACTCCCACACAACCAAAATGCAACACCAAGCAACGGGGTGCAGCCGCTCACGGAGCAACATGCAACCGCTCCGATTTTCATTTATTCATTTTGCTTTTTGCACAGTTGGCTTCCTGACTTGCTGTCATTTTAATCCAGATGATGATTTGCTGGAGATTTATTTTGGTAGAGTTCTGAGCTGTGGCCAGGCCTCAAGGCGCATCTGTTGTGGTACTGACTCATCCGCTGCTGGACCGGAATCAGCATTTTCTTTGTCACAAATAGGTAGAATGTTCGCTGACTTTCAGACCAAACCTGTTCGGCCAGTCATCCTTCTTTATCAGCGACAAACAGACACTCTTTGTCCAAGATTTCCCACTGACTTGGAGAGCTTTTAATGTGTTCATGTGCATCATTGTTAGTTCATTAATTCTCCAGCGTCACTTTCCTTTTTGCTGAAATGGTACATTTTGCATTATTTCTGCTTCTGAGATTTTGCCATACCAATGTGACTTTCCCTTCAAACAGGGCCGCTTCCTAACCCTGTCATTATGGCACCAAGACCGCAGCGATCTGAGCTACTTGCATTTTTCCACTGGTCTGTATTTTCCTTGTATTATCTGTTGGTCTGTGCAGTTATTTATGGTTGGCTGCACTTATCAGATTTAGACTATACATGGGTCCGTTCCAGCTTCTTGCCAGTCCCAAGGCCAGCCTCTATGACGTCACCATATTTCCATGAACTTCCTTTATATCTTTTTCTTCCCCCCTTTTAATGTGTCTATTAAATCGGGGCTTTGCTGGATGATTTACTTTTGATGAGTTAACGTACTTAAAGCAGGTGGTTAGTACTGATATAAAGTCAGGTTATTTGTGGTTCAGTCTCTAAATATATACATGGTGTTGTGTATTAATCGAATAGGGGGAAAAAAGTGTTTATACATTTATATTCAAACAGTTTAGGCTTTATTTTTTAGGTGAAAAAATCCCTGGTTCTCCTCAAAAGTTCCTTATGCAACTCCCTTCTACCATAAACAAAGCAGCACTTAATCAGAAGTAGCCTTTTGTTTTAACTTATATCTACATCAGTTCATTACAGACCAGTCCTGTTTGGTAAATGTGGTATCATGTTTTGCATCTGTGTGTGTGAGAGTTTGACAAAGGGCTGCCGGTGAAATGTTGAGTATGCATAGTATGTGTGTTTGAGTTTGTGCCAATATTCTGTGATTGTCTTTGCAGCAACATTTGGATTGTTTGTTTATAGCAGGTGACAGGTGAGCCATGCCATGTGTTGTCTGGATAAAGAAAGGAAGGTGACTGTGACGTTCGCAGGCAGAAGAAAGAATAAGCCTCTGTCTTGCAAATGGTGGAATGCGGCCCGCTGGTTTCCATCTACGTCAGACATTGAGGCGTCAAACTTGTAGACTTTTCTGTCCATCTGTGCTCTTATAGCCTGCAGCTTCACGTTGCCTTTTTACCCTCCAAAAAAAAAAAAAATCTGTTAGTTACAAAAAGCACCTGCTCTTTTGGTTTGAAGGATGATTCATGAAGTTCTTGTCCTGACTAACTCAGGAGTGAAATCAGGGGCCCAGACTAGGCCAAACCCTGATCCTGAATCCTTCAGTGCCTTTTGCCCTGCATTGCACTTTTCTTTGTTTTACATTAAAAAAAATAAGGACCATTTTTATATCTGAGCTATTTGGCAACCGAGTTTTTAGCTCCTACTCCAGGGTACTCTCGGATGGTTCAGACTAACGTTGCTGATTGTCCAGACAGGAGCTTCTCCACATGGACAACTGCTATCTTTACATACTTTGTTTTTGTACAGGACAAAACAAAAGGATTCTGCTACATTTATCAGAACTCCTAAAGGACCATACCGGCCATTTTGCATGTCTGAGCCAAATATATTCAATTTTCATACGTTACATTACTGACAACCATTTCCCAAAGGATAAAACCGTATTTCAGCTTTCCTGATATTTTGCAATCTTTCAAAATCAAATATTCAAGCGATACACCCACCTTAAAAATCCATGTTCCACCTGCCAATGGTTACACAAAATTATGAAGTAACAGTCATTTAAATTTTTCGATTAACACAAGTCTTGTTTTGGGACAATATTCCCCAGTGGAGACATACATTAACTCTGCGCTTTTTATTGGGTTTAAATGCTAAAATTACATAACTTTGAAAAAAATCTGAATACATGTGTTGTTGGTGATGATGGATTACCTATCCCAAGAATGTTTCAAGTATCAACAAGTTGATTTTAATAGCAGAATAAACTGGAAGCTGGGGGGGAAAAAAGCATTAATTCACCATTCCAGTATTATGCTTTGGGAATGATTGTCAGTAGTAGTTTTAATGAAAATTGTGTATGAAAATTGAATGTATTAGCTCAAAAATGCAAAATGGCCGGTATGATCCTTTAAAGTGAAAACTGCAAGAAAGAAAAAAAAATCAGAAATTGTAATAATAAAAGTAAATCGGCAGACATAGCAGTAAGCGGTACACAATAGATGCTATTCCATGGCATCATACTCCATTACCACCAGTATGACTCTGTGATTCTTTTTTAGAGACATTAAACGATAATGTGGTCCCTCAGTATGAGAAACTATAAACTTCACGGTGGGAATGTAATCCAGGAACTTGCTAAAGGCCACCACGCAGTTCCAATTCCAGATAGCTCCAGGTAAAGTAGTTCCCAATTTACTTCCGAACTTTTGGTGCTAAAAAGGCTTTCTATTTTAGACGACTGCATGGTGGAAAGTTCTCTGAGCATGTGATTTCCGTTACAGCAGTAAAATGTTCTTTTGGTGGTTGCATGTAGTACAGGAGTGAACATCAATTCAAGTATCAGCTGTAACACAGCTATACTGTTACCATTACACACACACACCTGTGCACAATTTCCTGTACATCCTTCGCAGCTTAATTTTTCATCTGCTTGCACTCACATACACACACTAACTTCATGCCCTGCCCATCCTTTCTTTGCACTGTTTTCTTTATTCTTTATGGATCAGACAAGTCAGGCTGATGCTATATTTAGCATCAGGGGAAAGTCTGTGCCCTGTTTGGGTCTCTCGCCCCTCTCCTTTGCTCCTCACCACTGCTACCACAGCGACAGCAACCACCCAGACAGCTCCACCCACCACCACCCTCTCCCCTGTGAATGTGTAGTCACATAGGATGAAGGTGCAGATTGACCATCAGACTCGCTCTCCCTTTGAATATTTTGGGTAGATACACTAGAACACATAGAGGCTCTTTGACTTAAACAAGTGGCACCTCAGTGAGTCCACAGTGCTTTACTGTCAAGTCTAAACACACGTCACACAAAAACGCACACTTGAATGTGTAAATACAAGCACATAAATTCTGGCTCTCTCTCCCTCTCTTTTTTTTTTTTTTTTNTTTTTTTTTTTTTTTTAAATCTGTCTGAATTATTTGTGCTCACACACAAACACACATAAAAACAGTGCACGGCTCCTGTAGATTAGCGTGTGTGTTTGTGTGTATGCTACAGCACAGCCAGATGTTAGAGTATTTCTCACATCTGTAGTTGTGCCATGGCCCTTTAAATCTTGTCTGCAGAGAGAGACAAAAACAGACATGCTGAGGAGAAGTGGACACAATGAAAGGGTGGAGGTGAGTAAAAAAACTAAGAATGGGAGGAGAAATGTGTGGAGACATAGAAGAGAGAATAAGGGAGGATGTTTGGAGAGAGATAATTAGAGGGAAGAAGGGTGGGAGAATGACAGTTCAGTAACACTAGTTGTAATCTTCTCATGAGTTGGACAGCTCTAAATACTCCGTGTTCACGTCCTGTGGTCCACTTTGCACTAAGTGTTAGTAGCTTAGAGTGAGCTTTTTGCTGACATTTTAAATTCAATTCAATATTCTTGTACCCATAATCTAAAATATGACATTTAGATGAAATAGTGATTCATGTGAAGCCTCATCTGAAGCCCTACAGAGAAACCTCCAGATATCTCAAAGCAGTCTTTGTCTGATTTCCTCGCCGGTGCCTCAGCTTTAACCAAGTCAAGTTTAAACATGCCTGAGTGCTGCCAGCCTGTCAGAGCTGGACTCCAGGTGAAGTTCAGAATCATCAAGAGGAATGTCGCCCACAGTCACAGCGCAGTCTGCCTAACCAGTGACAGCATAGATGCAGTGGAGGGTCGACCGAGTAAACCCACTTCAAGGACCATATTGGTGGTTTTGCATGATTAAGCCCAATACAAACTCCTGGCATACTTGTTACATTACTGACAACCATTTTCCCAAACATTAAAGGACCATACCAACGATCGTGCATGTTTGAGCCTAATATATTAACTTTTCATATATGTTACGTTACTGACAACTATTTCCCAAACTTTAAAACCATATTTCAGCTTTCCTGATATTTTTGCAAAATCTCTTAACCTTTCAAAATCAAATAGTCAAGCAATACATCCACCTTAAAAATCGATGTTTCGCCTGCTAATAGTTGCAAAATTATGAAGTCATGGTCGTTTAAATTTTTCCATAAACACAGGTCTTCTTTTGGGACTATATTCCCCGGTGGAGACATGCATTCACTCTGCTCTTTTTATTGTGCTTAAACGCTAAAATTATATAACTTTGAAAAATAAAAAAACAAACCTGAATACACATCTTGTTCACAATGATGGATTACCTATCCCAAGAACGTTTCAAGTATCAAGCTGATTTTAAAAGCATACCAGAATGAACTGAAACCTGGTTTTGAAGGTAGGGAGAAAAAAAAAATTAACCATTCCAGTAGTATGCTCTGGGAAATGATTGTGTATGAAAATTGAATATATTAGGCTCAAACATGCAAAATGGCTTGTATGGTCCTTTAAACCGTGTTTTCCTGTTGTTTGTCTGAAAACTGAAAATCATTTTGATAAACTGATTACTTTAGTTTATATTTCCCGTTTAATGTGTCATTGAAGAGCTCCAGCTTGGTAAACTTGTTTCCACATAAAATGTAGCAAACACATTTTATTCCATTGTTACAGCACTTAGAGGCTGACCAGCTGTCGCTACATTATAACTACACTCAGGAAACGCGTGAACAACGTCCACATGGGCAGACTCTGACGTCATCACGCCAGCCTACCGAGCAGTGTCCTCTCCGCTGATTGGACGAAGGGGAAGACCCTGTGGAAAGGCTTGACAAAGTTTTTCTTTTCTCCGCGCAGTCAGGTTCTCTTAGAAGAAACCGAGAGGGGAAAGGAGAAAACGGATACGCGTGAACAATCTGAGAAAGATATTCCGAGATAGATATTTCTTCATGTTTTAAGATATGGTAAAAGATTATTGCTCTTTCTCTGGAGATAAGACGGATATGCACTCGCAGAGAAGCTCCAGAAACGGACTAAGTTGCAAAATGGTACTTCAAGCAGTCGGGAAAGTACTGAGGTAAACTCTGATTTTGTTATGTTAAATTGAAATAAAATAACATAATATTTGCTGGTAATTTGGAGAACATAAGTGTCGAGTCTCTGCTGTAAATATGACACATTATTTATGGAGCAGCGACGGATCGAAGGAACGTGTAGTGCGAGTCCTCAGTTATAAACTTGGTTTTATTCATCAGCACAGAACGAATTTTTTTTTTTTTTTTTTTTTTTTTTTTTTGTAACTCATCTTCCGACATCGTATTTCATTTTTAGGAGTCTTTATTAAAACCATAAACGCCCAATAACGTACTGTTATAGTTTCGGTGCAAAGTTGATAAGGCAAAGATACTTTCTGCTTTCTGTCTGTCTGGGTTAACTCAAAGAGAGAAGTTAATGTGTTTTATTTTGGATGAAAGTAGATGTCCGTTCACAGCTGCCGTTACACCGTATTTGGAGTCTCCGGGGTTCATGAAAGCCTCATTCCCTTCATCTTTCCCCAGCAAGAGTCAACAAGAGCAGGAGAAACGTGATCCTGGCTCCTCATCGGGTGTAATAAATAATTTAAGACGCCAATTATGTTTTTAACTTGGATAAAGACTCCAGATGAAATTATTTTAAATCAAAGGAGTCAAATGTTTTAACATTTTGTTTTGATCTACAGATAAAGCAAATGCTTTACAGGCAGGGTTAAATTATCATCTAAAAATTGGAGAAATCACATATGGTAGTTTAGGATTAGAACTCAAAATACATTTGTATTGGATTGCTGACTTGTTCCTTGGTTGGTTGCTTTCTCTTTGTAATTCTTTTACCTTGCTTTCTGTCATTGCAGAGCACATTCTGCTACATTCCTTACGTGAATGGTGTTATTTAAAATTTTGTTTTGTTTATTTTGAATAATAAAATCCAGAGTGTTCAGGTCATCTGCAACACATATCATGGAGCAGACAGAAGATTTAATGATTGCATGAACAGGATTCTTAATAGTGTGTTTGTGCGTCATGCAAAGGGACAAACAACCAGTTTCCATATTCATATTTACCACAACTGTCATGTAATGAAAACTTGTAGTCATTATGAGTGTGTTCCCTCAGGGGACAGGCTGTGCTGTTAATACTTTTGTAAAAATTTTCTCTTACCTTTCAAGTCTAAAGACAGGTGTGTTTTCAGTCATTAGCCCAGAGGGCACATGCCTTCCAACCTATTGTCCTCTAAGATGTGAACAGTGATAGTCTGAGAATATCCACCATCTTGGAATCTCTAGCAGAATGTAGGCTGGGTGTAATGGACGCAACAGAATGCATTATTACAAAGTATGTTATGTCTGTCAAAAGGCCTCAAACAGGTAGAGACAGGTTCTGCTGTGCCTTTACTCAGTGCCTTTACTGATCAAATCAGTAAAGTTGGCTTGTAAGGAACACTTTTAATTTATTTCCCCGTGAAAAACAAAAAGGGGTTTTCACAGATTTCACATATGAGGAAAAACAGAATAAAAGACAGACTTCATCAAAGTTGACAAGGATGCATAGTTTGCATTTTATGAGGGGGTGGGGCTGGACTAGGTCTATTTATAGCTTCACTCTTAACCTGTTTCCTCCTACGATGAATAGTTGAATGCTCTTGGTATGGAAGCAGGTATGAATACCAGCCTGGCAGAGAGCTAAGCTAATAGAGCTGTGAGAATGTGCACGGCCTTGACTAGTCTTTGCTGTTTTTCTGTAATAATCTTAAATACCCGTATTGGTGGTTTGAGAAGAAAAAAGGTGTCCCACATTTTATTATTTGATTAGTAATCACTGAGACTGGACTGATTGATCAAAACTCAGTCATATCATCCACATCAGTCCTTTTTTTATCACACCAAACCCTATGTTGAAGCTGTCCTTCCTGCTAGCATCAATCCAGCAAGGTTATATTTGCCAACCAGTGGCTGAGTCTCATCAAACGGTGAACCCCCTTCCTGTCACATATGGGCGTTGTGATGTTGATGAGGCTCCATTATGGTGCTGGCAGGGAGTCCTCACATACTCAACAGGCCTGAGAACTTCTGAATGGGATTTAGCACAGGATGACAAGGGGAGAGGGAGGAAGCCAAAGCTGTGCTGGGATACGGTCAGAACATCTCTCTCGTGCACTCTCTCATGCACGGTGGCTGCAGTTCTCATTTACTGATTTACAGTCTGCTGCTGATGCCAGTGATTAAGTGGTGGCAGCTGTGTCTTTTTGTTTTGTTTCCTCTCTTATCTCTTTACACCCCAACTAAAGCTGAAAAGGTTTTGTGTCTAAATGTTGTTGGGTTTTTTTTTTTTAAAGATGCACAAAAACTTAATCAACACTGGCTACTCTGTACACTTGGGCAGTGCAGAGCTGAACATCTACTCTGGTCCATCCCTAACTTGGTCTCCTTTTAGCCCTGTAATGGCTGCTGTGGTTTCACTGGGGTTGGCTTAGGCTGCCTTCTTTCTGCTATCTGTGGTTTTTCGGGGAAAAGAGCCATTGAAAGTCTATTCAGTTTGAATCCTAAAATAGATCAGGAGGCCTGGCTTGTAGAAAACTGATCCTCCTGACAGAAGCTGCTCACTTTACAAATGACAGTTTGCTACGTTAATTCTTGTCTAATCAGCAAAGCTTGGAGTGGTATTCCATTGCTGTTGATATTTTATTACTATTCTTTTAACCCTGAATGCTGTGAAGCAAATTCTCTGACCTATTGGATTTTGTTTGAAGGTCAGGTTAAGTGTTTGATTTCTCATTCAGATAGTCTGGTGTTCTTGGGTAGAAGACTTCAGTTTGTTATCAGCCATGTTCTTATCATAAGCACTGAGGCTGTTTTCCAGTAAAACCGTGGTATATCTGGACCAGATGGTAACAAAAGAAGAGATGTCTTTGCCCAGTAAAATGGTTCCTGATGTACTACAGAGATATTAAACATTACCTGCACTTTAGAGACCAGAATGTCTTGCTCTCTGCTCTGCTCTGGGAGAAAATTAAATTGTTTTCTGCCTGTGTATCATGCATTTATCTTAGCGTGCAAAACAGCTTTGTTTCTAGGCCCAGAAACATCATGCTCTCCCCAAATTGTTTGTTATCATTGCTTAACTCAAAGTAAAAGACATTTAATATCTTGGTATGAACCAGCCTTCTCCATAATTCTTGTGTGTGAGCAGAGAGAAGATGGCAGATTTCATTGTCAGAGTTGGATGGATGGAAGTGCTGTTCACCCTCCCAGATTGCATTAACTGAATCCATATGCTAATAGTTACAATCCAGCATGCCAATTTAACCAACAGTTGTGCAATATTAGGCTTGGCAGGAGCCGCAGGCCGAAGGGGAAAATCATTACACGAGTTTTTGTTAGAGAAGGTTTTCAAATCCGGTTGCAGTCAGATCACAGAAAGCTCTATTAAAAACACAAAATCTGGAGCCTCTGCTGTCTACATGTGTGTTTTGGTGCTGAAGTGATAACTAACTCTAGAATAAACTGTGTGAAGCTTTCCTCTTTTGAAGCACGAGAGAGAGAGAGAGTGTGGTGTGTGTGTGTGTCTGTGTGCATGCATTTGTGCAGGAAAGGAAGGGAGCTCTTTAGTAGAAAATTGTAGTATTTTGTTGTAAGCACTTAAGCTAATTCTCCAGCAAAGCTCTGTAATGCGGTCCCGAGTGATTCTACCATTAATTGAAACCAGGTTGTAGTAATGAGATGAGCTTATGGGTTTGAGGTGTTTCTGCCAGAGGAAGAGCTCCTCTTCAGAAAAGCTTTATTTTTGAAATGACTGTGTTCACCTTTAAAGGACCATACCACCCATTTTGCATGTTTGAGCCTAATATATTCAATTTTCATACACGTAACGTTACTGACAATCATTTCCCAAAGCATGCTACTGGAACAGTGAGTTAAAAAAAAAAATTTCCAGACCACTGTTGGCTTCAGTTCATTCTGGTATGCTATTAAAATCAACTTGCTGATACTTGAAACATTCTTGGGATAGGTAANCAGTTCATTCTGGTATGCTATTAAAATCAACTTGCTGATACTTGAAACATTCTTGGGATAGGTAATTCATCATCATGAGCAACATGTGTATTCAGGTTTTTCCGAAGTTTTGTAATTTTAACATTTAAGCGCAGTAAAAAGCATGGAGTGAATGTATGTCTCCACTGGGAAATATAGTCCCAAAAGAAGTGTTTATCGAAAAATTTAAACAAGTGTGACTTCGTAAGGCTGCGTAACTATTAGCAGGCGAAACATTGATTTTTAGGGTGGGTGTATCATTTGAATATTTGATTTTGAAAGATTAAGAGATTTTGCAAAATATCAGGAAAGCTNGTGGGTGTATCATTTGAATATTTGATTTTGAAAGATTAAGAGATTTTGCAAAATATCAGGAAAGCTAAAATATGGTTGTATCCTTTGGAAAATAATTGTCAGTAACGTAACGTGTATGAAAATTGAATATATCAGGCTCAGACATGCAAAATGGGTGGTATGGTCCTTTAAACAGCACACAGTTAGCTAACATACAGCAGCCAATCACAGTTACATGAACTAGTCTTTGGCCATGAAATGTATGTTAACACACACGCCACAAGACTGAACAATGTGTGCACACACGTGGAAGCTGGACACACTCACGCTTCCACAAACACACTCTCAGACTAGACAGGGCTTGCTTCTTTTGGTTTTTCTGGAGCTCTCTGGTGGGATCAGCCTGGTGACACAGCTGTTGCAACCAGCTGGGTCGGCTGTGAAAAGGGGAGAGGGGCAACAGTCAGAGCTGTGTTTGTGTGTGTGGGCTTGTGCACACAGGTGTGTGTATGGACACAGTGTGCAAGTACATGAGGGGAGGGGTGGTGCATGGGGAGAAAAGAGTGAAAGGTAGTGAGAGAGGATGGTGCTGGGTGGGGGAGGTGATGTTACTGGGGAAAGTGAAAAGGCTAACAGACGAAGCTGAACAGCTGTCAGGTCAGTAACTTCTAAACTCTGCAGCTCTGACCTCATGTCACTCAACTATACAAGCCCACTTCCTTATTGTGTTTATTGCAGATAAACACCAGCATGTCTTCCTCATTCTTCCCACTTCTTTCACTTTCAAGACATGGCTTAGTTTGCACGTGATTTTTTTTTTTTTCTCTCTCTCATGGTAGAGCTACTTGTAAACCGTTGGACTGGTTTTCTGGATTTTGCGCCTGTATTAGTAATGGATTCTTATTGGTGCCAGACAGGCTGTGGCACTTCCCCAGCACAGAAACATTCGCCTCACTTCTCCTCCTCTCCTGACTTCTGGCCTGGTGTGGTGAGGAGAAAGAGGCATCTGCTGCCTTTTATGGCAAAGAATTGCCTGGGAGAACTTTACCAAGAACAGTCAAAGTTGTGTGTGTGTGTGTGTGAGGGGAGGAGTGCTGGCAAAGAGGAAGTTTTCTTTATCCTAAAATAATCTAATAGCTCCAGAATTTCACCTCCCCATACCACACAAATGTTCACAAGAAGAGGAGGCGTATATATGGAAAAATGACAAAATTAGAGTTAGAGAGGCAGGAAATAGCTCAGTGAAACAGAATGTTTTTGAAAGGGAAGGGGGAGAAAGAAAGAAAGAAACTGTCTTGAGGCTTTCACAGGAGTGGAATGGTTTATCTGAGGGGCTTAGTGGAGCTCTTCAGAAACCCTGTGAGCTGACGGTGTCTGTGGGTAAAGCTCTTTCACATGACAGAACATGTAGCTCACAGCACAAAACCACATGGACCATATGAATGTGTCTGAGCTGTGCTCCTTATGGGGTGGAGGGAGGGAGGGGGGACAGGAAGAAGCANGAATGTGTCTGAGCTGTGCTCCTTATGGGGTGGAGGGAGGGAGGGGGGACAGGAAGAAGCAAACAGAGAGGAGAAATTAAAAAATGATTGAACAAGCATTGGATGGACCTTTTAAACTTAAAAAAAAAAAAATGTGGATCAGGTTGGAGCTAGACAAAAAGCAGAAAGAGAATGAGAGTAATGATGGGACTGCATCACCTGTACAGGTGGGACTGCAGGACTAAAGGAAAAGTCATGTCTGAAAGCCTAAAAAATACTGTTAAAAAGCTGCTGAAGGAGAAAGAAAAGGCAGAGAAGCAGTAGGTCATTAATAATTAGCCAGGAGTGTAATCTGTGGCGTCCTCGGTTTTTAAATGAGGCCAAAACAAGCTCAGATGCTGCCTGATGGGAAGAGCTTCATACCTTTGTGAATCATTAGCCAACATATTAGAAGCAGAGCAGCATTTGTGAATCTGAACGCCTGATCTTAACCAGCTTAAAGGCAAGTTTCAGCTGAACATTTCTCTTCTTGACAGATAAATTGCATGATATAAGGCAGTAAGGGACATCTTAAACAGAGAGTAAAGGGCTGTAAGCATCCACATGTTGACTTGGCTTCCCTTGTTTTCAGAGGTGGAAAGCAAGGCGGCGCTTCCTGGAGAGGGGAATAAAACTTTTGGACATCGTGCTCAGGCCAGGGGCCTCATGCTCCACACTCCTGCCGTGTTTTGAAAGTGTTTATAAGTTCCCATGGATATCAACTGGGCTTTTGTCTATGTACCTCCTTTCCTTCATTCCTATCTCTGCCTCCTCTCTCTGCTCCCTATCCTTTCTTTGTAAATCTCTGTCTTTCTTTTGGCTGCGTGCGGACAGTAGGTAATGCCTTCTGTTTCCCAAAAACCAACCAGTCTTTCCTGTGAGCTCCAATCAGTCCCAGCAGCAGCCGACTGAGAACAGCTTTAGCTGCTGCAGGAAAATAATGTTTATGACTCCCTCATCATTAGTTTTGCTAGAAAAGCTCCTGCTGCTCCAGGAGCTAAAGCTGCCATCTTCTGAGAATTATAATCTGGGAGTGTGATTGTGAAGGAAAGGCAAAAATGAGAGCCAAGAACAGAGGTTGTGGAGAGAATATGGATGGAAAGCAGAGGAGGGTGGAAATGAAAGTCAACAAAAACACAGTGGATTCAAGGAGCAAACTGGAATTCCCTGATGCTGAAGCAACTCAAAGAACCGTAAAAGAGCCAAGAAGGAGTGAAACAAACATGTAGAGAGAGTTGGTGAAAAGGGGGACGAAGAATTGAGCCGTTACAGCATGAGAAAAGCCTCGGACAGAATACTGATCAAATCAGTATTTACACCTCAACGTAAAGCACGACTTGAACCCTTTCATAGTCATGAAAAAGAAAAATTGAGCAGAGTGGAGTGTGAGGGAGGAAGCATTTTCAGATTAGATTACATTAGTCTGTACTTGTGATTGACATGTACTTGCCTTAGACAACACGGCTTCTGTGTGTTTGTCTCACTTGAGGAGCGAGCCTTTCAGCCTTTGACCCCAGATTGCGCTGCTTCCACTGATACGGGCTGAGAGTGAGGGATGGAGGAGGAGGAGAGGTTATGGCCCTGGAAGTGCAGGAGGAGTGTGATATGACATCCTCGTGCTAAAACTAGCAGTGGAAGTACGAGGCACTGGGGACGGCTGTCTGTGTGGTAGCAGTTCTGGACCTTATGGTGGGTCGGGTCAGATTTAGGGGTCAGGTACAGCAACATAGGACTTTCTGTTTAGGCACAGACCACTGTGATCCCAATGAGCCTGTCAGCACTTTGTGGCCTCCGTGTGTGAGACTCGTGTAACTTTGAGACGTTTGCAATCTGTGCATAAAAGCTAAAACTGCTAACACTGCTAACCAATACTCTGTGTAGATAAGGACACTGTCTGCAGGGGCTTAGCTGCTCTTTCCCTTACAGTACATATGATGCATACCAAATAACTGGCTCAAACTACACCTGTTCATCACATGGATTTAAATGTAGAACTCACTTGTCCTGCTTTGAACCAGCACAGCACACATAAGCCGGCTGGACACAGTACCTTAGAGATGACACCATCTCCAGGCTGTACAGTGTCAGGTTAAACATGTAGAATTACCTGTTTGCATTGCGTTGATGCACTTTTTTTTTTGNGTACAGTGTCAGGTTAAACATGTAGAATTACCTGTTTGCATTGCGTTGATGCACTTTTTTTTTTGTTTGTTTTACTTCCTTTATCTTCATATTTGCATCTCCTTAACCTGTCCCTTTGTTTTTTTTGTACACATTGCAGGAAGTCGAAGACGAAGCCAAATGGAAAGAAGCCTCCGGCAGAAGAGAAGAAGCAGTACCTGGAGCCGGAGTTCACAAAAATCCGCGTGGTGGACTTTGACCTCAAAGAACTGGTGGTGCTGCCCAGAGAGATAGACCTCAACGAATGGCTGGCCAGCAACAGTACGTGACTGTGGTTGTACTGATGATATGATTTATGACATGTTAATAGAGCTTGTTTGCTTACTTGCACAGAGAGTAATTAGTATTTAGAACTGGAGTTATGGCAGCAGCTACTATATTAAAAATCTGTCACAGTTTGCTTTTAGAGATCTGAATTGGTGTCACAGCTCTTGTTCATGTCATCTTATTACAAAGTGTTGACATGACAAATACCTGCTTAATCTTCGGATCTGTAATTAATCCTTATTGTTAAACTCCCGCTTGAGTGGAGGCCATACAGCGTTCATTTACCTTTTTTCAGACTGTTACCTTAAAGCTTGGGAGATCCTAATCAGCTTTCTGTTAAATTGTGTTTGTACTTAATTACAAAAAATTTTAATTTTCTGACTGTTGTGGGTTTTTTGTTGTTTTTTTTTGGGTTTTTTTTGTAGCTTGTAGTCTATTTAAAGGCCCATGCCAGTGATTTTGCATGTTAAATTTTGCATGTTAATGCCCAATAAAAACACAATACGTTACTGACGACCATTTCCAAAACATAAAAATCACATTTTAGAGTTTTATTTTTGTTTTCCACCAAATCTTTCAAAATCAAATATTCAGGTGATACACCCACCTTAAAATTCAATGTTTCTTCTGCTTCAGTGTTTCTTCATTGCTAGATGGGAGAGTCGTTTTAATTTCTCAGTAAAAGCCGTCTTCTCCTGTGCCTATATTCCCTGGCGGAGACATACATTTATTCTGTTCAGCTCTGTGTTAGATCTGTTAAATAAAGTTACTTTAAAAAATTAATAGACGTTTGGTACACTGATGGATTATTTATCAAACATGTTTCAAGTCTCTACAAGTTGATTTTTTTTTTTTTATAGTGTATTGAATGAACTGAAACCAATGGCAGGCTGGAAAAGTAGGAAAAACAATTTTCAAAATTTACCGCTCCAGTGGTGTATTTTAGGAAACAGTTATCAGTAACACAACAGGTACACAGGTTGTACTTGGCCTCAAACATGTAACATGACACTAAGTTGGCGTGTACTCTGACTTATTTGTCTTCAACAGTTTTGAATATTTTTCCGCTGTATGCTCTGGTCATCAAGACATGACAAGATATTCCAGCTTAGAGCCAAGTTCCTAACATGTTCCAGGCCTGGCACAGCCTCTAGCCTTTTCCCAAAAACACCCCACACACACACACACACACACAGCACTACCAGCTTCAGTCTCCATTACCAGCATAACATTTACCTCTTACTTAAATGCGTGGTTGTCATTCTGAGCGTCGTTTCTGCACTATTGTGATGGTTTGAGCCTGATGGATCCTCTGAGGTGCTTTATTTTGTCTGTGTCCTGGACTGTGTTGTGGTTACATATCCACCCAGGTGTTTTCGGGGAAAAGGAAGCGAGCCTGATTTCTTCCTAAGCAGTTAGATCAGTTATAAGAAGCAGATGGGACATGTTTTTACTTGTGAATGCATTTTTCGGCATAAAATCGGAGTTATATAAGCTTGCTGATTTCAGCTTGTATCTACCACTAATTGTGTTTTTCCATTTTGAAGACAGTGAATATTTAATATTTCCCAATAAATTGCTGTAAGCTTTGACTAAAAACTTTAAGGAATGCCTCATACTATAAAAACAAATATTTGTTACCCTGACTGAGAGTCTAAAGGACCAAATGATGGTTTTGCATGTTTGAGCCCAATATGTCCAACCTGTACATATGACGTTACTACCAACCATTTCCCAAAACTACTGGAGCTGTATTACTTGGAATTGTTTTCCCTACCTTCCATTGGTTTCGATTCATTCCAGTATACTATTAAAATCAACTTGTAGAGACTTATCCATCGCATTGAACACAACGTCTATTAAATATTTTGTCGGAATAAATTTGTTTAACCAGTCCGACACAGAACTGCATGGAAAAAAATGTATGTCTCCGCAAGGGAATATAGTCCCAGGAGAAGAAGACTTTTACAGAGAAATTGTCTTACATTTATTATTCTACATACAGTAATACATTTGGTGGTGAAACATTGAATTTGAAGGTGAGTGTATCACCTAAATACTTGATTTTGAAAGATTAGGGGATTTGGAAAAATAATAGGAAAACTGAAATACGATTTTATGTTTTGGAAAACAGTTGTCAGTAATATCACGTGTATGCGGGTAGTATTTATTGGGCTTAAACGTGAAAAATTGCCAGTAATTTCTTTAATTTCTTGTCACTGAATTAAATTTGAATTAGATTTGTCGTGCTGTCGCCCTGTTGCAAAACAGATTTCACTTTGTGGGGTAACAAAGGCTTGAATCTGAAATCTAAATATAGCTTAAAAGTTTCTGTTGGAGCATGACAGGGTGTGTAAGAGTTTTCCGTTCAGCAGAAATACCTGTTTTAGCAACTGAAGCAACAACTGAAATTCGTGCCAAGTCAACGCCGCCTCCCATTTTTCCTTCTTTGCTGGATTAGATGCTGAAGGACGTGTTGCGTGACCTGATGCATTACTGTTTTTCATGTGACTGCCATTTCTTTTTCTGATATATGCAGAGCAGCATACAGTAGTGAAGACGTGGAATCATCCACAGTAGAATGTGACACGAAACCACTTGTCCACTTTCACGTTCTGCCTCGATTTTAGTTGTAAAAAGATTTCCGCAATCTTGCACCTAATCATTCCTCAGCATTTGAGTGTGTTCTTCATGATTTATTGATTTATACGCGGATGCATACTAACCGTCACGCTGTTTTATCCTCTCGTCTTGCTACAGCGACAACATTCTTCAACCTTATCAACCTGCAGTACAGCACCATCTCAGAGTTCTGCACTGGCGACACCTGTCAAGCCATGACAGCCTGCAACACGTAAGTAACCTCCACCGCTTTTGGTTTATTCATCGCCAGCCTGCCGCGTCCCATTGGTTTATTTATCAGAAATCTAGTGCCCCATTGGTTAATTCATCAAGGGATGCTTCCCCAGACAGCAGAACAGTTCTCAGACCCAAACCAAGAGAGCTGGACTCACTTTGCTTTCGCTTCAGATATCATCCATACCATCTGTCTTGGAATGTGCAGTATGCAGCATTGTTCATATACAGCAGTGTGCTGAGGACATTCAGCATACAGGGAACTTTCTGAGTCCGTGTTTGTGGTATCTGGGCCACGGCTCAACGGCTTTAAGTGAAATAAAGTCACAACAACTATTTACCAGAAGCTACGTCTAAATAATATGATTTATTGGGGCCGTATTAGATTTTTAAAAAATGAAAAAAAACAAAACAAAACAAGACCAAGAAGTGGTAATATTTTGAGGAAAAACTCACAAGCTTGTACTAAACAAATTTGCAAGAAAAAACATGCAAATTTTTGTCAAGGTAGGATGTAGCAGGTGGAACATCAGTCATCTCCACACGACTGCTGCTGATTTTAAATGAAAGACAATAGTAAGAAGATGATTAAAGACTTCATCCAAAATCAGTGCAGTTCATGGAACTCGTCTCTTCAAAGTCTACGTGCTTATGACCATGCAAAGAGTTTGGGCTAATTGCGTAAGTATTTCTTTATCACTAAATTTAATAGAAAAGTATAGTTTAATAAGGTTGTTGGCATGATTAGTTTTAACATTTGTTTCAGCTTGTTCTGGACGGTTAACGCATTTACTCTCGCTTACAAGGTCACTTTGTTGAGTAAGAACACTTCATGGTAAATCCTTTTATTCTCATATGACACAAGTACAAATGAAATTCAGCCTCTGCTTTTAACCCCTCCCTATGGAGCAGTGGGCAGCCATTGCCCCAGCGCCCGAGACCAACTCCAGTCCTCAGCCAGTGCCTTGCTTAGGGGCACTGACAGGAGAATTAAGCATAACATACATGTTTTTTTGATGGTGGTGGGGGAAACCGGAGCTCCCAGAAGAAACCCACGCATGCATGGGGAGAACATGCAAACTCCACACAGAAAGGCCCTGTCCCTACCCGGGAATCGAACCCAGGACCTTCTTGCTGTGAGGCGGCATTGCTAACCACCGAGCCGCAGTAACTAGTAACTCATACAGTAACTAGCTGCCTTTAGCTCACATTCGCTCCTGGTAACTGCTGGTGCGCTCTTCAGATTTGTCCGGCCTGCAACAACAACTCTAAATAACCATTGTATTGTTGCACCCATGTTCTTAGTATTTTTCTGACTTTTATTCTCAGAAATGTGACTTTTTCTCTTGCAAATTTTTGAAGTTTTTTTTTTTTTTTTTTTTGTCAATTTGTAAATTTGCACATTTTTTCTTGCAAATTTATGAGTTTTTTTTCCTCAAAAAATTTGTCTCCTTTTCCCCCATCTGCCATGGCCCTAATACTCCATTGTAAAATAAAGACTGCACATCTCTGCAGCCTGCATTGCTGCTGCTGCATCGATCATGTCAGTACATATCAGATCTGAGAATGAAATGGAGCCAGATTGAAGGATATCGGGCCTAAATTCTGTAGGCATCATTAACTGGAGCTGAGTTCTGGTTTTGGTTCTGATTCTGGTTCTGAGTTTTGCTCTGAGCAACACATCGGCTCCAGACAGTCAAAAACATTCTGACCTTGCCGTGACATTTTCAGAAGAATGCGGTAAATGTCTTCGTAGGGCAGCTGAAGTCTTTGTCAGACATGCTGTAATTTCTACTGTCACCCTACAATAAAGCGAGACATAACAGCAAGACACAGCAGTTAAAGACATCCACAACATGGAGTCACATGATGGCATGTTAACAGAGGCGAGGTGACTAACCGTAAGTATTTATCTAACTAGTTTACCCTGTCAGGGCAGAGCGCCTTCTTCTCGTGTGAGCTTTGTGTTTGTAGAGAGGCCTGTGTTTCTCCTGTGTACGCTGAAGGCAGGAAAAACCAGATTACCCACACTTTTTAAAACCCACTGAATGCCCCGCAGTACAGCCGTGCACATTCACACACACACACACACACACAATGGATAAAAATATGACAGCGACAGCAAAGGCAAACAACAGCCTTTGAGAAATGACATATTTGATAGATGTGTTGTCAGAGACAAACAAGTCACGAGTTAACCCATCTGTCAACCGTGGATTTTTCCACTAGTATCACCTGAAGCTACTGTATGCCCACACACCCTGAGAAATACAAGCAAATACGCCCGTCTGTGACGTGCAGTAAAGTGTCGTTTTGTTATGTTACGAAAATATAATGTAAAAATAAATGTCTGAATCAGTAGGTCTTGGAGAAAATTTAAAGGACTAACCAGTGATTTTGCATGTTTAAGCCCAATAAAAACTACCCCATACATTTTACGTTGTTGACAGCCATTTTTCAAAACATAACACCATATTTTAGTTGTCATGTTGTTTTGCCAAATCACCTGCTCTTTCAAATTAAAATGTTCAGATAATAGACACACACCTTAAAATTCTATGTTTTTCCTGCTAAATCATTTGTCCATATTTAGCACGCCATTAATATGCTTTAGGAAATGGTTGACAGTAACATAACATGTATGCAGGAGACATGATAAGGTTGTATATATTGGGCTCAAACATACAAAAACCACTAGGATGGTCCTTTAACTTTTTCCATAGCTCAGGCAGCTCTCACACTAACAAAGATGTCTGTGTCGAGCACTCGGCCCACTAATGTTTTTGCAGACTTTTCCTTCTTCCACCAAGGCTCTGAGATGCCCAGCACCCACCCCACCNACAGCAGTGTCAGCAACCCCCGCCTCAGACAGAGTTCAGCACTATTTTTGGAAGAAAATGTTTCTGTGAGCTATGAGGGAACGGAACCATTTGGTAGCTATTCAGACCCATTTTGTGTGGGTGGATGGGTGTGTGTGAGTTGGGGGGGGTGNCCATTTGGTAGCTATTCAGACCCATTTTGTGTGGGTGGATGGGTGTGTGTGAGTTGGGGGGGGTGATAATGTGCTTACATTGTTCGTACACTGTGAGTAAGCTTTCGCGTGTAGCAGTGTATCATTTATATCTGTGGTTGTCTGGGTGGGTAGGGGAGTGAGAGAGCAGGTTTGTTGTTAGTCTCTCTCTCACACAGACACACACACTAATCCTGCGTGAGTAAGTGTATTGTGAGAGTGGGACCCTGGTCCTGTGGTCAGTGGGTTCCCTCCTGCAGGGTCAGCTATGTGGACACTTTACATTCCTCAGGATTTGTAATGTCTGCCTGGCTGCCTCCTAGACCCACAGTGTGAACACCAGCATCCACTCAGAGCTGCTCCACCCACACACTCAATCTGACAGGCTTTTTTTTTTTTTTTTTTTTNTTTTTTTTTTTTTTTTTTTTTAATCTCTGTGGTTCCCAGTCTCACCAGATCCTGCACTTTACCCAGTCTAGCCGTCTGGTTTTAGCTAATCTATCTAACATGTTCATTTAGCTGTTAGCTTTGGCTTTGTGCTACTGAACTCCCTTTTTTTTCTCCAAATCATCTTCTTGGAGGGTCAGACTTCATTTGCGCCACTCACCTACAGAAATGTTTTACCAGGAAGAAAACTGGCCAAAGAGTCTGAGGAATCAGTGTCCCGTTACTCCAGCTACAGCAGGGAATTCTGTTCAGTCAGGAAATGAAAAGTCTGGGGCATGGAGGGTCACCATGTCTGCTGGAATGAAAATACACAAACTTGATATCTGTAAAGGAAAAGTATGGCATTGAATCCCAGGAGACGGATTGGAGGCAAGGACACCATTATCTCTGGCTCATTCAGAAAGCGTTCACGTCGTTGAGAAAATGGGTTTTTCCAGAATGAGGAAATAATGCTGGATGATGTCTGACACATCACCTGCTTGTGATGAAATGAATAAATAGTTTTTTATTCATTCGTTTCAGGAAATACTCCTGTTGGTGTGTAAGCTTACATCCTCGACCACAAGCATTCTTTAGAAAACAATCATAAAAAATGATTTACAACAGTTGAGAAATACCCTGTTTCTCCCTCTACCTGTAATATTATTATGAAATGTGTATATGACAATAAGGTTTTTTTTTTTTTCTCCAGAATATACTACTGGTATGATGAAAGGGGGAAAAAGACGAAGTGCACTGCTCCACAATACGTCGACTTTGTAATGAGTCTTTGTCAGAAACTGGTCACAGATGAGGAAATCTTTCCAACAAAATACGGTGAGTGTCCTTCTGCCTGCATGTGGATTTAATGTTCCTCTGCTGCCCCCTGCTGTCAGGGAGCAGAATGTACACTAGTACAGCACTATTTCACATTCATGTCTGCAAGTGTCCTTTTAATTTGTTTTCTTCTTGAATTTAAATACTTTCGAAGTCTCAAACTTAGGCCCTGTCCATACTAATATGAATATTTTTTTAAAGATATTTTCCCCAACCGTTGAAAAAAAAATAAATAAATAATGTCCACACAAGCATTGTTTTACAAAATATCTCTGTCCACATGAGAACGCTCAAACGGCTANAATGTCCACACAAGCATTGTTTTACAAAATATCTCTGTCCACATGAGAACGCTCAAACGGCTACAAACGCATGCTGGGCCGTCAGGTTCATTGTACAAAGCAACAGTGCGCATGCGCGAGTTTAGATCTGACGTCATCGTTTTCCAAAAACTCTGTTTTACACGTCCACACAGATACACAGAAAGCGGAGTTTTTAGAAATCTTCACTTTTAGAAGCTGTTTTTAAAAAATCTCCATTTTAGTGGCCTAAAACACCATTTATGTGGGGACGAGAAGCCAAAATGTAGAGGAAAATATGTGTTTTGTAAAATATCCGTATTAGAGTGGACAGGGTGTTATAAGATGAATAACAAAACCAACAAATTGTACACAAACATGTCTAAATTTCTTCTCTTTTTTTTTGTATCTAGCCTTTGCTCCTTTTTTTCCTCTCTTTTTGTGTTGTATACTGTATATTTTCTGTTTTTGCATCAACAAAGTTCAAATCAAATTTTGTGGAAAAAAAAAAAAGNTTTTTTTTTTTTTTTTTTCTTTTAGGCAAAGAGTTCCCCAACTCCTTTGAGTCCTTGGTAAAAAAGATCTGCCGGTACCTGTTCCACGTGCTGGCTCACCTCTACTGGGCGCACTTTAAAGAGACAGTGGCTCTGGACCTGCAGGGCCACTTGAACACTCTGTACGCACATTTCATCGTTTTCGTAAGGGAATTCAATCTGGTCGACCCTAAGGAGACCTGTATCATGGACGACCTGTCCGAAATCCTCTGCACCCTTGCCCCACTACCGGCCCCTACCCCGGCACCCTCCACCCCAGCCCCAGCCTCCCCCTCTTCACAAAACCACGTGACAGAGAGATGAGCAGGGGTTGTGGTGAAATAGCAGCCCCGGGGTTGATAGAAGATCAGGTAGAGGAGAGAAGGAAAAACAGCCGGACCCCCTTCCTTGGTGCCAGCCGGACTTAGAGACCTTCTGCTAACCTTATATTTCGCTACGACACCAACCAACCAGCCNGGGGAGGGGTTTGTCATGCCAGCAGGAATTGGCGTGAACGTTCCTCCCAACCCCTCCCATCTTCTCTGCAGTTTAAACTAGGAACAAAAACGTATTTTAATTTTTTTTTGTTTTATTTCACTTTTCTTTTTTTTTTTTTTTTTTTNTTTTTTTTCTGTTTCTCAGGGGGGGTGGCGTGTCTGTTGACCTTCTGCCTCCCTCTGTCCTCAACCTAGCATACAGTACAGGAAGGGGGGCTCTGCTTTGCTTCAACCTACTTTTGTACAGTGTTGTTAATGTGTGGAGAAAAGGCGTCTCTATTGGCCTGTGGGCTCGTCTCTCCCTCCCCTAGTGGTGGGAGGCGGCTCGTCGGTGGATGGCCGCTATGCTGGCCAATAGGGAGCCACGTTACTGCCTGATGGGGCAGTAATCAGCCAATCACTGTTTGGGGTGTTTATCTAGGGGATGATTTAAGCGCTTCCTACTCAGGACCTGAGAGAATATGTCACTGCTGCCAGAGAGAACCTCTCTCTCTCTCTCTCTCTCTTTCATTCTCTGTGTCTCCCTCCTTTCAACTCCCCCCATTCACCAAACTGCTCACTTCTCCATATTACAGCAGTGGATTGTGTATACCTTAAGTCACATAATCACCTTCCTAACAGCTCTCCTGTCCCAGAGCCGACCTGTAGAGGGCAGTAAAGGCACACAGTGGCCATGCCGCACCAACAGGGAGACAGAGAAGAAAATATAAAGATTGTATATTAGATATTTAATCTGATCAGAGAATCGACACTATGAGACAGACTAGTGCCCGCATCGGTTTATGGAGGTTGATAAACGCCTCTTCCCCACAAATCTGACCTGTTAGCTGGGGTTTAGCAGAGCAGCAGCCCCTTCAACCACCACCCACTCCATCAGCAGCACAGTAGAAGGACAAAGACATGAGGTAATGTCTGCAGACCCAGAGGGGAGGGGGATAAGAAATGTTGTGGAGCTGCTCTGCTAGATTGGATTTCTGAAGTCCCAAAAAATCTCATTTAATACTTTTGGTTTTTATGTGTCCCCTAAATTTGCTTTTTTTTTTAAAATTATCAGAGGAAATTAGTTCAGAAATAATAACAATAATGGTATCAGTACACGTATAGAAAATGCACAGTCTGCTTGGACTTTACTGTACAAAGAATTGCAAGCGGGTTCTGTCAGACATAGCCTCTGTCAAGGAGGATTGGGTTTATAATTCTCCTTTTTTTATTTAATTTTTTTTTTTTTTTTTTTTTTTTTTTTGCAGGGTTCTTCAGTTCTGGCTCTCATTTTTATGTGTTTTAATTATTAACTAAGTTAAAAGCAATTTAATATTTTAAGCTCTGCAAATTATAATCTAATAAAAGACAGAAATACCAACCTGCCTCAGTGTGGTTTGTAAGATTGTGTTTTTTATAACGATTCCAACGACATCATACGTGTTTTGTACTTTACGTCATTAAAATGTTGGTGTTTGTTTTTAAGGTGCATTATTTAAAAATGAAGCACTGAAGCATTTTTCTTTATTTATTAAGACAGCAGCAGTTATCATGCAGTCACTCTTAATCTCATCCAAAGTGTTATTTTTGTAGAAATATGCTAAAACACATCCAAACTCTGGATTTTATAAACACTCTGAATGGTGCCACGATTTCTCAGATTGTCCAGTAACTTGAAGTACATTCTTTGTGCATTTTCAGTCTGACCCTGAGTAAATAAACCTGTATGTCTACATATAAAGCATATGTTTTTTATTGCATGGTGACTTGATAATGATAGGTTATCACTGAACATATCCTCTTATAAATTAATACCTACTAAAATAAAATCTACTTAAGTCATTCTCATACAAAATGCAGGCAAACATTGAATACAGTGAACTGCAATTGAACACCTGAATAATCTAAAGCATCTCAGTACAGCAGCCCTGCAGTAAATCTGACCTTTGTGAAGTTTAGAATGTTCAGCTTTAGTTGAAACTCAGAAAGATGCTAATTCAGTTTGATGATCATTTTTGAGGCTTTGGTTAATGACGATGTTGTATTACGCTAATAAATGATTTTTTTTAGGCATTAAAGGAAATATTCAGTTTTTAAATGTTTTAAAATGTATTTTTTTTTCCGAATTGGGTGCAGTTCTGGACCGAGCCAGCAGGACTGCTGGGTAGTCACTTTTATTAATTACAAAACAACCATGGCTGGCATTTGATCATTTTGAGGCCAGGGTTTTGATGTTTGAGTTGTTGGATTCCTTTGTTGATCACATTTTCTCGGGGTGTCTACAGGAACCAGGTTAACGTCAGGTGGCCAGAAGGGTCAAGTTAGAAATGACAAATTATATTTAGTAATCCACAAATGTTCAACCCAGCTGGTGTATGTATGTATTTATTTATTTACTTACCTACCTTGATAGTATTCAATCAAGAATACCATCTCCCTTGCCCCTGGATGGGGGGACCCCCAGTAAAAAACTTGCCTAGGGCCCCAGAAAGGCTAGGGCCGGCCCTGATATGCTGCATTAAATGGACAGGTGTTTCCTTTTGGTCGCCCTGAGGAAGGCTTGAGCTGAAACATGTTGGTTTGTTTGTTTAAAAAACAAACAAACCAACAACACACAAAAAAAGTTGTTGCTGGAGTTTTCTCCCTTAGGATTATTTCTCTCCTCCATGCACCTTCTGTAACTTGTGCCAGAACCTGCATTTAATATTTTGTCTGCCCCATTTACACGGATGGGTAGAAATATTAGAAGATCTCACTATAATGCAGTCGAATATAACACCACGAAGTACAACTTCTAACTCTTGATAAAACTGAACATCATAAGTTTCACATGGGAATGGTTTACTAAAGGTCTGTTGTGTTGGGTTGCATTAGATTGTACCCAAAACTCCTTGTCAAAAATGCATCCCATCAGGACAGGACCCACTAGCTGTCCATTGTACTATGGATCATTGTGGACCTCCGGCGCCTTCTCGCGGTTGGCCGCAAGGTGACGCCCTCGTTCAGTTTAAACTGAGCGATGCCGCCCGCCTGGTCCAGAGTCTTCGCGCTGCAGCACGGTGTCGGTACCTTCACGGTGTTGCCAAACTTGGAGTAATCCACCGCGTACATGCCGTCCTCCTCGGAGACGGTGGGCACGAAGCGCTGCCCCCACAGGATCTCCTCCGACACGTAGGAGGTCCTGGCCTGTGTGGTGATGCCGGTGGTCTCCACCACCCCCTCCAGCACCACGATCACCTCGACGTCCTCATGCAGCAGGTCTGAGGCGGACAGATCGTACAGCGGGCTGTCTTTGTCGATGGTGTGGCAGATGATGAGAGGAGACACCAGGAAGACTCCGTTGGTGCCCACCGGGTTATCCATGTGGATGTCGATCTGGTCCAGAGGCACTATTTCACCCTCCCGAGTGGTGGTTCTCCTTACCACCTGCATCCGCACGGTGGCACTGATGATCATGCTTTTCCTCAGGTCTCCGATGCGGACCATGAAACAGAGCTTGTTATTCCTGACGGAGATGACGGCGTGTTTGCTGAAAATGAGCGTCTCTGCGCGCCGGTGTGCCTGCGCAGTTTTCATGAAGATGCAGCCGAGCATGATGGCGTTGATGACTAGCCCGACTATGTTTTGCACTATCAGTATCACGATGGCAGAGACGCACTCCTCCGTGATCATACGACCCCCGAAGCCAATGGTCACTTGGACCTCAATGGAGAAGAGGAAAGCGGAGGAGAAGGAGTGAATGTCCGTTACGCACGGGACAAAGTCGTCTCCTCTCTGGTCCAAGTCTCCGTGCGCAAAGGCGATAAGCCACCAGATCATCCCAAAAAGAAGCCAGCTGCACAGGAAAGACATGGTGAAAATGATGAGTGTGTGAAGCCATTTTAGATCCACCAGAGTGGTAAAAACGTCCTGCAAGAATCGACCTTGTTCTCGGATGTTGGTGTGCGCCACATTGCAGACGCCGTTCTTGGCGACGAACCGAGCCTTCCTCGCTTTCGCCTTGAATTTGGGCTGTTGGACATCCTCAGCCAAACGTGTCAGCAGGTAATCCTCGGGAATGAGTCCTTTCCGGGACAACATAGCGCTCCCATACTATGCACCCAGATGCTTTTGGCTTTGACGAGGCTTTTTTTGACGAGGCTTTTTTTGGCTTTGGGCAGGCTGCTCCCTGCCCGGATGAAATTTGAATCGTTTCTTTTCTCCCGGTGCCTCTTCTTACCAAACGGCGCTCGCCGGTCTCACCCCCCCGCGGCAGCTGTCGGAGGCTGCAGGGTGTCTTGTCGCACGGTTTCTAGAGCTATGTGCGTTCCTCACGTTGCCTTAGATCAGGTGCTCCAGAACCGCGGAAATCCCATGAGGAGATTCCTCATACGGCAACACAGCTGCCGCCGTCAGTCATACTACCGACCGACCATGGACAGCAGCTCCGTGCCACCCCGTCCTGCGTGAATCTCACCCGGGGGAGCGCACTCGCCATGCCATCAAGCGCGGGGGAAATTTACCGAGTTCTAAAGATGTTAATGCAGGATCATAATGCGACTCTGCGCTTTTGTTCGCTGTGGCACCGTGCCGCCACGTGAAATGGAGCTGAGGAGACGGTGTGAGGTGGACTGGTGGAGGCAGTCCCTCCCCCACCATTTCCGTGGTGCCCTTTGTGCTTTTTCAATGAGAATGCATTAAAAGGGCCTGCTACGCGTGGAGGAGAGAAATGTTTGAACATCAGCTCATTGTGTAGAGCTGAAAGCTGCAGTCGGTTGAATATATTTATGAATATATATGATGGGTAAAATGGAAAAAAAATATATAATAAATCTTCCTCTAGCTATTTGCTCTGGTAAACAAGCAAGCATTACAGCCACATGTGCCCAATTTATTTTCTTGTATCAGCCTTCCTGCATGACCACCATGGCTTCCACTTGTTAGTAACGTAGCCCAGCAGCACCTTCCTGCCATGACATCCATAAATCTGTGGGAAACCCTGCTCCGTTTTTGACTCATGGCAGGGCCGCCCTTAGCCAAACTGAGGCCCTAAGCAGAATTTGTTATGACTATATTTCTTATATATGTCTTACTACACACTTACTATAATCTTATTATACACTTACTATAGCCTTACTATACTTACTATAGTTGTATTGTACACTTACTATAGTCTTACTATACACTTACTATAAACTTACTATAGTCTTACTATACATTTACTATAGCCTAGCCTTTCTGTACACTTACTATACTCATATTATACACTTACTATATCCTTACTATACTTACTATAGTCGTATTGTACACTTACTATAGTCTTACTATAGCCTTACTATACACTTACTATAGCCTTACTATAGACTTACTATACTCGTATTATACACTTACTATAGCCTTACTATAGTTGTATTGTACACTTACTATAGTCTTACTATACACTTACTATAGCCTTACTATACACTTACTATAGTCATACACTTACTATAGCCTTACTATACTTAATATAGTTGTATTGTACACTTACTGTAGCCTGATTATACACTTATTATAGCCTTACTATACATTTACTATAGAGTTATTATATATTTACTGTAGTCTTATTACACACTATAGCCTTACTATACACTTACTATAGCTTTACTATTTTCTTACTATATTATATATAGTGTATAAGACTATAGTAAGTATATAATAAGAGTATAGTAAGGTTATAGTAAGTATAAAATAAGGCTATAGTTAATGTGTAGCAAGACTATAGTAAGTATATGATAAAGCTATAGTCACGATAGTAACACTATCGTAAGTGTATAGTAAGACTATAGTAAGTGTATAGTAAGGCTATATTAAGTGTATAGTAAGAATAGTAAGTGTATAATAAGTGTATTCTAAGGCTATAGTAAATGTGTAGTCAGAGTATAGTAAGTATATGATAATGCTATAGTAAGAGTATTATAAGTGTATAGTAAGTGTATAATATGACTATAGTAAGTGTACAATAAGGCTATAGTAAGTGTTTAATATGACTATAGTAAGAGTATAGTAGGGCTACAGTAAGGCTATAGTAAGTGTATACTAAGGCTATAGTAAGTGTATAGTAAGACTATAGTAAGTGTATAGTAAGACTACAGTAAGTGTATAATACAACTATAGTAAGTTTATAGTAACGCTACAGTAAGTGTATAGTAAGGCTGTAGTAAGTGTATAGTAAGGCTATAGTAAGTGTATAATACGACTATAGTAAGGCTATAGTAAGTGTATAGTAAGGCTATAGTAAGTGTATAATACGACTATAGTAAGTCTATAGTAAGTGTATAGTAAGGCTATAGTAAGTGTATAATACGACTATAGTAAGGCTATAGTAAGTGTATAGTAAGGCTATAGTAAGTGTATAATACAACTATAGTAAGTCTATAATAGGGCTATAGTAAGTGTATAGTAAGGCTATAGTAAGTGCATAATACGACTATAGTAAGTCTATAGTAAGTGTATAGTAAGGCTATACTAAGTGTATAATACGACTATAGTAAGGCTATAGCAAGTGTGTGGTAAGACTATAGTCTTAATATAAACTTACTTTAAATATAAACTTATGTTACTATAGACTTACTATAGTCGTATTATACACTTACTATAGCCCTACTATACACTTACTATAGTCGTATTGTACACTTACTATAGCCTTACCATACACTTACTATAGTCTTACTATACACTTACTATAGCCTTATTACACACTTAGTATAGTCTTACTATACAATTACCATAGCATTATTATACACTTACTGTAGTCTTATTATACTTACTATAGCCGTACTATACACTTACTATAGTGTTACTATACACTTACTATAGCCTTATTATACACTTACTATAGTCGTATTCTACACTTAGTATAGTCTTACTATACACTTACTAGAGCCTTACTATACACTTACTGTAGCATTACTATAAACTTAATATAGTTGTATTATATTGTATTATACACTTACTATAGCCTTACTATACACTTATCATAGTCGTATTATACACTCACGATAGCCTTACTATACACTTATTATAGCGTTACTATAGCCTTATTATACACTTACTATAGTCTTACTAAACACGTACTATAGTGTTATTATACACTTACTATAGCCTTACTATACACTTCCTATAGTCTTACTGTACACTTCCTATAGTCTTACTAGAGCCTTACTATACACTTATTATAGCCTTACTATACACTTATTATAGCCTTACTATACATTTACTATAGACATATTTATTGTAGTCTTACTATAGACTTGCTATAGTCTTATTACACACTTACTATAGCCTTACTGTACACTCACTATAGGCTTACTATTTACCTACTATATTATACTATAGTGTATAAGGCTATGTTAAGTATATAATAAGAGTATAGTTTGTGTATAGTGAGGTTATAGTAAGCGTAAAATAAGGCTATAGTAACTGTGTAGCAAGAGTATAGTAAGTATATGATAAGGCTATAGTCAGTGTATAGTAACACTATAGTAAGTGTATAGTAAGACTATAGTAAATATACAGTAAGGCTATAGTAAGTGTATAGTAAGACTACAGTAAGTGTATAATAAGGCTATAGTAAGTGTGTAGTAAGAGTATAGTAAGTATATGATAACGCTATAGTAAGTGTATAGTATGAGTATTTTAAGTGTATCGTAAGGCTATAGTAAGTGCATAGTAAGGCTATAGTAAGTGTATAATACGGCTATAGTAATAGTAAGACTATAGTAAGGCAATAGTAAGTGTACAATACAACTATAGTACGTGTATAATAAGGCTATGGCAAGTGTATAGAAAGACGACAGAAAGACTACAGTACGTGTACAGTAAGACTATATACTGTATAGTAAGATTATAGTAAGTGTGTACCAAAACTTTTGTAAGAGTATAGTAACTGTATAGCGAGACTATAGTAAGTTTATATTAAGACTATAGTCTTACCATACACTTACCATAGTCGTATTATACACTTACAATAGCCATACTATACACTTATTATAGTCTTATTATAGACTTACTATAGCATTACTATAACCTTAATATACTTACTATAGCATTACTATACACTTACTATAGCGTTATTATACTTACTGTAGTCTTATACACTTCATATAGCCTTATTATACAGTTACTATAGCATAGTATAGTAAGGTTATTGTAAGTGTAAAATAAGGCTATAGTAACTGTGTAGCAAGACTATATTAAGTATATAGTAAGTGTGTAGTAAGTATATGATAACGCTATAGTAAGTGTATACTAAGACTATACTAAGTGTATAACAAGTGTATCGTAAGAGTACAGTAAGCCTATATTAAGTGTATAGTAAGGCTATAATACGTGTATACTGACTATAGGAAGTGTATAGTAAGACTATAGTAAGTGTATAGCAAGGCTATAGAAAGTGTATAGTAGGACTAATAATAAGTGTATAGTAAAACCATATTAAGTGTGTAGTAAGACTATGCTAAGTATGTAGTGAGACTATAGTAAGGCTGTCATAAGTGTATAGTAAGGCTATCGTAAGAGTGTAGTACGACTGTAGTAAGTGTACAGTAAGACTATAATAAGTGTATAGTAAGTCTGTAGTAAGACTGTATTAAGTGTAAGGCTATAGTAAGTTTGTAGAAAGACTATACTAAGGTATCGTAAGATTATGTTACATGTATCATAAGTAAGTTATAATAAGACCTATAGTAAGTGTATAAAGTCACCTGAGTAGTGGTGAAGTTTTTGTAGCTAACTGAAGTTGCTGTGGGAGATGTAGCCGTGAAGAGATTTGTGGACAACATATGCTATTCCTTTATAATGGAGGCAATCTTCAGTCAATCTGCGTTAGTTCTTACAGATCACACAATGCCACTCAAAAAGGTATTATACCATTACATTCTACACAAAGTATATATTTAACCATGATCCAGAACGTGCTTGTTAGTTCTGCAAGTATTGTTGCTGCATCATGATTTTCTAAAC